>CM067369.1:138415893-138820180 GCA_034401795.1 Chaetoderma sp. LZ-2023a | reverse complement strand
CATGACACGTGTGTTAGGTTACATTGAACTGAACAAGGAATATTCTATAGCAGGCAACATGGAACTGAACAAGGAATATTATATAGCAGGCTACATGGGCCTGAACAAGGAATATTCTATAGCAGGTTGCGTGGAACTGAACAAGGAATATTATATAGCAAGTTACAATGGCCTGAACAAGGAATATTCTAGAGCAGGTTGTGTGGAACTGAACAAGGAATATATTATAGCAAGTCGCGTGGAACTAAGCAAGGAATCTTCTATAGCATGTTGCATGGGTCTGAACAAGGAATATTCTATAGCAGCTTATATGGGCCTGAACAAGCGATATTCAATAGCAGGCTACGCGGGGCTTAACAATGAATATTCTCTTGCAGTTTGGATGGGACTGAACGAAGAATATTCTATGGCAGGTTACATGGGCCTGATCAAGAAATATTCTGAAAATTTGTTACAATGCAGAGATAGTCTAGAACCTGTGGAATCTGTTTCCACCAGTTCTAGACTATCTCTGCATTGTTTCTCCCGCACTCGAAGCTTAATGTCACTAACACTCTCTTCTGAAAATTTACATGGTGAAGATTTCGGTTTGACTGCTGGGCCTGATCTGACCAGGTTACATGGGCCTGAACAAGGAATATTCTATAGCAGGCTACATGGAACTGAACAAAGAATATTTTTAGCAGGTTACTTGGGCCTGAACAAGGAATACTCTATAGCAGGTTGCATGGGCCTGAACAAGGAATATTCTATTGCAGTTTACGTCGGCCTGAAGGAGGAAAATTATATTGCGGGTTACATGGATCTGAACAAGGAATATTCCATAGCAGGTTATGTGGAACTGAACAAGAAATTTTCTATAGCATGTTACATGGCCTGAACAAGGAATATTCCATAGCAGGTTACGTGGAACTGAACAAGGAATATTCTATAGCAGGTTACATGGGGCTGAACAAGGACTATTCCATAGCAGGTTGCGTGGAACTGAACAAGGAATATTCTATAGCAGGTTGCTTAGAACTGAACACGGAATATTCTATTTCAGGTTACATTGACCTGAAAAAGGAATATTCCATAGCAGGTTACGTCGGCCTGAAGGAGGAAAATTATATTGCGGGTTACATGGATCTGAACAAGGAATATTCCATAGCAGGTTGCGCGGAGCTGAACAAGGAATATTCTATTTCAGGTTATGTGGAACTGAACAAAGAATAGTCTATAGCAGGTTACATGGGCCTGAACAAGGAATATTCTATGTCAGGATACGTGGAACTGAACAAAGAATAATCTATAGCAGGTTGCATTGAACTGAACAAGGAATATTCTATAGCAGGCAACATGGAACTGAACAAGGAATATTATATAGCAGGCTACATGGGCCTGAACAAGGAATATTCTATAGCAGGTTGCGTGGAACTGAACAAGGAATATTCTATAGCAAGTTACAATGGCCTGAACAAGGAATATTCTAGAGCAGGTTGTGTGGAACTGAACAAGGAATATATTATAGCAAGTCCCGTGGAACTAAGCAAGGAATCTTCTATAGCATGTTGCATGGGTCTGAACAAGGAATATTCTATAGCAGCTTATATGGGCCTGAACAAGCGATATTCAATAGCAGGCTACGCGGGGCTTAACAATGAATATTCTCTTGCAGTTTGGATGGGACTGAACGAAGAATATTCTATGGCAGGTTACATGGGCCTGATCAAGAAATATTCTGAAAATTTGTCACAATGCAGAGATAGTCTAGAACCTGTGGAATCTGTTTCCACCAGTTCTAGACTATCTCTGCATTGTTTCTCCCGCACTCGAAGCTTAATGTCACTAACACTCTCTTCTCAAAATTTACATGGTGAAGATTTCGGTTTGACTGCTGGGCCTGATCCGACCAGGTTACATGGGCCTGAATAAGGAATATTCTATATCAGGCTACATGGAACTGAACAAAGAATATTTTTAGCAGGTTACTTGGGCCTGAACAAGGAATACTCTATAGCAGGTTGCATGGGCCTGAACAAGGAATATTCTATTGCAGTTTACGTCGGCCTGAAGGAGGAAAATTATATTGCGGGTTACATGGATCTGAACAAGGAATATTCCATAGCAGGTTATGTGGAACTGAACAAGAAATTTTCTATAGCATGTTACATGGCCTGAACAAGGAATATTCCATAGCAGGTTACGTGGAACTGAACAAGGAATATTATATAGCAGGTTACATGGGGCTGAACAAGGACTATTCCATAGCAGGTTGCGTGGAACTGAACAAGGAATATTCTATAGCAGGTTGCTTAGAACTGAACATGGAATATTCTATTTCAGGTTATATGGACCTGAAAAAGGAATATTCCATAGCAGGTTACGTCGGCCTGAAGGAGGAAAATTATATTGCGGGTTACATGGATCTGAACAAGGAATATTCCATAGCAGGTTGCGCGGAGCTGAACAAGGAATATTCTATTTCAGGTTATGTGGAACTGAACAAAGAATAGTCTATAGCAGGTTACATGGGCCTGAACAAGGAATATTCTATAGCAGCTTACGTGGGCCTGAACAAGGAAAATTCTATAGCAGGTTACGTGGAACTGAACAAGCGTTGTTCATTAACAGGCTATGTGGGGCTTAAGAATGAATATTCTCTTGCAGTTTGGATGGGACTGAACGAAGAATATTCTATAGCAGGTTACATAGGAGTGAACAAGGAATATGCTGTAACAGGTTAGATTGAACTGAACAAGGAATATTCTATAGCAGGTTACAAGGGACTGAATAAAGAATATTCTATAGCAGTTTAAGTGGAACTGAACACAGAATAGTCTATAGCAGGATATATGTGCCTGAACAAGGAATATTCTATGTCAGGATACGTGGAACTGAACAAAGAATAATCTATAGCAGGTTACATTGAACTGAACAAGGAATATTCTATAGCAGGCAACATGGAACTGAACAAGGAATATTATATAGCAGGCTACATGGGCATGAACAAGGAATATTCTATAGCAGGTTGCGTGGAACTGAACAAGGAATATTCTATAGCAAGTTACAATGGCCTGAACAAGGAATATTCTAGAGCAGGTTGTGTGGAACTGAACAAGGAATATATTATAGCAAGTCCCGTGGAACTAAGCAAGGAATCTTCTATAGCATGTTGCATGGGTCTGAACAAGGAATATTCTATAGCAGCTTATATGGGCCTGAACAAGCGATATTCAATAGCAGGCTACGCGGGGCTTAACAATGAATATTCTCTTGCAGTTTGGATGGGACTGAACGAAGAATATTCTATGGCAGGTTACATGGGCCTGATCAAGAAATATTCTGAAAATTTGTTACAATGCAGAGATAGTCTAGAACCTGTGGAATCTGTTTCCACCAGTTCTAGACTATCTCTGCATTGTTTCTCCCGCACTCGAAGCTTAATGTCACTAACACTCTCTTCTCAAAATTTACATGGTGAAGATTTCGGTTTGACTGCTGGGCCTGATCTGACCAGGTTACATGGGCCTGAATAAGGAATATTCTATATCAGGCTACATGGAACTGAACAAAGAATATTTTTAGCAGGTTACTTGGGCCTGAACAAGGAATACTCTATAGCAGGTTGCATGGGCCTGAACAAGGAATATTCTATTGCAGTTTACGTCGGCCTGAAGGAGGAAAATTATATTGCGGGTTACATGGATCTGAACAAGGAATATTCCATAGCAGGTTATGTGGAACTGAACAAGAAATTTTCTATAGCATGTTACATGGCCTGAACAAGGAATATTCCATAGCAGGTTACGTGGAACTGAACAAGGAATATTATATAGCAGGTTACATGGGGCTGAACAAGGACTATTCCATAGCAGGTTGCGTGGAACTGAACAAGGAATATTCTATAGCAGGTTGCTTAGAACTGAACATGGAATATTCTATTTCAGGTTATATGGACCTGAAAAAGGAATATTCCATAGCAGGTTACGTCGGCCTGAAGGAGGAAAATTATATTGCGGGTTACATGGATCTGAACAAGGAATATTCCATAGCAGGTTGCGCGGAGCTGAACAAGGAATATTCTATTTCAGGTTATGTGGAACTGAACAAAGAATAGTCTATAGCAGGTTACATGGGCCTGAACAAGGAATATTCTATAGCAGCTTACGTGGGCCTGAACAAGGAAAATTCTATAGCAGGTTACGTGGAACTGAACAAGCGTTGTTCATTAACAGGCTATGTGGGGCTTAAGAATGAATATTCTCTTGCAGTTTGGATGGGACTGAACGAAGAATATTCTATAGCAGGTTACATAGGAGTGAACAAGGAATATGCTGTAACAGGTTAGATTGAACTGAACAAGGAATATTCTATAGCAGGTTACAAGGGACTGAATAAAGAATATTCTATAGCAGTTTAAGTGGAACTGAACACAGAATAGTCTATAGCAGGATATATGTGCCTGAACAAGGAATATTCTATGTCAGGATACGTGGAACTGAACAAAGAATAATCTATAGCAGGTTACATTGAACTGAACAAGGAATATTCTATAGCAGGCAACATGGAACTGAACAAGGAATATTATATAGCAGGCTACATGGGCATGAACAAGGAATATTCTATAGCAGGTTGCGTGGAACTGAACAAGGAATATTCTATAGCAAGTTACAATGGCCTGAACAAGGAATATTCTAGAGCAGGTTGTGTTGAACTGAACAAGGAATATATTATAGCAAGTCGCGTGGAACTAAGCAAGGAATCTTCTATAGCATGTTGCATGGGTCTGAACAAGGAATATTCTATAGCAGCTTATATGGGCCTGAACAAGCGATATTCAATAGCAGGCTACGCGGGGCTTAACAATGAATATTCTCTTGCAGTTTGGATGGGACTGAACGAAGAATATTCTATGGCAGGTTACATGGGCCTGATCAAGAAATATTCTGAAAATTTGTTAC
The DNA here is from genome assembly GCA_034401795.1 of Chaetoderma sp. LZ-2023a. Classification (NCBI taxonomy): domain Eukaryota; kingdom Metazoa; phylum Mollusca; class Caudofoveata; order Chaetodermatida; family Chaetodermatidae; genus Chaetoderma; species Chaetoderma sp. LZ-2023a. The sequence continues at coordinate 138,815,237 of CM067369.1, read as the reverse complement.
AATGCAGAGATAGTCTAGAACCTGTGGAATCTGTTTCCACCAGTTCTAGACTATCTCTGCATTGTTTCTCCCGCACTCGAAGCTTAATGTCACTAACACTCTCTTCTCAAAATTTACATGGTGAAGATTTCGGTTTGACTGCTGGGCCTGATCTGACCAGGTTACATGGGCCTAAACAAGGAATATTCTATAGCAGGCTACATGGAACTGAACAAAGAATATTTTTAGCAGGTTACTTGGGCCTGAACAAGGAATACTCTATAGCAGGTTGCATGGGCCTGAACAAGGAATATTCTATTGCAGTTTACGTCGGCCTGAAGGAGGAAAATTATATTGCGGGTTACATGGATCTGAACAAGGAATATTCCATAGCATGTTATGTGGAACTGAACAAGGAATATTCTATTTCAGGTTATGTGGAACTGAACAAAGAATAGTCTATAGCAGGCTACATGGGTCTGAACAAGGAATATTCTATAGCAGGCTGCGTGGAACTGAACAAGGAATATTCTATATCGGGTTGCGTGACACTGAAAAAGGAATATTCTATAGCAGGTTACAAGGGCCTGACCAAGGAATATTCTAGAGCAGGTTGAGTGGAACTGAACAAGGAATATAGTATAGCAAGTTGCGTGGAACTAAACAAGGAATCTTCTATAGCAGGCTGCATAGGTTTGAACAAGGAATATTCTATAGCAGCTTACATGGGCCTGAGCAAGGAAAATTCTATAGCAGGTCACGTGGAACTGAACAAGCGTTGTTCATTAACAGGCTACGTGGGGCTTAACAATGAATATTCTCTTGCAGTTTGGATGGAACTGAACAAGGATTATTCTATTGTAGGTTACAACGGACTGAATAAAGAATATTCTATAGCAGTTTAAGTGGAACTGAACACAGAATAGTCTATAGCAGGTTACATGTGCCTGAACAAGGAATATTCTATTTCAGGATACGTGGAACTGAACAAAGAATAATCTATAGCAGGTTACATTTAACTGAACAAGGAATATTCTATAGCAGGCAACATGGAACTGAACAAGGAATATTCTATAGCAGGCTACATGGGCCTGAACAAGGTATATTCTATAGCAGGTTGCGTGGAACTGAACAAGGAATATATTATAGCAAGTCGCGTGGAACTAAGCAAGGAATCTTCTATAGCATGTTGCATGGGTCTGAACAAGGAATATTCTATAGCAGCTAACATGGGCCTGAACAAGTGATATTCAACAGCAGGCTACGCGGGGCTTAACAATGAATATTCTCTTGCAGTTTGGATGGGACTGAACGAGGAATATTATATAGCCGGCTATATGGGACTGGACAAAGAGTATTTTATGGCAGGTTACATAGGAGTGAACAAGGAATATGCTGTAACAGGTTAGATTGAACTGAACAAGGAATAGCACAGAGTTTGATTGGTCAGAATGACGTCATAATCAAGGAGCGTCGATCAACTTCTGTAGCAAAGAATTACGTAGAATAGGTTTTACATCCAACAACGAAATGAAAGGATCGTTGATTGGTCAGGAGGACTAATATTTATTAGGTAGGAACTTCTAGGAAGGAATAAGCAGAAGTTGATTGGTGGACTGATTAGCCGTACCAATCAAGGTGTCATTAAAACAGATTCAGGAGGAGTCTTATTATTACGATATGCATAGAACTAGTACTATAAAAGATGAACTTTCAGGTATAGAAAGTTATTCAATTCACCACCGTGAATCCTGTACATCCTGCTGATGTTCAGTTAGCGTGCTAGAAGGAAAGCTCTGAGCAAACTTCAAGTTAGTATAGACTATTAGTCCGTTTCGTACATAGTATTGTACTTGTTTGATTATTGAGCGATATTGCTCTTGCTTAGAATTTGTATATTAGTTATAAAGTTTCAATAAATCTATTTAACTTACGTTTATGTAAGTCAGTCGTTTGTTGGTTGATTAGTTTAGCGAGATAGCATAGGAATCTAGTCTGAGCTGAAGGCAAACTTCAATCCTTACCTGGTGCACCACGACCTCAGATCAGGCCCAGCAGTCAAACCGAAACCTTCAACATGTACATTTTGAGAAGAGAGTGTTAGTGACATTAAGCTTCGAGTGCGGGAGAAACAATGCAGAGATAGTCTAGAACTGGTGGAAACAGATTCCACCGGTTCTAGACTATCTCTGCATTGTAACACTTTTTCAGAATATTTCTTGTTCAGGCCCATGTAACCTGCTACAGAATATTCCGTGTTCACACCTATGTAACCTGTTAGAGAATAATATTTGTTCATCCTCATGTAACATGACATAGAATATGCATTTTTTAATTCCACGTAAACTGCTATAGAATATTCCTTCTTCAATCCCTTGCAACCTGCTATAGAATATACCTTGTTCCCTTCCACGCAACCTGATATAGAATATTCCTTGTTCAGGCCCATGCAACCGGCTGTAGAATATTCCATGTTAAGGCCCACGTAACCTGCTAAGGAATATTCCTTGTTCAGACCCATGTAACCTGCTATAGAATATTCTTTGTACAGGCCCATGTTACTGGCTATAGACTGAACTTTGTTCAGTTCCACGAAAACTGTCATAGAATATTCCTTGTTCAGTTCCATGCAACATGCTATAGAATATTCCTTGTTCAGTTCCCTGCAGCCTATTATAGAATATTCCCTATCCATGCCCATGGAACCTGCTATAGACTAGTCTGTGTTCAGTTCCACGTAACATACTATAGAATATTCCTTGTTCTCTTCCACGTGGCCTGCTATATAATATCCCTTGTTCAGGCCCAAGTAACCTGCCATAGACTATTCTGTGTTCAGTTCCACGTAACATACTATAGAATATACCTTGTTCTTTTCCCCGTAACCTCCTATAGAATATTCCTTGTTCAGTCCAATCTAATCTCCTACAGCATATTACTTGTTCACTCACAAGTAACCTACTATAGAATACACTTTGTTCAGTCCGATGTAGTCGGCTATAGAATATTCTTTATTCAGTCCGATCCAACCTGCAAGAGACTATTCCCTGTTACGGCCAACATAGCTTGCTCTAGAATATTCCTTGTTCAGTTCCACGCAACCTGCTATAGAAAAATCCCTTGTTCAGACCCATGTAACAATTTTATAGAATATACCTTGGTCAGACCCTAGTAACCTGCTACATAATATTTCTTGTTCACCCCCATGTAACCTGCTATAGAATAATTTTTGTTCGGGCCCATGCAACCTGCTATAGAATATTCCTTGTTCGGTTTCACACAATGTGCTATATAATATTCCTTGTTCGGTTCGACGCAACCTGTTATAGAATATTTCTTGTTCAGTTCCTCACAACCTGCTATAGAATATACCTTGTTCAGGCCCATGCAACCTGCTATAGAATATTCCTTGTTCAGGCACATGTAAACTGCTATAGATTTGTCTTTGTTCATGCCCATGTAACCTGCTATAGACAAGTCTGTGTTCAGTTCCACGTAGCCTGTTATGGAATATTCTTTATTCAGGCACATGTAACCTGCTATAGACTATTTTGTGTTCAGTTCCACTTAAACTGCTATATAATATTCTTTATTTAGGCCCATGTAACCTGCCATAGAATATTCCTTGTTCAGTTCAATCTAACCTGTTACAGCATATTCCTTGTTCACTCCTATGTAACCTGCCATAAAATACTCTTTGTCCAGTCCCATATAGCCGGCTATAGAATATTCCTCGTTCAGTCCCATCCAAACTGCAAGAGAATATTCATTGTTAAGCCCCGCGTAGCCTGCTGTTGAATATCACTTGTTCAGGCCCATGTTAGCTGCTATAGAATATTCCTTGTTCAGACCCATGCAACATGCTATAGAAGATTCCTTGCTTAGTTCCACGCGACTTGCTATAATATATTCCTTGTTCAGTTCCACGCAACCTGCTATAGAATATACCTTGTTCAGGCCCATGTAGCCTGCTATAGAATATTCCTTGTTCAGTTCCATGTTGCCTGCTATAGAATATTCCTTGTTCAGTTAAATGTAACCTGCTATAGATTATTCTTTGTTCAGTTCCACGTATCCTGAAATAGAATATTCCTTGTTCAGGCACATGTAACCTGCTATAGACTATTCTGTGTTCAGTTCCACTTAAACTGCTATAGAATATTCTTTATTCAGTCCCTTGTAACCTACAATAGAATAATCCTTGTTCAGTTCCATCCAAACTGCAAGAGAATATTCATTGTTAAGCCCCACGTAGCCTGTTAATGAACAACGCTTGTTCAGTTCCACGTGACCTGCTATAGAATTTTCCTTGCTCAGGCCCACGTAAGCTGCTATAGAATATTCCTTGTTCAAACCTATGCAGCCTGCTATAGAAGATTCCTTGTTTAGTTCCACGCAACTTGCTATACTATATTCCTTGTTCAGTTCCACTCAACCTGCTCTAGAATATTCCTTGGTCAGGCCCTTGTAACCTGCTATAGAATATTCCTTTTTCAGTGTCACGCAACCCGATATAGAATATTCCTTGTTCAGTTCCACGCAGCCTGCTATAGAATATTCCTTGTTCAGACCCATGTAGCCTGCTATAGACTATTCTTTGTTCAGTTCCACATAACCTGAAATAGAATATTCCTTGTTCAGCTGCGCGCAACCTGCTATGGAATATTCCTTGTTCAGATCCATGTAACCCGCAATATAATTTTCCTCCTTCAGGCCGACGTAAACTGCAATAGAATATTCCTTGTTCAGGCCCATGCAACCTGCTATAGAGTATTCCTTGTTCAGGCCCAAGTAACCTGCTAAAAATATTCTTTGTTCAGTTCCATGTAGCCTGCTATAGAATATTCCTTGTTTAGGCCCATGTAACCTGGTCAGATCAGGCCCAGCAGTCAAACCGAAATCTTCACCATGTAAATTTTGAGAAGAGAGTGTTAGTGACATTAAGCTTCGAGTGCGGGAGAAACAATGCAGAGATAGTCTAGAACTGGTGGAAACAGATTCCACAGGTTCTAGACTATCTCTGCATTGTAACAAATTTTCAGAATATTTCTTGATCAGGCCCATGTAACCTGCCATAGAATATTCTTCGTTCAGTCCCATCCAAACTGCAAGAGAATATTCATTGTTAAGCCCCGCGTAGCCTGCTATTGAATATCGCTTGTTCAGGCCCATATAAGCTGCTATAGAATATTCCTTGTTCAGACCCATGCAACATGCTATAGAAGATTCCTTGCTTAGTTCCACGCGACTTGCTATAATATATTCCTTGTTCAGTTCCACACAACCTGCTCTAGAATATTCCTTGTTCAGGCCATTGTAACTTGCTATAGAATATTCCTTGTTCAGTTCCACGCAACCTGCTATAGAATATTCCTTGTTCAGGCCCATGTAGCCTGCTATATAATATTCCTTGTTCAGTTCCATGTTGCCTGCTATAGAATATTCCTTGTTCAGTTCAATGTAACCTGCTATAGATTATTCTTTGTTCAGTTCCACGTATCCTGACATAGAATATTCCTTGTTCAGGCACATATATCCTGCTATAGACTATTCTGTGTTCAGTTCCACTTAAACTGCTATAGATTATTCTTTATTCAGTCCCTTGTAACCTGCTATAGAATATTCCTTGTTCAGTTCAATCTAACCTATTACAGCATATTCCTTGTTCACTCCTATGTAACCTGCTATAGAATATTCTTCGTTCAGTCCCATCCAAACTGCAAGAGAATATTCATTCTTAAGCCCCACATAGCCTGTTAATGAACAACGCTTGTTCAGTTCCACGTAACCTGCTATAGAATTTTCCTTGTTCAGGCCCACGTAAGCTGCTATAGAATATTCCTTGTTCAGGCCCATGTAACCTGCTATAGACTATTCTTTGTTCAGTTCCACATAACCTGAAATAGAATATTCCTTGTTCAGCTCCGCGCAACCTGCTATGGAATATTCCTTGTTCAGATCCATGTAACCCGCAATATAATTTTCCTCCTTCAGGCCGACGTAACCTGCTATGGAATATTCCTTTTTCAGGTCCATATAACCTGAAATAGAATATTCCATGTTCAGTTCTAAGCAACCTGCTATAGAATATTCCTTGTTCAGTTCCACGCAACCTGCTATGGAATAGTCCTTGTTCAGCCCCATGTAACCTGCTATAGAATATTCCTTGTTCAGTTCCACGTAACCTGCTATGGAATATTCCTTGTTCAGGCCATGTAACATGCTATAGAAAATTTCTTGTTCAGTTCCACATAACCTGCTATGGAATATTCCTTGTTCAGATCCATGTAACCCGCAATATAATTTTCCTCCTTCAGGCCGACGTAAACTGCAATAGAATATTCCTTGTTCAGGCCCATGCAACCTGCTATAGAGTATTCCTTGTTCAGGCCCAAGTAACCTGCTAAAAATATTCTTTGTTCAGTTCCATGTAGCCTGCTATAGAATATTCCTTGTTCAGGCCCATGTAACCTGGTCAGATCAGGCCCAGCAGTCAAACCGAAATCTTCACCATGTAAATTTTGAGAAGAGAGTGTTAGTGACATTAAGCTTCGAGTGCGGGAGAAACAATGCAGAGATAGTCTAGAACTGGTGGAAACAGATTCCACAGGTTCTAGACTATCTCTGCATTGTAACAAATTTTCAGAATATTTCTTGATCAGGCCCATGTAACCTGCCATAGAATATTCTTCGTTCAGTCCCATCCAAACTGCAAGAGAATATTCATTGTTAAGCCCCGCGTAGCCTGCTATTGAATATCGCTTGTTCAGGCCCATATAAGCTGCTATAGAATATTCCTTGTTCAGACCCATGCAACATGCTATAGAAGATTCCTTGCTTAGTTCCACGCGACTTGCTATAATATATTCCTTGTTCAGTTCCACACAACCTGCTCTAGAATATTCCTTGTTCAGGCCATTGTAACTTGCTATAGAATATTCCTTGTTCAGTTCCACGCAACCTGCTATAGAATATTCCTTGTTCAGGCCCATGTAGCCTGCTATATAATATTCCTTGTTCAGTTCCATGTTGCCTGCTATAGAATATTCCTTGTTCAGTTCAATGTAACCTGCTATAGATTATTCTTTGTTCAGTTCCACGTATCCTGACATAGAATATTCCTTGTTCAGGCCCATGTAACCTGCTATAGACTATTCTTTGTTCAGTTCCACATAACCTGAAATAGAATATTCCTTGTTCAGCTCCGCGCAACCTGCTATGGAATATTCCTTGTTCAGATCCATGTAACCCGCAATATAATTTTCCTCCTTCAGGCCGACGTAACCTGCTATGGAATATTCCTTTTTCAGGTCCATGTAACCTGAAATAGAATATTCCATGTTCAGTTCTAAGCAACCTGCTATAGAATATTCCTTGTTCAGTTCCACGCAACCTGCTATGGAATAGTCCTTGTTCAGCCCCATGTAACCTGCTATAGAATATTCCTTGTTCAGTTCCACGTAACCTGCTATGGAATATTCCTTGTTCAGGCCATGTAACATGCTATAGAAAATTTCTTGTTCAGTTCCACATAACATGCTATGGAATATTCCTTGTTCAGATCCATGTAACCCGCAATATAATTTTCCTCCTTCAGGCCGACGTAAACTGCAATAGAATATTCCTTGTTCAGGCCCATGCAACCTGCTATAGAGTATTCCTTGTTCAGGCCCAAGTAACCTGCTAAAAATATTCTTTGTTCAGTTCCATGTAGCCTGCTATAGAATATTCCTTGTTCAGGCCCATGTAACCTGGTCAGATCAGGCCCAGCAGTCAAACCGAAATCTTCACCATGTAAATTTTCAGAAGAGAGTGTTAGTGACATTAAGCTTCGAGTGCGGGAGAAACAATGCAGAGATAGTCTAGAACTGGTGGAAACAGATTCCACAGGTTCTAGACTATCTCTGCATTGTAACAAATTTTCAGAATATTTCTTGATCAGGCCCATGTAACCTGCCATAGAATATTCTTCGTTCAGTCCCATCCAAACTGCAAGAGAATATTCATTGTTAAGCCCCGCGTAGCCTGCTATTGAATATCGCTTGTTCAGGCCCATATAAGCTGCTATAGAATATTCCTTGTTCAGACCCATGCAACATGCTATAGAAGATTCCTTGCTTAGTTCCACGCGACTTGCTATAATATATTCCTTGTTCAGTTCCACACAACCTGCTCTAGAATATTCCTTGTTCAGGCCATTGTAACTTGCTATAGAATATTCCTTGTTCAGTTCCACGCAACCTGCTATAGAATATTCCTTGTTCAGGCCCATGTAGCCTGCTATATAATATTCCTTGTTCAGTTCCATGTTGCCTGCTATAGAATATTCCTTGTTCAGTTCAATGTAACCTGCTATAGATTATTCTTTGTTCAGTTCCACGTATCCTGACATAGAATATTCCTTGTTCAGGCACATATATCCTGCTATAGACTATTCTGTGTTCAGTTCCACTTAAACTGCTATAGAATATTCTTTATTCAGTCCCTTGTAACCTGCTATAGAATATTCCTTGTTCAGTTCAATCTAACCGGTTACAGCATATTCCTTGTTCACTCCTATGTAACCTGCTATAGAATATTCTTCGTTCAGTCCCATCCAAACTGCAAGAGAATATTCATTCTTAAGCCCCACATAGCCTGTTAATGAACAACGCTTGTTCAGTTCCACGTAACCTGCTATAGAATTTTCCTTGTTCAGGCCCACGTAAGCTGCTATAGAATATTCCTTGTTCAGGCCCATGTAACCTGCTATAGACTATTCTTTGTTCAGTTCCACATAACCTGAAATAGAATATTCCTTGTTCAGCTCCGCGCAACCTGCTATGGAATATTCCTTGTTCAGATCCATGTAACCCGCAATATAATTTTCCTCCTTCAGGCCGACGTAACCTGCTATGGAATATTCCTTTTTCAGGTCCATGTAACCTGAAATAGAATATTCCATGTTCAGTTCTAAGCAACCTGCTATAGAATATTCCTTGTTCAGTTCCACGCAACCTGCTATGGAATAGTCCTTGTTCAGCCCCATGTAACCTGCTATAGAATATTCCTTGTTCAGTTCCACGTAACCTGCTATGGAATATTCCTTGTTCAGGCCATGTAACATGCTATAGAAAATTTCTTGTTCAGTTCCACATAACCTGCTATGGAATATTCCTTGTTCAGGTACATGTAACCTGATATAGACTATTCTGTGTTCAGTTTCACTTAAACTGCTATAGACTATTTTTTATTCAGGCCCATGTAACATGATATACAATATTCCTTGTTCAGTTCAATCTAACCTGTTACAGCATATTCCTTGTTCACTCCTATGTAACCTGCTATATAATACTCTGTGTTCAGTCCCAGCCAAACTGCAAGAGAATATTCATTGTTAAGCCCCACGTAGCCTGTTAATGAACAACGCTTGTTCAGTTCCATCTAACCTGCTATAGAATTTTCCTTGTTTAGGCCCACGTAAGCTGCTATAGAATATTCCTTGTTCAAACCCATGCAGCCTGCTATAGACGATTCCTTGTTTAGTTCCACGCAACTTGCTATACTATATTCCTTGTTCAGTTCCACTCAACCTGCTCTAGAATATTCCTTGTTCAGGTCCTTGTAACCTGCTATAGAATATTCCTTTTTCCGTGTCACGCAACCCGATATAGAATATTCTTTGTACATTTCCACGCAGCCTGCTATAGAATATTCCTTGTTCAGGCCCATGAAACCTGCTATAGACTATTCTTTGTTCAGTTCCACATAACCTGCAATAGAATATTCCTTGTTCAGCTCCGCGCAACCTGCTATGGAATATTCCTTGTTCAGATCCATGTAAACCACAATATAATTTTCCTCCTTCAGGCCGACGTAACCTGTTATAGAATATTCCTTGTTCAGGCCCATGCAACCTGCTATAGAGTATTCCTTGTTCAGGCCCAGGTAACCTGCTATAAAATATTCTTTGTTCAGTTCCATGCAGCCTGCTATAGAAGATTCCTTGTTCAGTTCCACGCAACCGGCTATAGAATATTCCTTGTTCAGTTCCACGCAACCTGCTATAGAATAGTCCTTTTTCAGACCCATGCACCCTGCTATAGAAGATTCCTTGTTCAGTTCCACGCAACCGGCTATAGAATATTCCTTGTTCAGTTCCACGCAACCTGCTATAGAATAGTCCTTGTTCAGGCCCATGTAACAAGCTATAGACTATTCTTTGTTCAGTTCCACGTAGCTTGCTATAGAATATTCCTTGTTCAGGCACATGTAACCTGCTAAAGAGTATTCCTTGTTCAGATCCATGTAACCTGCAATATAATTTTTCTCGTTCAGGCCCACATTAGCTGCTATGGAATATTCATTTTTCAGGTCCATGTTACCTGAAATAGAATATTCCATATTCAGTTCTAAACAACCTGCTATAGAATATTCCTTGTTCAGTTCCACGCAACACACTATAGAATATCCCTTGGTCAGTTCTACGCAACCTGCTATAGAATATTCCTTGTTCAGTTCGACGCAACATGCTATACAATATTCCCTGTTCAGGCCCTTGTAACCTGCTATAGAATATTCCTTGTTCAGTCCCATGGTGCCTGTTATAGAATATTCCTTGTTCAGTCCAATGTAGCCTGCTATAGAATATTCCTTGTTCAGTTCGACGCAACATGCTATAAAATATTCCTTGTTCAGGCCCTTGTAACCTGCTATAGAATATTACTTGTTCAGTCCCATGTAGCTTGTTATAGAACATCACTTGTTCTGTTCCATGTAGCCTGCTATAGAATATTCCTTGTTCAGCCCTATGTAGCCTGCTATAGAATATTCCTTGTTCAGGTCTACGCAAACTGATATAGTATATTCCTTGTTCAGTTCCATGTAACCTGCTATAGAATATTCCTTGTTCAGTTCCATATAACCTGCTATAGATTATTCCTTGTTCAGTCCCATGTAACATACTATAGATTATTCCTTGTTCAGTCCCATGTAACCTGCTATAGACTATTCTTTGTTCAGTTCCACATAGTCTGAAATAGAATATTCCTTGTTGAGCTCCACGCAACCTGCTATGGAATATTCCTTGTTCAGGTCCATGTAACCCGCAATATAATTTTCCTCCTTCAGGCCGACGTAACCTGCTATAGAATATTCCTTGTTCAGGCCCATGCAACCTGCTATAGAGTATTCCTTGTTCAGGCCCAAGTAACCTGCTATAGAATATTCTTTGTTCAGTTCCATGTAGCCTGCTATAGAATATTCCTTGTTCAGGCCCATGTAACCCGCTATACAATATTCCTTGTTCAGTTCAATCTAACCTGTTACAGCATATTCCTTGTTCACTCCTATGTAACCTGCTATGGAATATTCTTTGTTCAGTTCCATGTATAATATAATATTCCTTTTTTAGACCCATGCAACCTGCCATAGAAGATTCTTTGTTCAGTTCCACGCAACCGGCTATAGAATATTCCTTGTTCAGTTCCACACAACCTGCTATAGAATAGTCCTTTTTCAGACCCACGCAACCTGCTATAGAATATTCCTTGTTCAGTTCCACGCAGCATGCTATAGAATCATCCTTGTTCAGGCCCATGTAACAGGCTATAGACTATTCTTTGTTCAGTTCCACGTAGCCTGCAATAGAATATTCCTTGTCCAGGCCCATGTAACCTGCTATAGAGTATTCCTTGTTCAGATCCATGTAATCTGCAATAAAATTTTTCTAGTTCAGGCCCACATAAGCTGCTCTGGAATATTCCTTGTTCAGTTCCACGCAACCTGCTATAGAATATTCCTTTTTCAGGTCCATTTAACCTGAAATATAATATTCCATGTTCAGTTCTAAGCAACCTGCTATAGAATATTCCTTGTTCAGTTCCACGCAACATGCTATAGAATATCCCTTGGTCAGTTCTACGCAACCTGCTATAGAATATTCCTTGTTCAGTTCGACGCAACATGCTATAACATATTCCTTGTTCAGGCCCTTGTAACCTGCTATAGAATATTCATTGTTCAGTTCGACGCAACATGCTATAAAATATTCCTTGTTCAGGCCCTTGTAACCTGCTATAGAATATTACTTGTTCAGTTCAATGTAACCTGCTATGGATTATTCCTTGTTCAGTCCCATGTAACCTGCTATAGACTATTCTTTGTTCAGTTCCTCGTAACCTGCTATGGATTATTCCTTGTTCAGTCCCATGTAACCTGCTATAGATTATTTCTTGTTCAGTTCCACGTACCCTGCTATAGAATATTTCTTGTTCAGAACCATGTACTCTGCTATATAAATTTTCTTGTTCAGACCCATGGTAACTGCTATAGACTATTCTTTGTTCAGGACTATGCAACCTGCCATAGAATATTTCTTGTTCAGGCCCTGGTAAACTGCTAAAGAGTATTCTTTGTTCAGTTCCACGTAGCCTGCTATAGAATAGCCCTTGTTCAAGCCCATGTAACCTGCCATAGGTTTTTTCTTGTTCAGACCCATGTAACCTGATATAGAGACCTACGTGATGGGTAGGATGACATCATCAGCTACCTGATGGGTAGGATGACATCATCAGCTACGTGATGGGTAGGATGACATCATCAGCTACGTGATGGGTAGGATGACATCATCAGCTACGTGATGGGTAGGATGACATCATCAGCTACTCTATAGCAGGCTACGTGGAACTGAACAAAGAATAGTCTATAGCTTGTTACATGGGCCTGAACAAGGAATATTCTATAGCAGAGTACATGGGCCTGAACAAGGAATTTCTATAGCAGGTTACATGGGCCTGAACAAGGAATACTCCATAGCAGATTACATGCGCCTGAACAAGGAGTATTCTATAGCAGGCTACGTGGAACTGAACAAAGAATAGTCTATAGCTTGTTACATGGGCCTGAACAAGGACTATTCTATAGCAGCTTACCTGGGCCTGAACAAGGAATATTCTATAGCAGGTTGCGTGGAACTGAACAAGGAACATTCTATAGCCGCTTGTGTGGAACTGAACGAGACATCTTCTATAGCAGGTTGCATGGGTCTGAACAAGGAATAGTCTATAGCAGCTTATGTGGGCCTAAAGCAGGAACATTATATTCCAGGTTACATGGGCCTGAACACGGAATATTCTATAACAGGTTACCTGGGCCTGTACAAGGAATATTCTATAGCCGGTTACCTGGGCCTGAACAAGGAATACTCTATAGCAGGTTACATGGGCCTGAACAAGGATTATGCTGTAGCCGGTTAGATTGGACTGAACAAGGAATATTATCTAGCAGGTTATGTAGGCCTGAAGCTGGAAAATTATATTGCAGGTTACATGGACCTGAACAAGTTATATTCTATTGCAGGTTACATGGAACTGAACAAAGAATAGTCTATAGCAGGTTACATGGTCCTGAACTAAGAAAAGTCTATACCAGGTTACATGGGTCTGAACAAGGAATATTCTATAGCAGGCTGCGTGGAACTGAACAAGGAATATTATATAGCAGGTTGCCTAAAACTGAACAGGGAATATTCTAGAGCAGGTTTCATGGACATGAACAAGGAATATTCCATAGTGGATTATATGCGCCTGGATAAGAAATATTCTATAGCAGGTTGCATGGAACTGAGCAAGGAATATATTATAGGAAGTTGCGTGGAACTAAACAAAGAATCTTCTATAGCATGTTGCATGGGTCTGAACAAGGAATATCCTATAGCAGGTTACGAGAAACTGAACACGTGATATTCAATAGCAGGCTACGTGGGGCTTAAAAATGAATATTCTCTTGCAGTTTGGCTGGGACTGAACGAAGAATATTCTATAGCCAGCTACATGGGACTGAACAAAGAGTATTATATAGCAGGTTACATAGGAGTGAACAAGGCATAAGCTGTAACAGGTTAGATTGAACAGAACAAGGAATATTGTATAGCGGGTTACATGGGCCTGAATAAAAAATAGTCTATAGCAGTGTAAGAGGAACCGAACACAGAATAGTCTATAGCAGGTTACATGTACCTGAACAAGGAATATTCCATAGCAGGTTATGTGGAACTGAACAAGAAATATTCTATAGCAGGTTACATGGGCCTGAACTAGGAATATTCTATAGCAGGTTACATGGCGCTGAACAACGAATATTCCACAACAGGTTACGGGGAACTGAACAAGAAATATTCTATAACAGGTTGCGTGGAACTGAACAAAGAATTCTCTATATCAGGTTACATGGGTCTGAACAAGAAAAAACCTATGGCAGGTTACATGGGCTTGAACAAGGGCTATTCTATAGCAGGCTACGTGGAACTGAACAAAGAATACTCTTTAGCAGTTTACCAGGGCCTGAACAAGAAATATTCTATGGCAGGTTGCATAGTCCTGAACAAAGAATAGTCTATAGCAGTTACCATGGGTCTGAACAAGAAAATTTATATAGCAGAGTACATGGTTCTGAACAAGAAATATTCTATAGCAGGGTACGTGGAACTGAACAAGAAATAATCTATAGCAGGTTACATGGGACTGAACAAGGAATACTCCATAGCAGGTTACGAGGAACTGAACAAAGAATAGTCTATAGCAGGTTACATGGGACTGAACAAGGAATAATCCATAGCAGGTTACATTGAACTGAACAAGTAATATTCTATAGCAGGTTACAAGGGCCTGAACAAGGAATATTTTATAGCATGTTGCGTCGAACTGAACAATGAATATTCTATAGCAGGTTACAAGGGCCTGAATAAGGAATATGTTATAGCATGTTGCGTCGAACTGAACAAGGAATATTCTATAGCAGGTTGCGTAGAACTGACCAAGGGATATTCTATAGCATGTTGCGTGGAACTGAACAAGGAATATTCTATAGCAGGTTGCTTAGAACTGAACATGGAATATTATATTTCAGGTTAAATGGACCTGAAAAAGGAATATTCTATAGCAGGTTGCGTGGAACTGAACAAGGAATATTCCAGAGCAGCTTATGTGGGCCTGAACTAGAAAAATTTTATGGCGTATCAGTCGGTTGGTGACCAGCATGAGACGTTGTGTCCAGGCCGTCATCCAGGCACAAGGTGGATATACCCGGTATTAATAATGGCAGTCTCAAACTCGTGAACAGATGTTAAACTTCGTTTTCAGACACCATTAATGACAATCTAGCCACGTGTGTCAACTGTAGGGCAATAGTTGTCAGTTGTGTCAACGTAACCATATTCAGGCCTCGTTTTCAAGTTCAAACAAAATCATACAGTGTTTCCCCACCATCATAATCAGCATTCCTCTAGTTGCATTATTACCTCTTGCACTAAGATGGATGGGTACATGAATGTTTATGCTATTGCTTTCTTCATAGCACATGAATATACCCTCGCATGTGCGTAAAAATAGGGTGGTGCTTAACTTTTGCACAGGTGTATATGTGTACACATGTATATATTTTACATAGTACTGTAGAAATGATACTTGACTAAATGTTTGCAAAGTACATTTAATCTAGTCTTTAGCATTCACCAGGTAATCATCAGCTTAAATCCGATTCAACCATGTTGGAATACTGTTGAATATTTTGAAAATAGAGTGACAGCACAAGTTCCAATCAATTTTGTTTCAAAACATTCATTAATATTCCTACATGGCTGATAAGAATGTGATTCAAGTTGATTGCCTTCTCCAGCTCTGGGACTACAGCACTGAAATCCGCTGATGGCGGACACTGTCAAATTACTTAGACATTATGGTGATATATACAGCTGGTTATTTTAAAAACAATTTGACTGAAAGGAGTAGTTGTATTATGTTGTAATTATATTCAGTCAGATTTTTTTCAAGATAATTAGCATGCTTTACAGTACTGAAGCGGATTACCTTTCTACTTGATCAAATTAAGTACTACGAATGTGAATTCATTTAAGGTTATATATACCACATAAATACCATAATTATAACAGATTTTTAAACCAATTTGACTGAATGGAGCAGTTGTTTTAGCCATCAACTACATTCAGTCAAATTGTTTTCCAAATAACTGTCCAGAATTCTTATGGCAACAAATCCCTCATAAACCAAATTTCTGACAATGTAAAGCACATTATGTTGAATATTTTAAAATTAATTTGCCCGTACGCCATTGCTGTCTTAGACAACAATGTCCTCCAGTCAAATTATTTTCAAATTATTCAACAGATTAGTTCCAAAAAGCCCTGAAAGTAAGTTTAAAAAGGTTTCATTGATAGAAAACTTATTCACTCTAGTCAAGACACACTGATTTATTAATTATCTACAATGTATCAACAACAATTTGTCAATTTTAACCCCAATATGGCATGATCTACACAAATACAGCAGAGTCTGGTTTAAATTGGCCAAGCAATTAATGAGGAGTAGACGTAACTGATTTCCCAAAATATTTGGAAAATCCAAGATGGCCACCAGAAAAATTGACCAATCAAAATTATCTATACAAGTTCTGAAGCATACCACTCTACCGTCCTTCCTTTGCTTGAAATCGGTCAAGCGGTTAATGAAGAGTAGCCTTTTAACTGATTTCCAAAAATTTTTGAAAAATCTGAAGATGGCCGTTGGAAAAATTTACCAATCACAATTCTGTATTTAAGCTCTAAACCATACCAGCCTAGTATCCCTCCAGCCAAGTCTGCTTGAAATTGTCCAAACAGTTAATGAGAAGTTAAACGATTTCCTATTTCCCGGAAAATTCTAGATGGCCACCGAAAAAATAGACCAAAATTCTGTATAGAATTCCACTCTAGGGTATTCCCAACCAAGTTTGCTTGAAATCAGTAAAGTGGTTAATGAGTAGTAGGCTTTTGAATGTTTTCCATAAATTTTTGGAAAATCCAAGATGGCTGCCAGAAATATTGACCAATCAAAATTCTCGTTAGTGTCGAAGCCTACCAGTATATAATTAGTCCACTCAAATTTCGTTGAAGTCGTGCCATTTATATTGGAGTAGCGTTTTAAATGATTCTCGGAAATTTTCTGGAAAATCCAAGATGGCCACCCGAAAAATTGACCAATCAAAATTCTGAGTATAAATTCTGGAGCCTACCACGATAGGATCCTTTCAGCCAAATTTGATTGAAATTGGTCACAGCATAAATGAGGAGATGCGATTTGACAGATAATTGCTGGCCGCCATGGCATAAGCTCACTTGGTCTGGAATTTTCTGCCTTATTTACACTTTTCAACCAAGTTTTATACAAATTTACAGTGTGTAAAATCATCCAAGTCCCAAAACAATTGTAGGAATAGGTACCATTTTAGAAATAGATCCAACAGTTACTTTGTTCCCATGACTCGGTACATAGAAAGCACCGTATTCAGAATTCTATTGCAACAATGCTGAACATTGCGGTCGGTGTCATTGGTCTGTTTATCAAGACCATAACTCCAGAATGCCAGATTATAATCTCAAAGTCGTATCCCATTGGGAGGATGGACTGACTGACCCACAAAATAATGTTTGTTTCCTTATTACCATAGCCAACCTTCCCATGAAGTTTAGTCACGATCCTCCAAGCAAAAGTAGTTATCGAATGAAAACACAACATTTGCACAGATGGATGGATACGCAGGCAGAAAGACGAATGGCCAGACAGATACAGAAAATAATGTGCATTTTCCTACTACCATAGCCAAACATCCTGTGAAGTTTCATCAAATTTAACACTCATATTGGCCAAAAATGGCTTCTACAGTGGTCCTGAGAAATGTCCATTTGCAGACTAAGAGAAGACTATTTTTGAAAATTTACCCCTGGAATGACTGACTCGAAAACTGAGCCAGTCATTCCAATGGTAAAATTTCAAAAAATTTGTCTTCTCTTGGTCTGCAATTACATTTTCTATGAGAAAATTGTATATTTTCTATGACTGAATGTAGCAGTTGTCTTAGCCATAGCAGTTGTCTTAGCCATCAACTGCATTCAGTCAAATTGTTTTCCAAATAACTGTCCAGAATTCTTATGGCAACCCTTTCAACAACAAATCCCTCATAAACCAAATTTCTGACAATGTAAAGCACATTATGTTGAATATTGTAAAATTAATCTACCTGTACGCCATTGCTGCCTTAGACAACGACGTCTTCAGTCAAATTATTTTCAAATTATTCAACAGGTTAGTTCCAAAAAGGCCTGAAAGAAAGTTTAATAAAATTTCATTGATGAAAGACTATTATTCACTCTAGTCAACACAAAATGATTTATTAATTATGTACAATATATCAACAACAATTTGTCGATTTTAACCCCAATATTGCATGATCTACACAGATAGAAAGTATGTACATACATGTTTGTATAGCTCGCAATCATAAACAAGGACGGATGTTCAATAATACAATCATTCATACTGGAATTTTCTGCGTTATTTACTATTTTCAATCAAGTTTTATACAAATTTACAATGTGTAAAATCTTCCAAGTCGCCCAAACAATTGTAGGAATAGGTACCAATTTAGAAATACATCCAACAGTTACTTTGTTCCCATGACTCGGTACATAGAAATCACCTTATTCAGAATTCTATTGCAACAATGCTGAACAATTTGTAAGTCAATGAGGCCCATATACCTATTGCGGTCGGTGTCATTGGTCTGTTTATCAAGACCATAACTCCAGAATGCATGAATATAATCTCAAAGTCGCATCCCATTGGGAGGATGGACTGACTGACCCACAAAATAATGTGTGTTTCCTTATTACCATAGCCAACCTTCACATGAAGTTCAGTCACTATCCTCCATGCAAAAGTTATGTTATTGAATGAAAACACAACATTTGCACAGATGGATGGACACGCAGGCAGAAAGACGAATGGCCAGACAGGTACAGAAAATAATGTGCATTTTCCTACTACCATAGCCAAACGTCCTGTGAAGTTTCATCAAATTTAACACTTGTATTAGCCAAGAATTGCTTCTGCAGTGGGCTTGAGAAATGCCTATTTGCAGACCAAGAGAAGACTATTTTTGAAAATTTACCACTGGGATGACTGGCTCGAACACTGAGCCAGTCATTCCAATGGTAAATTTTCAAAAAAAATTGTCTTCTCTTGGTCTGCAATTGTACATTTTCTACTTTCTATGACCGAATGTAGCAGTCGTCTTAGCCATCATATCAACTACATTCACTCAAATTGTTTTCCAAATAACTATCCCAAATTTTTATGGCAACCCTTTCAACAACAATTGATGTAAAGCACATTATGTTGACTATTCTAAAATTAATTTGCCTGTTCGCCATTGCTGCCTTAGATAACCGAGCCAGTCATTTCAGTGGTCAGTAATTTTACATTTTCTATGAGAAAATTTAAATTCTTTTGAACAAACTTAAGGGTTAAAGGGTTAATCCGTAAACCGGGAATGTTTTCTTTTTTCTGTGACAATGTCGACAGTTGGTGGTGGCTGGATTGGCGCAATTCTTTGTGGATCATCGTTGTCTCCGTTCTTTGAATTACTTTGAGGATTAGGCCATCCATGTACAAAAATCCCTTGGGCTCCTTCACCTGTATTGGGATAGATGTAAATAGGTGGACTCTGTCGACGAAGGAAACTGATTGACAATAAGTCTCCTTCGACTTGAGTTACTTGTCCGAGAAACCTCAGCTTTGTACTTGACAATGACAAATTCACGTGTAGTAACATTGTGATCTACAGACAGAACAGAAGTCATTGAAAGTGGTAGGAACTGTGGAATGAGGTGTGGGCCTGGTCTGGACACACATGACTTCTTCTATGGTATGAACTGAATATGTTTCGCTTAATTGTGCATTGGTGTATATTTTGGTGATGACCATCGTGCTAGTCAAAGCCTTATGATCATGTCGATAGTCACTTGCAGGACTGGCGGTATAATCAGCGAACGAAAAGAAGAAGAAGAAAGCCTTGATACTATGGATACCAAGTGTTCCTTAGACTTGCAGAAGGCCATACCATAACTCTTCCAATTTCATTTCCTTTGTATGATTATCTATGGCCTTGGAAGTAATCATTATTATCTTTATTCTTAGGCATGCCGTTGCTGCTTCCTCGGTAAAAGTAGTTGCATTTGATACCACCACTTTCCTTGTGAGAATAGCAGTGGCCACCACCCTCTACACAGTCCCTCCTACACCATCAACAGCCCATTTGCCATGCCATATTGCGAAATAGTTCCACTGAATTTGAATGCCATAGTTCATGTTTTAGGTATTTAGACTAGAGAATGTGTACTTGTTTTTAAACTGCGATTTTGGTCCGTCACTAAAGATCTTGAATCGCCTACTATGCAATTTTACATGTGTGACAGGTGTTACAAATATTTTATAATTTAATAACAACAATAATAATAATAATAACAATAATAATTATAATTATTATTGTTCCTATTACTATTATTATTGAATTATAAGATATACACCTGTGCAAAAGTTAAGCACCACCCTATTTTTACGCACATGCGAGGGTATATTCATGTGCTATGAAGAAAGCAATAGCATAAACATTTATGTACCCATCCATCTTAGTGCAAGAGGTAATACTGCAACTAGAGGAATGCTGATTATGATGGTGGGGAAACACTGTATGTCTTTGTTTGAACTTGAAAACGATGCCTGAATATGGTTAATGAGACACAACTGACAACTATTGCCCTACAGTTGACACACGTGGCTAGATTGTCATTAATGGTGTCTGAAAACGAAGTTTAACATCTGTGCACGAGTTTGAGACTGTCATTATTAATACCGGGTGTATCCACCTTGTGCCTGGATGACGGCCTGGACACGACGTCTCATGCTGGTCACCAACCGACTGATACGCCATTGTGGTATTCGTTGCCATTCAAGATGGAGTGCGTCTGTTAATTCCTGTAGGTTCTGCACAGGAGGATCCCTCCTTCTCACCATGTTTCCCAGAATGTCCCAGATATGCTCAATAGGGTTCATGTCAGGGCTCCTTGCTGGCCATGGTAGGGTTTCGATGGCATTCATGCACAGCTCTAGCACGATGTGGTCGGGCGTTGTCATCCATGAATATAGGGTGGGTTCCAGGTGCATGATTTACAAAATGAGGGACCACAACTCTATCCAGTATGGAATCTTGATATCTTTGTCCATTTAGTGTTCCAGGTACAGTCAACAGATGCAGTTTACAATCAAATGAGATGCACCCCCATATCATAACGGAACCTCCACCAAATGGAACTTCTTCCATGATGTTACGTTGGTCGTACGCCGTGCGTCTGGACCTCCATACACGAGTTCGACCATCTGTGGCATGAAGCAGGAACCGACTTTCATCGGACCAGTGTACCCATCTCCAGAATCTCATGTT
The DNA here is from genome assembly GCA_034401795.1 of Chaetoderma sp. LZ-2023a. Lineage (NCBI taxonomy): Eukaryota > Metazoa > Mollusca > Caudofoveata > Chaetodermatida > Chaetodermatidae > Chaetoderma > Chaetoderma sp. LZ-2023a. The sequence continues at coordinate 138,793,946 of CM067369.1, read as the reverse complement.
CCAGTGTCTTCTTTCGTTGCACCACCTCAGACGCTCCTCTTTGTGGTGTGCAGTGAGGAGAGGACGTCTGACAGGTCTCCTAGCTTTCATGCCAGCAGCATACAGTCTCCTTTTGACGGTAGACATTGACACTCTATTGCGCGTTTCCCATTGCTGGCTGAGCACTCTGCTGTTGGTGAATGGAGATCTCCTAACAGGGCGTACTAGGGCTCGATCATCACGGGCAGTAGTCTTCTTCGGTCTTCCAGATCTAGGCCTGTCCTTCACCTCGTTAGTTTGCCCATGTTTTGCAATCAAACGACTGATTACAGTATGGTTAATGTTCAGCTGTCTGCCAATCTCTCTGCATGACATACCAGTGGTATGCATGCCTATGATTTGCCATTTCACACGATCACTTAACCTTCGTCTTGCCATGGCGGTTCACAATCAAGAGCTAATTCTCTCTGTACAAATAAACCACGGTCATGAACACAAAATTCCTAATCTTGTCGCCTAAATCTGTATGTAATGTTCTACACCTCAAACTGGACTTTTACATAACTGAACACGTGTGCTGTTTCCCGCTACGCACGGACATCAAGCGGCGTGAAGTCATGCATGCATGTGCATTTCGTACTTGGAATTATGTCAGCTAACGCGGGGACAAAAAGTATGGCAGCCTAGTTGTACCATCATGTTTCTACGTTCTATTGTTTTTGCTGGTGCTTAACTTTTGCACAGGTGTATACTTAGCAGATGTACTATTATGATATAATGTCTATTATCTAGTCTAGCTCAAAATAAACAATTAAAACTCCGCACTCTCCTGGTCCTGCCCATACTGTGTCAGGGAATACCATAGCCGCAGGTACCGAGTCAATTCCCAATCACAGTCAGATTCGTCTTATATTTGCCTTGACAAACAGCGAAAGCAGCTCAGCCTCACCTCAGCGGGGTGTCTGTACATCTGGTAAGTATTAAGAATTCCGGTAGAAACAAAAGCGGATGCTTTTTTGATTCTACTTCGAATAATACTTAACAGATGTACTATTATGATAACTCCGGATTTCAACAGCCAGGAAATACCGGTGGGAGGAGGTGAGGCTCGAACCAGCACTCATCTGCCATCTAAAAGAGAAGGTTGTGAAGAGACTAGAACCCTGGCATACGCTTGGGTTCTGCCATCTGACTCATAGAGTGCTAAACTTCCATGGTCTAGACCGCGCTCCCCTCCCTCTTTTATCCGCACAAAAACAGAGGGCTGTCGAAAAAAGGGGATGCAACACCCACCAGACCCGTGTCAGCCCTAAGTCTCAGCTAGGGCAGTCCAGTAGAGTGAAAAAAAGCTACTACAACTTCTAATTTTGAAAAAAATATCAGTATATCGATTAGATTTTCAAATTGGAATGAGTCTAATGTCTGTTTGAGAGGATAAGAATAATCTTGTACCAGACTATTTATCCAAGCAGTCTGGTATTTTGACTGTAAGTAAACATATTTAAAGTCACTTAATTAATGTAAACACTCACCATTTTGAGTGCTTGATCTTTTCTTGATCATCACAGGAGCTCGGCCCAATCCACGGTCGTACTCAGTCATGTGCATAGCGATTGTTCAGTGTAGGTGGAAGACTGTGATGTGTGCGAAGTAGTGGTCGGAAGTGGCTTAGGTTAGATTCGACAAATAGACGACGGCCACCGGATTAAGTACGCTGGAGATGTCGCTGTAGCGATTTTGTGCGACATCTGAATAGCGTCCACTATCCAACGAGAAATAGTATCTTTCGAGGCTCATAAATGAGGAGCTTTGAGACATAACCACAGAGATTTCGGGTCATCTCTCCACTCATCAGTACATTTCTTATACATTTTCAGACATCTGACAGGACACCAAGCAGAAGAGTTTGGGTTATGTCTAGTTAAACTTGGCAAATTGATCGGCTGTCCTGGATATTTAAGTGACTGATTCTTTGCCAGGAAACAAAGACGTGGAAGTAGTCTTAAACCTTCACCCGTGACGACAAAACGGTCTTGTTCGGCAGAAAGCGCATGTATTTCGCTTCTCCTTCTCGCCGACGCTGCCGCAACCAAGAAAACTGATTTAATAGTTAACAGTTTAATGTCTATAGATCTAATTGATTCAAAGGGAGCATGCCCTAAAACCTGCAGAACAAGAGATAGATTCCATGCTGGGATAGGAATAGGCAGTCTAGGTCGCAGATTGCTCATTCTTTTAATAACTTCATGCAAGGTGTCATTCTCCACTCCTTCAATGGCCAGAATGGGAATGACTGAAGCTAATGCAGACTTATATGCTGCTAGGGTAGACGGTACACGTTTGTCAACTTCGTATAAATGACAGATAAAATCTGCTACGTGTTGAACAGATGCAGAAAAGGGATTAATATCTCTTCTCTCACACCACTGTGCAAATTTGTTGATTCTATAATTATATGTCTTTGTGGTTGAAACTCTTCTGGCCGAAGCAACAAACTTCGCTGCTTGCTCAGAAAAGCCACTCTCAATTGCACATTGCTTGATAACATCCATGCAGTCAATTTGAACATTTCCGGTCTGTCGTGAAGGTACAGACCCCTGTTCTGAGAGATTAGCTCTCTTCTGTCTGGAAGAGGGATTGGATTGCAGACCAGAAGGTCCAGCAGATCCACAAACCATGATCGGCCTGGCCAATAAGGGGCGATCAGCAGTACTTGGCACATCCCCTCTCTTATCTTTGCCAGAAATTTCGGGATGAGAATTGTTGGAGGATACGCATAAGCGTACATTCCTTCCCAACTTATCGCCAGTGCGTCTACCGCTAGCGGGTCCGGGATAGGTGACACGTAAGTGACCATCTTTGCGTTCTGATTCATTGCAAACAGGTCGACATTTGGCTTGCCCCATTGCTTGAATAGAACCTCCGCTACCGATTGGTTGAGCTGCCATTCCGTCAGACGACAAATCGTCCTTCGACTGAGAGCATCCGCTAGGATGATCAATCTTCCTGGAATGTGTGCTGCCCGAAGAATAATATTCCTCTCTTGGCACGACAGCAGAAGGTTCCAAACCATCATACACAACTCTGGTGATCTCGTCCCGCCCTGGCGGTTCAAATAAGACACCACTGTTGAGTTGTCTGTCCTTATTAGGACAATCTTGTCTTGAATTAGACTCTCAAACATTCGAAGTGCAAATACCACCGCTAATAGTTCGAGCACATTGATATGTTTCTGCGCATTGGTCCGATCCCATTCCCCGGACACTGACTGATCGTCCAGTACCGCTCCCCAACCCGTCAATGATGCATCCGTGAAGATGGACATCTGAGGTTGAGGAGGTTGTAGAGGAACACCTCGCAGGAGATTCTGTTCTGATAACCACCACTGAAGGTGGGATATCCTCAGAGATAACGGATCTGTTCTCTGAGACCAGAATGACATTAGGTACATCTGAATTGGCCTGCGCCTGAGTGCCGCATATGGAACCACCTTCTCCAGTGATACTAGTAAACCCAGTATCCTGAGAAATTGGCGCGCCGTCAGATAGGCTCCTAGAGAAACCGACTCCAAAACTTCAATCAGGCTTTTGACTCTGCTTTCCGCCGGAAAAGCTACGACGTCCCTGAGATTGAAAAATATTCCCAGAAAAACAAACTCCTGGGATGGAGTCAGTTCTGATTTCTCTAGATTCACAATCCATCCTAGATCCTGTAATAAGGCTAGGACTACCTGAAGATTGCTGCGCAGAGTGACTGGATGCAGCCAGTCGTCTATGTAAGTGTGAACAGCTATGTTTCTCCTACGAAGTAAAGCAGGCCGAATGGAAGCGCATTGAATTCCCAAACATTGTCATGGAATGCAAAGCGAAGGTATTTCTGAAAAGGAATTGACATTGGAATATGAAAATATGCATCCTTCAGATCTATCGACACTGCCAACATGCCTTTCCTCAGTGCTGTCATTACCGCTGCTACAGTCTCCATCTGAAATTTGGGAGAAAGAATAAATTTGTTCAACGGTTTGAGATTGAGAATTGCTCTCCATCCTCCGGTATGCTTCGGAATGAGGAACATGATCGAATAAAAGCCCAGAGAAGACTGATTGCGGACTAGACAAATCGCATTCTTCTGACGAAGCGATTCTATTTCTGAGCAAATGGCGTCCAAACGATCTGATTCCCTTGGAACAGGAGTCGATGTTAACGGAACTAACGATTGATGGATGAGCCAGTCCGGATCGTAGCCGTTTCTTATCCACTGAGCGACTAAACAATCGCGCACAACCTGTTCCCATTGGCTTAGGAACAGTTGAAGTCTGCCTCCGATGGAAGGAATCTGCACACAGCTGTCGGTCAAGATTGCACGAGAAGATGCTAAATCGCTTGAAGATTCTCGACTCCATTCGCTCCTAACATTACCGGATCTGGTTCCGCCGGAAACCCGTCAGGAACGACCTCCACGGCCGCCCCCGCAGCTTCTTGTAATACGACAGTCCGGAACCACCACCACGGCTATCCTTACGGTAGCCGCCGCGGCCCGAACCGCCACCCTTCTTATCATTCTCATACAGCCTCTTACTAGAGGGGTTGTATGAGGACGAACGGCCAGGTCCTTGTGATCCGGATGGCCTATGGGCATCACGGCCAGAAGGATGGAAGGGCGATCTTGGACGCCGCCTCTGCTGCTCCTGTCTGTTGGCGGTAGGACTCCTGCGGCTGTGCCCTTTTAGTCGACTTCCACGACTTGCCGACCACTTCTTGCTCCGCAACCATTGACGCAACCTTGGGGAAAGCTTGCCGTGCCGAGCCGTCGAACAAGCCTGGACCGATGAAAGGCGCAGAAGATAATGCAGCCCTCATCTCCGGTCCTGGTTCTACACAATCGAGAACCATTCTCCGTCGCTCTGCCAATGTCCTTGTGATCACCCTGGCCAGGCAATCTTGAGACAGGCGCATGGTGTCCCGAATAACTCCGGGAGCAGCCTCTGGCACGTGTCAACCTTCCCCCATGCAGGCCAGCATACCCTGCAGGACGGTACACCCATGCGAGAGCGCAGCCATGGCTGCCCTCGCCGCATCTTCAATGAGCGTGAGTTCATTGAACGGGTCTTTATTGGTCTGCGAAACCAAAGGATAAGACCGCCCCTTAGCTTTCCCAGCCAACGGCCTATTCAGTGCCTCTCGTTCCCCGATGGAAGGCCGTGGGACACGGGAATACTGATGATAGGCCAGCTCCGGCAAACGGACCCTACTCCTTATCCACTTCGGAGCCTTGGGCAATGCATACTCCGGCTGCACCAGACAGTATGCCGCAACTTCCAGCATGTCGGAAGTCTGCGTGTCCAAAGGGAGTTGGCATGGCAGAAGAGTCACTTGACAGAGCACTAGCCGCTCGCTCTGACATCCGCTCAATCGCCGGATCGCGCTGAGATCCCAGAACAGATGACAACCCTAGACGATCGGACATCCATCCAAGGACCTGCACCCACCGACTATCCATGCTGAGAGCTATGAGACACCCCTCTGCCAAGACAGATCGCATCCATAGCTCGACTACCAGCGGCACCGGTGTCCAACGAATCGCTGGACCTGGATTCTCCGCAGTCCATCGGCTCCAGCACGGGAGTCGGGAACCCGACTGCTTTACTCACGGTAGGTGACGGCACTCCGATAGGAGCCGCACCCAAAGCCGCCGGGATACCGGCAGGAACCGCAAAACACGGCTCCGCCGACACCGCTGGTTGCACAAACAGCGGATGGAAAACACCCGACGGAACATCGTACAAATCCTGAGGGAGACCCCTGGGAGGTACTAGGCATTGCCGTCATCGAAATATCCGGCATGCCGGAATCTTCCATAAGAAGATCTTCCTCCTCTATCGTAGGCTCTTGAGCCATGGACAGAGAAGGGGCAGGTGCTTGACCCTCCGCAGAACTAGCCGGACCACCTAAGGGTTGTCCTGCACTAGCTTGCATCGACGGGACCGTGGACTGCAATGAGTCGAACATTGCCTTGAACTGGGCCGCCCATACGCCCAGAGCTGAATCCATGCGGTCATTCAGACGACCTTCCAGTCCTTTCAGAGACGCCTGGTCCAGCTTCGCCGCCTTGTCCCTCGCGATCCTCTCCAGACGCGCATGTCGATCCCTATCAAACTCTACCACCATTGCCGACGACCACTTGGCGCACACATCATACGCGCTTCCAACTTTACACTTTGCGCACGCTACACAGTGATGTCCTGAGTACTTGCGCTTCATGAACCTGTTGCATTTCTGGCAGAGAGTATCCAGGTTCTTTGGTTTCTGCGAACACAGAGAAGAATTAAAACGCTGCACATGACAAACGATGACGAGCAATACGCACAATCGACTTGATCGTTAAAAGATTTTCTTAGAACACATTAACTTTCTCTTAAATTAATGATAATCAAGCCTTTAGGCAGGAAATATTTGAAACTTTTTTGAGTGAAATTAAAAAACACACAACTTAGCAGTTAACTAACGTTAACCAACCAAGAATACAACGCCGATCGCCACAAACACCCTCGACAATGAAGCGAGAGCTAAAAATCGGCGAAAACAGAGTGCCTAGACACGCCAAGCCAAGCAAGACATATTTCATGGGCGCCGCCATCTTGGCTAAGGACGCATCCATCTTTAGAGGAACCGAGTCGCAAGAGAAATTAACCAAGTACCCAAATTAAAACTAAAAGTTAACGGGTACAGAAGCGACTCCAACAATGGCTATCATTTTAAAACAGTGTGCCAATTTAAGGAAATTTCAAAGTCATTATGGCACGAATGTATAAATTCTAGATTGATACAACCCGCCCCTGTGATGATTTTCCCAGTTCCTCCATGAAGCCACCGATATAAATCCTTTTCACAACCGATAACCTCTTAAATTTAACAAATTTGAGCACACTACAAATTGCGACTTGACAAAAGCGCAAAATAGACGAATCTGACTGTGATTGGGAATTGACTCGGTACCTGCAGTTATGGTAATTCCCGGACACAGTATGGGCAGGACTAGGAGAGTGCAGAGTTTTTAATTGTTTATTTTGAGCTAGGCTAGATAATAGACATTATCATAATAGTACATCTGGTAAGTATTATTCGAAGTAGAAAGCGGATTTGTCCATCAATGGACTACCGTTTTCATCATCCTTCTCACCCTTGGATGAGTAGGCCACCGACGATCCATGCTGAGAGCTATGGCCCGCACTTCTGCCAACATGAGGCGCGTCCATAGCCCGAGTACTAGCGGCACCGGTGTCCAACGAATCGCCGGACACAGATTCACCACAGTCCATCGGCTCCAGCACGGGAGGCGGGACCACAGCCGCTTTTACTACGTTAGGTGTCGGCATTCCGAGAGGAGCCGCACCTAACGCCGCCGGGATGCCGCCAGGAACCGCAAAACACGTCTCCACCGACAATGCGGGTTGCACCAAATCCGGATGGAAAATGCCCGACGGAATGTCGACATCACCACCCGCTTGGCAAACCCGTACAAAACCCGAGGGAGATCCCTGGGATGTACTAGGCACAGCCGTCAGCGAATAAATGAAATCACAGATTTCTTTTTTCACGAGAGAGTTGATACTTACCTCCCTAATACTCTTTGATATTGCTAAATATCGGCTTTCACTCAATAAACACTCAGAATAAAAACAGTTAGGTGCCCCTACTGGGCAGGGAGTCAGAGTGCAGTCCGGCGGATGCCCGCCCCACCACCGCGCAGACTAGCACTTCCTCTGACTAATTTATTGGCTGACACACATGCAACTATTAAGAGCCTGAAGACCGAGCCTCTGTGGGGTGGAGAGGCTGGGTCCGTATTAGGGAGGTAAGTATCAACTCTCGTGAAAAAAGAAATCCGTGATTTCGTTTATTTCACTTCAAGAGTATACTTACCTCCCTAATACTCTTTGATATTGCCAGAATTCGACAGGGAATTCGGCGGGAGGGAGGCGAGGTCAAAAGACCAGCTCTTCCCTATACGCTTTTCTGCGTTTAAGGCACTTAAACTTCTGAAACTGTGTGAAAACACAGTCAGGATTTGAAAAAAACATCGGCTAACACAACCCGATGGATAAGAGATGACCGAATGTCATATGTGCGCCCCCCCCCCCCCTTCCTGAGAGGAAGACTCGAATGACCTCAATATCCCATACACTCTCTACGTACAAGTGCCATGTAATATAGGACAGAGATGAAAAAACTCGATTTTCGTATACTCTCAATGATGAACCACATAAAAACATGTACCATTACCATATTAATAACGAAGGGTCACGTGACATTACAAAAAACCATGGACAACACACACAAGACTCACCTTGTGGAAGATTAGTGCTGTCATCATCTCCCCATTGGTGAAGACTGATGCAGCCCATAAAGTAGATGTTTCCATTGATTAAATGTGAAATATATTTAAAAAATGAGGATACCTCATCAAAATATGTACACCTAGATTAGCTTTTCAAAATCGATAAGGCGAGAGGAATCGAGGTGTCACGGAGATAATGGTCGGTAAAACTTGACTCGCAGCGCCACTGAGCTACTGACATAATGTCATCCACAGGTACCCCATTAAATAGGGCAGTGGAAGCCTCGGACACTGTGAGCCTTGGCCATGTTAACTTGTTTACCAGTGGCGGATTTATGGCAAAATTGAATACACTCTACAATCCACCTGGAAATGGTGTCCTTTGACGCCCTGCCATGGGGCTCAATATATGACAACCATAATGCTGTTGGGTCCGTCCGCCAATCTTGAGTACGTTGTTTGTACCAGATTAATGCTCGGACTGGACACCATAGATTTGAATTAGGATCAAACCTAGTCGAAGCTGGTAACATTATCGGTTGACCCGGATATTTCAAAGACTGGTTCTTCGCCATGAAATTTATCCTGGGTAGAAGCCTAAGGCCTTCCCCTGTAACCACAAAACGGTCTGCCTCGGCTGACAAGGCATGAATCTCACTCCTACGCCTAGCCGAGGCCGCAGCAATTAAAAATACAGTTTTAAACATCAACATTTTCATAGAAATGGAGCTTAGTGGTTAAAACGGCCTATCAGCTAACACCTGAAGCACTAGTGATAAACTCCAAGACGGAATCACTGGGGGATTCCTTGGTCTTAGATTGCCCATGCCTTTGATTAAAGTATTTAATGTATTTACTTCATCACTTCCCATATTAGCCAAGCAAGGGATAACTGTCATTAAAGCTGACTTATAGCCAGCAATAGAGTTAGGCTTGAGGCTATAGGCATCATACATGTGACAGAGGAAATCGGCTACTACCTGAATAGATGAATCCATTGGATTAATACATCTTTTCGAGCACCATTCTGCAAATCTGTTGATTTTATAATTATATGCTCTGGGGGTTGACCCCCTTCTTGCTTTTGCCATGAACATGGCTGCTTGCTCAGAAAAACCCTCCTTAATTCTAGATTCCTTGACAACATCCACGCAGCCAATTGGAACATTGACGGATTGTTGTGACGGTTCTTGCCCTGAAAGATAATATTGTCCATCAGAGGCAGAGGAACCGGATTGCAGACCAGAATGTCCAGCAGATCCGTATACCATGATCGGCCTTGCCAATTTGGGGCGATCAGAAGCACTTGGCACTCCTCCTGTCTGATTTCCTGAAGAATTTTTGGAATCAGGATTGCTGGAGGGAATGCGTATGCATACATTCCCACCCAGTTGATAGCTAACGCATCTGTTGCGAAAGCGCTTGGATCTGGAATCGGAGAGATGTACGTCGTCATCTTCGCATTCTTCTTCGTTGCGAATATTATCTATGTTGGGTTTCCCCCAGTGGTCGAACAGACGATCCGCCACACATTTATTTAGTTGCCATTCCGTAGGTAAAACACTCATCCTTCGGCTCAATGAGTCAGCTAACAGATTTAACCTTCCCGGAATATGAACTGCTTTCAAGGTAATCCTGTGATCCAGGCACCAACAAAGCAGTTTCCAAGTCATCATACAGAGACTGTTGAGTTGTCTGATCAAATTAGAACACTCTTGCCCTGAACCTTCTGTAAGAAATGTTCCAGGCCCAGGACTACTGCTCGTAATTCCAGTATATTAATATGTTCCTTTGACTGTTCCAGATTCCAAAGCCCTGATATCGTGGATTCTTCCAGGCAAGCTCCCCACCCCTCCATCGATGCGTCTGTATACATCGTTAACTGAGGGTGAGGAGGGGTTAACATTACCCCCGCCCGGAGATTCTCTGTCTTCAACCACATTGAAGGTGATGAATTAGAGGCTCCAACACTGACACGCTTGAGTCCAGTGAACCTGTACTCTGGGTCCATTGTGTCATGAGAAATAACTGGATCGGCCGCCTGCGTAAGGCCGCCTGAGGAATGACTGGTTCCAGAGAAACCATCAATCCCAGCATTCTCAGATAAACCCGTGCCAGGACATGATGACTGTTGCACACTGACTGTATTACTGAGATGAGTATCTGTACCCTCTCCTGAGTAGGATAAACATATCCTATCTCCAGATCGAAGAACATTCCCAGGTAAACAAACTTCTGGGATGGAGTCACCTCTGATTTTTGAAAATTTAGTATCCAGCCTAAATCTGTAACTATCTCCAGATTTGCTGATAAACTTTCCTGGTTGTGTGCTTTTAACAGCCAGTCATCTATGTAAGTGTGGACTGCTATGCTTCTCCTGCAGAGGTATGCCATTATCGCAAGAACCACCCTGGTGAAGACCCGAGGAGCCGTAGAAATTCCGAAGGGTAACACCCTGAATTCCCACTGTCTGCCCTGGAATGCAAATCTCAGGAAGTGACGGAAACTCCTCGCTATGGGGATATGGAAACAAGCATCCTTCAAATCTATTGAAGCTGTCCACATTCCCTTCTCCAACCCTGCCAACACAGATCTCACAGTTTCCATCTTGAAACTGGGTGTGTCTATGAACTTGTTCAATGGCTTGAGGTTGAGAATTGGTCTCTTCCCTCCAGTGCTTTTCGTTACCAAGAACACGTTTGAATAGAAGCCCCGGGCAATTTTGCGCCGGTTGAATTGCTTCCTTGTGTATGAGGGAATTTATTTCCTCCTCTACACAACCACTGATCTGGATCTCTTGGAATTTGAGTCCAGACCGGCACCAGAGACAGTCGTGATGGTGGGCCTGTTATCCAGTCGGGATGATACCCGACTGAAAGCCATCGCAAGACTAAACGGTCCTGAGTCAACCATTCCCAGTCTTGCATGTGGTTGGCCAATCGGCCTCCCACTGGTCCACCTAGGGAGAGAGGTGGACATAAGAAGCGCAAGAGTGGCACTGTCTCCTGGTGCAGATGCACTGGGGTAGCTGTTACTGTGGTAATCACCGTCAGGTACGATTACCACGACCAGATCCTCGCCCACCACGGCCCGCACTGCGCGCACGGAGCCTGCGCACCCCTCTCGCTGCTGGCCGAAGCGCACGCGGCCGTTGCCGACGCTGCGCAAGTGGCTGGCCTCTGACCTGGCCACCACCACGTCGAGCCTGCAGGGGATGATACGCAGGGGGAGCTGCGCGAACGCGCTCTCTACGGAGCACATCAAATTGCTCACGTAATGCCCTCTGGTTATTGACCATGGTAACCGTCTCCTGGAGATGCTTACATCCCTCACCTCCAAAGAGACCAGGATCTGTCATAGGCGTACGCAGCAGCCTATTATACAAATCCTGGGACGGGCACAAGTTATCAAGAGCAAACGTGCGCCTCGCCCGGACACTCCTGGTTACAGACCAGGTTAAACAGTTCAAAGCCAAGTTAATTCCATCTTGGATGGCTCTAGGCTGACGTAATGCGGATGCCGTTACTACCCCTTGTAACAACTGTGAGACATGCGAAAGCGCTGAAATAGATGCCCTCGAACTCTCTTCCGCATCACGTAATGCGGTGTTAGCCGAACGCAAAACATTCGAACACAGTGCTCCCGTGTCAGACCAGGAACATGGCCACGTATCGTCACCCAGCGCAGCACGGTCATCCGTGCTTGGCTTCGGTACTACACCGTATAGCTGATATTGATCTGCTGTAATACGGCCCCGCTTTGCCACTTCGCAGAGGAGGGGGGGGGGCCTTCACTAAACGTCCATATGCACTAATGGACGTCTCCGCCGCAGTGAACATATCAACAATATGATCAGCTAACGGCAAAGATGGCATAGGGGTAACAGTCAGCTTACCTGCCAGGCACGGCGCTGGTCCCGTTGACTGGCCGACTGATCCACGGCAAGAGCTGGTCGGACGTTGATTAGCCACTAACAAGCGTCAGACCAGTCTTCCTCCGTGGCCACCTGCGAATGCTCTACAAGACGAGGGCCTTCGTCATCCTCCTGAGCAATCACAGGTTTGTATGTGGCTGGAGGAACTGATATACGCCTGGCAAGCCAGAGAAAGCCGTGGTATTGCGTGCGGAAAATTTAGCCACACCACGGCCCTGGCCAGCACCTGCTACACCATCGGCAAGCCGAGGTATGCAGTAAAACTGGCCATCAGATCCAGCCCGGGCTACCTTCTGCGCCGTGAATGCTACTCCTGCGTGAGTAGTACCGTGGACAATGTCGCCCGTGTTCCCCGTGAGGGGTGCACGTACGTCAATGTCCACAGCCACGGCGCCAGAAGGAGAACCCAGCAGATAATCCTCTTCTTCCTGGCCAGAAAGATTAGACTCCAGGTCAGCAAAGAATGCTAACCCGGACTGGCCAAGAGAGGTACCATAGGAGGGACTGGTACCTGCAGGGTGCAGATAATCCTGGCCTGATAAGCAGGCAGGTTCCAGCAACACCTGACCACGAACAACCGGCGCGGCAAGCCGGATTTCACCCTCTATTAGGGCCACCTCTGAATCATGGTCGAAAACTGATAGGACCCTAAATAGTACCGATTCAGAGGCGGGGATTATCTGCTCCGGAGCAGATGAAGAGGACAACGAAAGATTTGGACCAGGAAGCATGCCACGAAGCAACTCTGGGACCAAATCTTTAATTGTCCTCTTCATTTCTCCCATCATCTCAATACGGAAGGCCTCCTTATCCATAGCGGATAAGGCCTTCCTCTTACCCTTCTTACCAGAAGCCTCTTTCTTACTTTTCCTCTCCTCCTCTGGAGCCTTCTCCCTAGTCTGCAATGAGAGAAATTCAGACATTAGCTCACCCCCGCCCCCCCCACCTTTTACAGATCTCACATTTAAGCAATGGCCCACATGGGCTGCACTGGGAGCATAAATGGGGGAAGAACTTATCGAGGATAAACCTTCCACATGAACAAGCAGGCCTCTGAAACACAGCAGATGACGAAGACAATGAGTATTACAGATACTGAATTAGAACTCAACAAGAAATAAACAAGGAGGAAGGGGCCATAAAGACCCAAGCTAATAAAGATAATAAATCAGCGTTGGACAAAACTTTTAACTGAAAGTAAGGCGCAAGGCTGATTATGATGTCATAACTTCAAAAATAAGAAGTTAAATCGATCCGAAACAAAACCTCCAGGTGTAAGGACGAATTGTAATCATATCCAGAACATCCTAACTAGACAGGATAGTTAATACAGACTATACAAACATCAGATAAACAATGATAAATGGCAGTAAGATTTTATAAACATTTTCAAATATAATTGAAATGCCTCATATCATAACTAGAGTACCCGAGTCTTTAGCATAGACAAACCATCTGATCTGATGAACCGGACGCTCCACCAACATTATGACCTCTTAACTCTCTCCACCTTAGGGGAAAGGAAGCGGACCAAGAGGGCAAAGTGAGAAGACCTTCATCCGAGGCCTCCAACTCACTGGGCATAATTTTTTGGTTAGATAACCTAACAATGTTAGTAGGAAATGGAACCTTGGTGGAGAGAAAAACCAACTCTCTGATAATGTGATGTCCTAAACAACTGAAGGTAGATACCTGTGGACATAAACACAAAGAGAGAGTAGCATTTCATAGCGCCATTTTGAAATAAACTAGTTATTTTAGGTGCTTATCATGATAAACGCGAGTCCTGGAAACACATTATAACGGGATAAACTCGCTAACATATATTAGAAGTCACCTGATGGCTAGGTCCTGGGCGCTCCTCCGGCGAATTAATCCGATCTGCCATATTTCACAGGTAAAATAACACTCCTAATATAAGATTAAATGATTTAATAGCTCAGAAAAGCTTTATAGCATAAATTTGCATGTGAACCCTTTGCCAATAAATTAGCAAAGAGGAAGTACTAGTCGGCGCATGCGCGATGGTGGGGCTGGCATTCGCCTGACTGACTTCTGACTACCTGCCCATAAGGGGCACCTTCTTTTTTAATCTGAGTGTTTTATTAAGTGAAAGCCGATATTTAGCAATGTCAAAGAGTATTAGGGAGGTAAGTATACTCTTGAAGTGAAATGAGTTGCCTGTTCAGTACAGCAGTTCCTGAGAGGTCATTTTGGAGAACAAGATGGCCACTGGAACAAGCGGTTCATGAGGAGTATCGTTCTTTTAATTTCTTTTTCTTTTATAATTCAAGATGGCCACTAAACAAATAGACCAATCAAAATTCTGTGTACATGATCTGAAAGCACACCACTCTATGCTCCTTACAGCCGAGTTTGCTTGAAATTGTTCAGGCGGTTAATGAGCAGCATTTTAACTGTTTTCTGATGAGAAATTTAAGATGGGCGCCGAAAAAATAAACCAATCAAAATTCTGTATACATGTTCTGAAGCATAGCACACTAGAGTCCTTCTAACAGTTTGCTCGAAATCGTCCCAGTGGTTAATGAGTAGGCTGTTAACTGACTTTCAGAAATTTTCAGATGAAAATCCAAGATGGCCACCAGAAATATTGACCAATCAGTATTCTCGTTAGAAGTGTTGAAGCCTACGATGATAGTATTAGTCCACCCAAGTTTCGTTGAAGTTGGGCCATTTATATTGGAGCAGCATTTTAAATGATTTCCAGAAGATTTTCGGAAAATCTAAGATGGCTGCCTAACAATCTGAACAATCAATATTCTGAAAAGAAATCCTACCACCATAGGATCCTTCTAGCGAAAAGTGCTTGAGATTGCCCATACAGTTAATGAGGAGTAGGATTTTAACCGATTTCCCACCATTTTTCAGAAAATTCACAAAATGAATAGACCAATCAATATTCTGTATACAGGTTCTGAAGCATATCAAGCTATGGTCCTCCCAACAATACAGGGCCTCCACTAATTTCTAAACACACGAAATCCTGGACTTCCTGTGTAGTAGTTTTGGGAGTCCAAGCATGGAAGTCTAAAATGGTTCCAATACAATAAACTTGCTTAAAATCATAGTTTTAGTAGAATCAGGCCAGAAAAAGAGGAAGTCAAGGGCATCCTTGGTCATTGTTTTTGGAGTGCAAATGTGAACTGTGGGAGCATAGTATTCCCGGACTTCCACTAGTGAAAGCCATGCAACCAAGTTTGCTTGAAATCAACCAAGTGGTCAATGAGTACTGGCTTCTAAGTGATTTCCAGACATTTTCAGAAAATCCAAGATGGCACCAGAAAAATTGACCAATCAAATTCTGATTTCAAGTTCTGAATCCTTCTAGCCTAGTAGCCTTCCAGCCAAGTCTGGTTGAGATTGTCCAAGCAGTTAATGAGGACTAGAGTTTAACTTTTAAACAATTCCCCGCAATGTTTGGGAAAATTCAAGCTGGTCGACGAAAAGGTAGACCAATCAAAATTCTGTATACAAGTTCTGAAACATACCACTCTAGAGTCCTCCCAAAGGAGTTTGCTCGAAATCGTCCCAGTGGTTAATGAGGAGTAGTATGCTTTTAGATGATTTTCAGAAAAGCCAAGATGGCCGCCGGAAATATTTTATTTTCTGAATGGTTTATTTCCTCTGAACTGTACACAGTTATAGAGATACAATATATTATTACTATTATTAATTATTATTATTATTATTATTATTATTATTATTATTATAACTGCACAGAACTACAGTACGGATTCGTACAAAATGCCAGGGATCTGTGAAGTTTGTGGTGTACTGATCTGTATGGATTAACATTAAAAATGTTAATTTCTAGCCCTGCTTAGGCATGATTTCTACTGATGAGGCACGCGCGCGCACGCACGCACGCACGCACGCACGCACGCACGCAACACACACACACACACACACACACACACACACACACACACACACACACACACACACACACACACACACACACACACACACACACACACACACACACACACACACACACACACACACACACACACACACACACACACACACACACACACACACACACACACACACACACACACACACACACACACACACACACACACACACACACACACACACACACACACACACACACACACACACACACACACACACACACACACACACACACACACACACACACACACACACACACACACACACACACACACACACACACACACACACACACACACACACACACACACACACACACACACACACACACACACACACACACACACACACACACACTGTAATACATTGTATGTGTTGCAAACTACACAAATGTCATCTGTTATACAACTTACTTATTACTACACGTTAAGACTCATGGATGCCTTCGCCACACAAGTTGAACACCAGTGGAACTGCATTGGTCCAAGGAGGCATTGAACCAGCTTTTCAAGGTTTCTTCTCCCAATTACGCAAGGTGATTGCTCTAGAAAGATAAAATCAAGGCACCATTGCATACATGTATCTAGTGTTTTATAGAGTGGAATAAATCTAACAAATCTTTCTCATTTGAAAAATGATACCACGGTAGTTCTAGTATACTAACATATATTAAACCAATTGGCTGATTTTTATTAAATTTGGCAGTTGATTCCCCCAATGTGGTTGAAAATTTTATTGTAGCCAAGTGGATTTAAGCTGCTGCGCCACTGAATGCTGTGGACAGTGGACTGTTTGCCGCCTTTGATCAGCTCGTTAATGGCCAAACTACCTCTATACGTAGTCGTCTTCAGGAATGTGTCATTATTGAGTCTATTTGCGTGTTGAGATTATTTTTGTAAATTATCACTGCAATGACTGGCTCACCAAGCGAGCCAGTCATTCCAGTGATAAATGTTCAAAAACTTGTCTTGCCTTTGCTGCAAATGGCCATTCAGCAATGACAGATTTTAATTTTTCTTAGCCAATCTTGACCATCAAAGGGTGACTCACTGATGCCTGCTGTTGATCTGTCCAGGACAAGGGCCAAATAGGAATTTTCGTGAATTAACATTAACTGTTCCAGTTCAGGTGCCTAGCTTGAAAATGGATTTACTCAGCATCAAGGACATCAGAAAAATGATAACTCTGTCTATTATCGATATTAGGTTGGCTGAGGTGCTGGCAAACCATATTCCTGGTGACTTTGTCGATGTCTGGTATATTGGGATAGATGTAAATAGGTGGACTCTGTCGACGAAGGAAACTGATTGACAATAAGTCTCCTTCGACTTGAGTTACTTGTCCGAGAAACCTCGGCTTT
Source organism: Chaetoderma sp. LZ-2023a (assembly GCA_034401795.1). NCBI lineage: Eukaryota > Metazoa > Mollusca > Caudofoveata > Chaetodermatida > Chaetodermatidae > Chaetoderma > Chaetoderma sp. LZ-2023a. Next base: position 138,776,397 of record CM067369.1, on the reverse strand, counting down.
GTACTTGACAATGACAAATTCATGTGTAGAAACATTGTGAACTACAGACAGAACAGAAGCGTCATTGAAAGTGGTAGGAACTGTGGAATGAGCTGTTGGCCTGGTCTGGACACACATGACTTCTTCTATGGTACGAACTGAATGTGTTTCGCTTAATTGTGCATTGGTGTATATTTTGGTGATGACCATCGTGCTAGTCAAAGCCTTATGATCATGTCGATAGTCACTTGCAGGACTGGCGGTAAAATCAGCGAACGAAAAGAAGAAGAAGAAAGCCTTGATACTATGGATACCAAGTGTTCCTTAGACTTGCAGAAGGCCATACCATAACTCTTCCAATTTCATTTCCTTTGTATGATTATCTATGGCCTTGGAAGTAATCATTATTATCTTTATTCTTAGTCATGCCGTTGCTGCTTCCTCGGTAAAAGTAGTTGCATTTGATACCACCACTTTCCTTGTGAGAATAGCAGTGGCCACCACCCTCTACACAGTCCCTCATACACCATCAACAGCCCCTTTGACATGCCATGTTGCGAAATAGTTCCACTGAATTTGAATGCCATAGTTCATGTTTTAGGTATTTAGAATAGAGAACGTGTACTTGTTTTTAAACTGCGATTCTGGTCCGTCACTAAAGATCTTGAATCGCCTACTATGTAATTTTAAATGTGTGACAGGTGTTACAAATATTTTATAATTTAATAACAACAACAATAATAATAATAATAATAATAATAATAATAATAATAATTATTATTATTATTCCTATTACTATTATTATTGAATTATAAGATATGTGTAACACCCATCACACATTTTGTGACGAGTGTTACAAGTTTATAAAATAGAATAGATTAATAAATCTTTTCGAACCCATGATTAAATTAAAGAAAATTGTAAAATGTCTTTCACTGATTATGTTTTAATCCAAAATAATATATTGGTAATCGATAAACACCCGTTATAACAATATTGAACCACTCTCCTGGTGATATCCAATGTGTATTTATTAATGTTTTAAACAACCCAAAATAATAAACACATTGACACCTACAAACCCCTGATTAAAATAGACATAAAAACAAATTCAAATAGACAACAGAATTTATTATTATGGCAATTATAATTTTTACAGTTCATGTCCTTCTTTTCATGGAATTGCCCATATCCAGGTTTCAAAGTGTAAACAGTGAGCAGACCTTAGCTAGAAATAGCTGGTGCATTGCTACATGTGCATATGGATACCTCCAATTTAGAACAGTAAAGAAAATATCTCTGATAAGAAGTGATCTGTTGTATCAAAGCTGGAATGTATAGTAGTGTTGAACGAAATGTTTGAGCTATACTCGCACCTTTGATTTCTCAGCGCAAGCTTGAATGTGCATAAAACATGTCTTACACGTATAAATTGACAGTTAGACTGGGACTGAGGTACCGGTAACTCATCGATGGCGGCAGGACACCAATCCCATGCTATGCCATACCGTCAATGTCGACAGTCCACATATTGTCTTTAACACCTGAAAGGATTCCGCTCAATACACCACCTACAACAGAATAGAATTACAAGTTATATATGCATTATTTTTTATGAATGACCAATAAGATCGCTCTAGCAAAATTTATTTAAAATCTTTAGTTTAGACAGGGCTTCCACTAGTGGAATTCCGGGAGTACTATATTACCAAATCTCATGTTTGTACTCCCAAAACAAAGACCTTGGACTACCTCTTTTTCCGTCCTTGACACCACTGAATGCCTGATCTTAAAGGGGGTACTCAGCAGTATTCTTAAAATAGCTAATAAATCATGATATATATAATGCTCTATTTATTAATTAAAACGGTAATACTTTCCAATTTAAACAACAGGCTCAAGGGCCTTAACGCTCACCTGGACGATTAGCATTTGAACCATTAGCTTTTGAACAGACATAATACTTTAAACTCAGCAGCAACAAGACAATAAATACATGTACAAAATTCGGAATTCAGTACACTCAATATTTAATGGGAAATTAATGATGACCGATGACCACACAATCATATTGAACCTTAGGTTCCATCCTCCGAATAAAAAAATCCAATATGGCCATCAAATCCTAAATTTGGATTGGTCCATGACAACCACGTTTTATCAAGGATCAAGTTCTCTTCAACAAATTTTAATCACCCATAGTTATTGATGAAATTAAATCTAATGAGTTGCCTGTTCAGTACAGCAGTTCCTGAGAGGTCATTTTGGAGAACAAGATGGCCACTGGAACAAGCAGTTCATGAGGAGTATTGCTCTTTTAATTTCTTTTTTTATAATTCAAGATGGCCACCAAACAAATAGACCAATCAAAATTCTGTGTACATGATCTGAAAGCACACCACTCTATGGTCCTTACAGCCGAGTTTGCTTGAAATTGTTCAGGCGGTTAATGAGCAGCATTTTAACTGTTTTCTGATGAGAAATTCAAGATGGGTGCTGAAAAAATAAACCAATCAAAATTCTGTATACATGTTCTGAAGCATAGCAGACTAGAGTCCTTCTAACAGAGTTTGCTCGAAATCATCCCAGTGGTTAATGAGTAGGCTGTTAACTGATTTCCAGAAATTTTCAGATGAAAATCCAAGATGGCCACCAAAAATATTGACCAATCAGTATTCTCTTTTGGAAGTGTTGAAGCCTACGATGATAGAATTAGTTTTGTTGAAGTTGGGCCATTTATATCGGAGCAGCATTTTAAATGATTTCCGGAAAATCTAAGATGGCTGCCTGACAATCTGAACAATCAATATTCTGAAAAGAAATCCTACTACCATAGGATCCTTCCAGCGAAAAGTGCTTGAGATTCAAAAAAGCATCCGCTTTTGTTTCTACGAGAATTCTTAATACTTACCAGATGTACTATTATGATAATGTCTATTATCTAGTCTAGCTCAAAATAAACAATTAAAACTCCGCACTCTCCTGGTCCTGCACATACTGTGTCCGGGAATACCATAGCCGCAGGTACTGAGTCAATTCCCAATCACAGTCAGATTCATCTTATATTTGCCTTGACAAACAGCGAAAGCAGCTCAGCCTCACCTCAGCGGGGCGGCTGAGGCAGGGCCATAGTACATCTGGTAAGTATTAAGAATTCTCGTAGAAACAAAAGCGGATGCTTTTTTGATTCTACTTCGAATAATACTTACCAGATGTACTATTATGATAAACTCTGGATTTCAACAGCCAGGAAATACCGGTAGGAGGAGGTGAGGCTCGAACCAGCACTCATCTACCATCCAACAGAGAAGGTTGTGAAGAGACTAGAACCCTGGCATATGCTTGGGTTCTGCCATCTGACTCATAGAGTGCTAAACTTCCATGGTCTAAACCGCGCTCCCCCCTCTTTTGTCCGCACAAAATCCAGAGGGCTGTCGAAAAGGGGATGCAACACCCACCAGACCTGTGTCAGCCCCAAGTCTCAGCTAGGGCAGTCCAGTAGAGTGCAAAGAAGCTACTACAACTCTAATTTTGAAAAAAATATCAGTATATCGATTAAGTTTTCAAATTGGAATGAGTCTAATGTCTGTTTGAGAGGATAAGTATACTCTTATACCAGACTATTTACCCAAGCAGTCTGGTATTTCGATCAATCTGCTTTCCTGTAGCGATTTTGTGCCACATCTGAATAGCGTCGACTATCCAACGAGAAATGGTATGTTTTGAGGCGCGCAAATGAGGAGCTTTGAGACATAACCACAGAGATTTCGGGTCATCTCTCCACTCCTCAGTACGTTTCTTATACATTTTCAGACATCTGACAGGACACCAAGCAGAAGAGTTTGGGTCATGTCTAGTTAAACTTGGCAAATTGATCGGCTGTCCTGGATATTTAAGTGACTGATTCTTTGCCAGGAAACGAAGATGTGGAAGTAGTCTTAAACCTTCACCTGTGATGACAAAACGGTCTTGTTCGGCAGAAAGCACATGTATTTCGCTTCTCCTTCTCGCCGACGCTGCTGCAACCAAGAAAACTGATTTAATAGTTAACAGTTTAATGCCTATAGATCTAAATGGTTCAAAGGGAGCATGCCCTAAACCTGTAGAACAAGAGATAGATTCCATGCTGGGATAGGAATTGGCTGTCTAGGTCGCAGATTGTTCATTCCTTTAAAAACTTCATTTAAAGTGTCATTTTCCACTCCTTCTATGGCCAGACTGGGAATGACTGAAGCTAATGCAGACTTATATGCTGCTAGGGTTGACGGTACAAGTTTGTCAACTTCGTATAAATGACAGATAAAATCTGCTACGTGTTGAGCAGATGCAGAAAAGGGAATGATATCTCTTTCCTTACACCACTCTGCAAATTTGTTGATTCTATAATTATATGTTTTAGTGGTTGAACCCCTTCTGGCTGAAGCGACAAACTTCGCTGCTTGCTCAGAAAAGCCACCCTTAATTGCACGCTGCTTGATAACATCCATGCAGTCAATTTGAACATTTCTGGTCTGTCGTGGAGGTACAGACCCCTGTTCTGAGATTAGATCTTGTCTGTCTGGATTGGATTGCAGACCAGAAGGTCCAGCAGATCCGTAAAGCATGATCGGCCTGGCCAATAAGGGGCGATCAGTAGCACTTGGCACATACCCTCTCTTATCTTTGCCAGAACTTTTGGGATGAGAATCGTTGGAAGATACGCATATGCGTACATTCCCTTCCAACTTATCGCCAGTGCGTCTACCGCTAGAGCTAGTGGGTCCGGGATCGGTGACACGTAAGTGACCATCTTTGCGTTTTGTTTCATCGCAAACAGGTCCACATTTGGCTTGATCCAATGTTTGAATAGAACCTCCGCTACCGATTGGTTGAGCTGCAATTCTGTCGGACGACAAACTGTCCTTCGACTGAGAGCATCCGCTAGGATGTTCAAGCTTCTTGGAATGTGTGCTACCCGAAGAATAACATTCCTCTCTTGGCACGACAGCAGAAGGTTCCAAATCATCATACACAACTCCGGTGATCACGTCCCGCCTTGGCTGTTCAAATAGGACACCACTGTTGAGTTGTCTGTCCTTCTTCTTCTTGATCGCTGGTATCACACTTGGAGAGCCGTTCTCAAGATGAAATCTGTGGTTTTCTGCAGTTCTTCCACAGGCCCATACAGCATTTCAAGAAGAGGTTGACAAAGGCCAGATCTCTTCTCTCAGCAGCTGATACATACTGCAACATTGAAGTATGTGCTCTGTGGTCTGTTCTGCTTCTCCACAAGGACAAGCGGGCGATGTCGTAAGGTGGAACCGCCTGTACATGTGTTGGTTTAGTCTGTTATGTCCAGTTCTGAAACGAAAAATGGTCACTTGCTCTGGCCTCGAGAGATGATGGTAGGCATCTTCTGATTGAGGTGTTCTATAGAGTGACTTGATGATAGTCTTCATCTCTGTATGCGTAACCATGTTTTCTGTCTGATTCTCTTCTGCACCCACCTTTGCCATCTTGTCTGCTTCCTCATTTCCTTGGACTCCACAGTGTGAGGGGATCCACTGTAATGCTATCCGAAAGCATTTGATGGTTTGTAGTGCTTCTTCAAATTGTGGCAGCTTACCTTTGGTGATAGCCTCAAGGACGGAGCGGGCATCAGATAAAAAGACAATCTGTGCAATAGGGTCTGCTGTTCTGCTGATGGTATTAGCTGCATGGACCAGTGCTTCGACTTCAGCTCTGTAGTTTGTGCAGTGTTTGCCTGTCGGTATTGCAGCTGACTCATGTTGTCCGTTTGGATACTGTATGTGCAGTCCGGCACCTCCGCTCCTAATTGCATCTTTGGCTGATCCATCTGTGTAGATCCTTATCCATGTCTCCTGAGGGTACATTTCTTCCAGCATGGCTAGGGTCAGGGCCTTCTTGCTCACATCACTGTGCTCATCTTTGGTTGTGAGATGAGGTACTGTGGTGCGAATAGCTATGCTCTCTACTAATTTGTTTTCCCAGGGTGGAGGGTCGAGGGTGTGGTTTGGGTCTTCTATTTGTGCTGGCAACATTTCTTGGTGTTTCCTTTGAAGTGCTTTTGTCTCTTTCACAAAACTTGATCTTTTAAGTCTTCCTGATGACAGCTGTGCTTGAATTAGAAACATTCGTAGCAAATTTATTATTCGCTCTTGTCGATTGAAAAGGTTAATCCAGTAACTAGTAGTCATACTCCCTCCTTGGACGATATATGCCCACCATTTATTATATTATTCATTTCATTTATGCGCTAAAATCTGAGGGTGGTGTATGACCATAACACCCGTTGTCGGGTCATCATGTTTACCAGTATATCCCTTAGTCTGAGTCTGCTCTGACTCAACCTGCCCCTGTGACAGATATTTGGACAGACTGTCAGTCTGTGACAGTCTGTCCAAATATCTGTCACTGGGACGGGTTGAGTCAGAGCAGACTATATATCCCTATGACCTTGCACCGTACATGTATATTGTTAACCATTTAACATTTGAGTCAGACCAAAACTGCTGCAGTTGTCGAGGAAAATGTAAATTTTCCGACCAAAGTAAGATTATTTTTGAAAATGTATCACTGGAATGACATGCTCTTGGTCTGCATATGGGCATTGTCTATGAGAAAATTTGATTGTTAAAGTCTTACTATAACACCTCTAGAATTTTGATATTTCTAACTTATCCTTCCTATTTTTTGCAGGTGACTGATGGGCGATGGCTTCTAAACTCTAAACGGACTCAGTTTTTCCTGCTACGCCTAATGGATTTACTAACATGGATTTTATCAAAAATACAAATTTGATGACCTGTGTTACTCTATAATCTAATTTTTGTATGGAAACAGTATATTTGAACTAAAACATGATGATGTACATTCGAAACATGATCACCTACTACACACATCAATGGCTGACAGCTATGCCGGCAGCTGTTCTGGATCGACTGCTGACTGTTATCAACCGTATTCCTGAGGGCTCAGCTAATGTGCATCTCACATAAGCTCTATGTATCATTTGAGATTGGGTGGGATTTGAATCAAATATTAATAAATTAAATTTAATCTCTTAATTATACCCACAATTTTGAGAAAACTGCAGGGATATTACAATCACCTCCATCTGTCTGTCTGTCCATCTGTCTGTCTGGTTTAGTAGATGATGTTGCTATCTACGACAGCAACATCTTCCACCAAATCTGTTGAGACAAGAACACCAGTTCTTTTGATTTAATTTGAAAATTTAAAATTTTGACAATGGTAGGGGTTAATAAAATAGTGCAGAAGATAGAATTACAGAATCATCATTTTCATGAAATCTCAACCAGATAACTGTCCTATTCGCCATATGATCCTGAAGAAAAAAAGAGGAGAAACACTTATAAGATGAAAGAACAATAGAAAACGGATATAAAACTGGAACAGTCAACAAATGTGATTTCAAATGGCAATAGCAAGCTAATATGTCTCATGACTCGCATTACTTTAATAATGCATGCTACGGGCCCGTATTGACCCAGTAGCGGCCCCGTAACATGCGGTATCATGATAGATGATTGAGGAACAGAAATTAGACCGTAGACGCACGACAATATCTCCCTAGAAGCTAAATGACGGGTGTGATATAATGGTATTAATGGGCAAGCTATGTAAGGATGCACTTTAAATCTTGTAGGCGTCAGTGTAGCTATTCAGCTGTATGTAATATTTTACTGATGCAATTATAAATTAGGTTAGACATTCTCACTAAGCGATTCCGGCCATCAGGGAATCGAGTACTCGGTTAAATAAAGGAATCGACACGCTATCGTTGACGATTTTACGCTAGGAATTTCATTCACAGAAAACTATTTATATTTTCCCGTAGAAATTTGTAAACAAACTGAATTGACCAATCAACAGTGGATTTATAAAATTCAATCAACTGACGTAATGTAACGCTACGTTTGATTGGATAAAACGCCAGTAATGCTTGTGTATTTAGCGATCGAAAACTGGTGCTATTAAAGCCGTCCAGACGGCGCGTAGTTTTCCACGTCAACTTGTTGAAAACCGTCCAGACGGCTCATAGGTTTATTTGTACACTTTTTGCAACGTCTAGACGGCTCGTAGGTTCCTTAGGGTTAATAAGTAACCTAAATAACAGAAAAAATGTGATAAAATGCAGGAAATGTCAATTTCCCTTTCTTCGGGATCTAACAATACTCACCATTCTGTTACTTCTGATATACAGCTGGCCTTGACAGCGGCTCTAGGATTATAGACTTAGAAAGCTTTACCCACTCCTGGGAACCGGGTACTCGGCTCCCAACTGCCGAGTACCCGTTTACCATAGAGCTCATATTGTTTGCATAGCCACCAAACAAGAGAAAACTATGGCTTGCCTCCGTGGGGCTGGGAGGCTGGGTCCGTAACAGAATGGTGAGTATTGTTAGATCTCGGAGAAAGGGAAATTGACATTTCCTGCATTCTCCTTCGATCAATACTCACCATTCTGTTACTTCTGATATACACCAGATTTGATCAGTAACCTGGTGGGAAGGGGCAATCCATACATGCTAATTTTGCCCCTTGGAGAAAGATTTTAGACTTCAAACTTGACGAACGGAGACCTAAAAGGACCGTCAAGTTCACGGAACCGAATCACATTCGCGTCACAGTCCACCCCCCCCCTTTTTCCTCCTAAGAAAAGGGAGAGAACTAACGAACATGTATCTCGCCTGAAAACACCAATATGCCAAGCGGGTTAACTACTCCCTGCATATTGCTTGTATTATCCTGGGAATGAGCATGAATATATAAGATGAATGAACATGATACATATACATAATACAAAAAACTCTCACTTATTGAATTACCTTATGATAACAGGACTTCAGACGTACCGCCTCCAACCATTCACCGGTTCGGCCATCGGTGACACAATCTGGTTGACATCCTCTCGCCTGACCATGCCTGCTTTAGGTTCTTTTCTTACCAAAGTGAGAAAAGGGTGAAAAGCAGTGTGGTCACTAACTATCGTTTGAAAACAGCTAAAGCGAGTGGATTGGCTGAGTCTGACACATCCCTCATATAGTAATCCGTGAATGAGGACTCACAGTGCCATTGTGCAACGGCCATGATGTCCTATAACGGAACACCATTGTAAAGGGCGGTTGAGGCGGCTATTCCTCTGACATTGTGTGCCCTTACGCCTTGCACCTGGGGCCCAGTCGCCATCTCGTGAGTAGTCCGAATGCATTCGACCACCAAACGAGAGATAGTATCCATGGATGCGGCGCCATAAGACTTTTTATGGCAGATCCACAGATGTCTATCGTTCGACCGTAACGAGTCAGTCCGTTTCTTGTACTTAGTCAAAGCACGGACCGGGCACCAGACACTGGCATCACGATCAAACCTAGTTAACTTCGGTATAATGATCGGTTTGCCGGGATATCTCAAAGATTGGTTCTTTGACATAACCTCTGCTCTTGGCAGAAGACGCAGACCTTCTCCAGAAACAATAAATCGGTTCCTCTCTGCCGAAAGCGCATGGATCTCACTGCGCCTTCTAGCTGAGGAAGCTGCCAATAGAAAGACCGCCTTTAGAGTCAAATGCTTTAGACTAGCCGAATGCAACGGTTCGAAAGGGTGCTTGGCCAAGACATTAAGCACTAAAGATAGACTCCAGGCTGGAATGACTACCGGTTGTCTCGGTCGGAGATTGCTCATTCCCTTCAACATCACATTTAACTGGGCCACCTCTGGACTATCCCTGTTGGCTAGACAAGGGATAACTGATGCCAAAGCTGACTTGTATCCAGCAACTGTGACGGGAGCTAGTCCTCAAAAGAACAGCTCACAGAGAAAGTCTGCTATTTGCTGATAGTGGATTGAAGGGTATCAATACCCTTTTCTTCACACCAGTCTGCAAATCTGTTAACCTTGTTGTTAAATGACTTGAAGGTTGACCTCATTCTCGCAGCCGCGATGAAATCAGCAGCCTGTCGAGAAAAGCCTTCCGACGTGGAACGTTGTTTGATAACATCCACGCAGTCAAAACATTTCGGGATGCTCGTGTAGGAAGCGTCCCTTGGCCTGGGAGATTATGTTCGGAATCTCGGGCAACTGCACAGGATTTTCCACCAGCAGATCTAGAAGATCCGTGAACCACGCCCTGCTCGGCCAATACGGCGCTATTAGCAGGACCAGACACGGCTCCTCCCTGACCTTCACCAATACCTTCGGTAGAAGAATGGTGGGTGGGTACGCGTACGCGTGCATCCCTCTGCAGCTTATCGCCAGAGCGTCTGTATCGACGGCATTTGGATCTGGAATCGGCGAGACATATGTCATGATTTGAGCATTTTCCTTTGTGGCGAACAAGTCCACGTTGGGTTTGCCCCAATGCTCGAAGATCCGTCGTAGAACTGGAGGGTTGAGGGACCATTCTGTTGGCAAGATTCTCTGTCTGCGAGACAAAGCATCCGCCAGAATGTTCAATCGGCCAGGAATATGAGCTGCTTTCAAAACAATCGAGTAATTCCTGCACCATTGAATCAAGTGCCACAGCCTGATGCACAGGGTGGGCGACCTGGTCCCGCCTTGGCGATTTATATATGATACTACTGTCGAATTGTCCGACCGTATCAATATCACCTTGCCCCTGATCATCGGAAGGAACTCTTCCAACGCCAGTTCCACTGCCATCATTTCCAACAGATTGATATGCAGCTGACTCTCCGGGAGAGTCCATGTGCCCGAGACCTGGTGTTCTCCCAGGCAGGCACCCCACCCCTCCAGCGATGCATCCGTGTAAACTGACAGTTGGAGGTGGGGTAGGTGCAGCGAAACCCATATTAGGAGATTCTGACGCTGTTTCCACCATAGAAGATGCGATATTATCGGCTCCAAAACTGGCACCAGTTTTGACAGGGGTTCTATTCTCTGTTTCCACAGAGACATCAGATACAACTGGATAGGTCTTCGCATTAGAGCAGCGTACGGGATAACCTGCTCCATGGAGACCATCATGCCCAGCATCTGAAGGAACCGCCTCGCCTGAATGTGGTTTCCCACTCGAAAACTCCTGAGGATGGCTAACAGAGACACCACTCTGGGCTCTGATGGGTAAACCCTGCCCTCCCCGAGGTCGAATCGCATCCCCAAATAAACGAAATGTTGAGTGGGCGTCAACTCGGATTTCTCCTCGTTGACTATCCAGCCTAGATCTGAAAGTAACTTCAGAGTCAGAGCAGTATCCACGTTCAACCTGGCTGCCGAGTCTGCCTTGAGCAGCCAGTTGTCTATGTAGTTGTGTAGCGCCACGTTCTCTTTTCTGAGAAACGCTGTCACCGCAAGGACCACTCTTGTGAAAACCCTCGGAGCTGTCGACAGGCCAAACGGGAGAACTGTAAACTCCCATACTTGATTCTGAAACGCAAATCTCAGAAACCTGTGCCAACTCCGATTCATCGGAATGTGGAAATATGCATCTTTCAGATCGATCGATACACACCACATACCTTTCCTCAATCCCACCATTACCGACCTCGGCGTTTCCATCTGGAACCGAGGCGTATGGATAAACCAATTTAATGGCCTGAGATTGAGTATGGGTCTCCATCCCCCTGTGCTCTTCGGGACAAGGAACATGTTTGAATAGAAGCCTGGAGTGTTCCGGTTTGCTGGTTTTATTGCTCCCTTCAGAAGCAAACCCGACACTTCCTTTTGAACGGCTTCTAACTTGTCTGGCTCCCTTGGTACGGGTGTCCAGACAGGTGCCAAAGACAGATTTCGTGGCGGAAAGTCCCACCACTCCGGCATGTAACCCTGGGATAACCATCCCAGGACCAGACTGTCTGACGTCACACCTCGCCAGGCCTCGACGAAACGCATGAGCCTTCCACCCACCATAGACGCCTCGACGTCTAACGGGGTTGTCCGGCTCGCAGTCCGCCCCCCCCCTTTCTTAACGAGAGAGAGTGAGAACCATTTCGTTCTAGGCACGACGGGCATAACTGGCACCGCTGTTCCTGTCGCACAGGTGCGGTCCAGGTGGATATGAAGGGAGCTTGCGTACCCTCAGGTATGCTTCGGCCCCTTCTGTCCACCCTTTGAGGCCTTACCCTTACCCTTCCCCTTGCCCTTCCCACCTCTAGGGCGGTCAGGAGCAACATTGGGGAGGGTAGGCGCCTTTACAACCTTCCTGGGTTTCTTCGCCGGTGGCGGCTCCGAGAACCCAGCCGAAACAGAAGTCGCAACAGGCCTGGCTTTCGCCTTGCTCTTATGCTTTTTCTGTTTCTTTGAAGGCTGTCCCGTTAGCGGTTTACCCACAGCCCCTAGTGCGTGTGCTTGCCGCACTAGCTCTAGCTGTAGATTTACCGCTAACCGATTCTGCGCAATACTGGCGGTGTCCTCTAAGATGGCCCGCGCTTGGCCACCAAAGATGCTAGGCCCTGTCAGGGGCGTCCCAAGAAGATGTTCGCTGACTGCCGTAGCCGGACGCATATGGTCAATGACCATTTGCCTCCTGGACTTCGTCACTCGCGCTTGCACCCTTGCCAATGCGTCCATTGACAGCCCCAAGCCGTCATTAACACACGATAGCGCCACAGGTGGCACAGGGTGGCCTGCCCCCGCTTCAGCCCACACCGACTGAAGTAGACGATAAGAGTGATTGACAGCGCTCATCGCTGCCCTCACACCCTCATCGCATAGGGCCAGGACTTCTTCCTGGTGTACCTGGGACTTATCCACTAGTGCCGGACCGGGACCACCCGACCCGGCACTCTGGATGCCCAGTACCCATCGGTCATCCTCCGTGACCGACGGGACTACACCATACCTGTCGTATTCACCCCGCGGAATACGACATCTTGCCCGCACCTCCCTGGAGGCCGCAGGGAGCTGACCCTTGGTCATTAGTTGTTTACTATAAATAGCATCCAACAAATCAATGAACCGTGGATCCAGTCCCACTGACTGGATCCGGGCCGCGGGCAAAATCCCCATCCTAATCGACACAACCGACGGACGGGGCGCATCTTCATCGGCCGTGGCCGAAACCACAGACGGGTCCACTCTGACTAGCCACGCCAGAGCATCAGACCAATCTACCTCCGAAGAAGATACCCCCGCAAACACGTCACCCGTTGACGTGCTCACGGGTCTGCCAGCCACGGCCTCCCGGCAAGGAGCCACGGCTGACACGCCAGGCACTCCGCTACCACACGGTTCCGCCGCCACCCCATGAAACACTCCGGTCCATGGGGTAGGTCCGCACGGAAAACCGTACGGACCCGTAACCGTCGCGGAACCATAGCCGGACATGGGCACCAACGGCACCCCATGTCCAGCTGCCGGACCAGGCGAGATAGCTGAGTACCACGCCTGGCCCGGCACACCCGTTCCCCTGACGGCTGGTGACAAACCAAGCCGCGCGGAACCAGTGCACGGTAACGGATTGGCCTCAGCCGCAGGTGGAGCTGCTGACCTGGCTTGCGCCAAACCAGACAAATGGAGGCCGGTTCCGTCCAGGACGGAATCAACCTCCATATTCTCCACCTGCAGCTTCACCGGCCGCAGCAACCTCTCCTCCTCGGCCTCCTCGTCTTCAGACTCCGAAGAGCCGTCACTAGACGAATCAACCGTGGAGACGTCCTGGCGGACGGCTCCCACACCTGACGGACCGGCCACCACTACTGGACCACCCGGAGGTGGCCGCAGAGAGACAGAACCCGTCTGGCCGAAGCCAGACGGGACCGCCAGGGGGCCGTACGAGACGGCCCCCTCGGTAACCAGTCCAGAATCCTGTCCGAGGACAGAATCCGTACCAGGCATGGGGAGAAACTGCCCCCCAACCTTTGGTAGCAGGGACGACACCAGCGTGGGCAAAACGCTATGCAGAAAACCCTGCATAGCCGGACCAAACCACGCTGGTGGTGCCATCTCCGCCACCTCCAGCTGGGGACGTGGAGCACCCCCACCGGCCAAACCGGGCGCTCCACGATTTCCTCTCGGACAGCCTGACCCCGCGTCAGACCCAGCCAAGTCCTTCTGGGCAAGGAACTTAACCATCGTTTCGACGGACCACACTGCACAAACATTACACCTATGATCTATATTACACAGGGCACACCTAAAACAGACATGGTCCTTGAACATTACACGGACAAACTTATGTCAGTCGTCACATGATGGCGGGGCTGGCTTGGCCTATAAAATAAGCACAAACCTACAATAAACAAGCGGAATGAGACACGGATGGAAGGCAGACAATTAATTTTCAAATATTTTGACTCATAAATTAACCGTAACCTCCCCGCACCCCACCCCGCCACGTTACAACAACGATCGCATTGATTATGACGACAAGTACGGGGCGGGCACAACACACCCATAATAGATCCTACAGGATGTGTAACGGCTCCAGGAATCATATCGCATAGCATTCAGGGTATATTTACTAATCAATATAAATTATACTCCTAACGAAAGCAGCACGATATGTGAAGAAAAGAACAAAATGTATAACAAACTGCTGTCTCACACGGTAAAACCGCAGACCACACATCTACTCAAGAATTTTGAAACCACCGATCATTGCAAACCGATCGTGATCGCACGTAAACTTGATCATTCTAAAGTTTCCGGTACCATTTTTAGTACGCAGCACCCAGAATAAGATGCACAAATTAATGAAAAATTTTTCTTCACATAAACATCCGAGCGACCGGGTGTGACGTCACCCGCTCGGATTCTACGGAGAACGACGTCAGCCGATATTCGTGTTAGAAATACCGTAGCAAACACCTATTTTCATATCTGCCAATCGCCTGTTGGGGTTTAAAGAAGGCGATCGTCTGGCATATATCGTTGCTAGCACATGTCCCAGATTCTATGGGGTCAGAAATTGGAACATGCGACACAACGAAATTTAGAGACCTAAGTCTTTTAACTATGGATAATAAAGAACAATACAACCTGGTTGTCTGGGGCGGTATTCTCCATAGTCCTTAGTTAATCCTTTCAGAACACACAAACTATCACTGATTAAAGACTTAGATTATTTTAAAACACTAAAATCCTTAATGCAAAAAGCATGTATTGCTCTTGTTGCTATGCAAACAAGAATGAGCTCTATGGTAAACGGGTACTCGGCAGTTGGGAGCCGAGTACCCGGTTCCCAGGAGTCGGTAAAGCTTTCTAAGTCTATAATCCTAGAGCCGCTGTCAGGCCAGCTGTATATCAGAAGTAACAGAATGGTGAGTATTGATCAAAGGAGAACAGCAATATCATTATCTGCACATAAAAAAATAACCGTTGACCTGTACACCTGTACGAGGGAAGTCGAACCGTTTGCAGGGTTTTTTCATATACTATTAGCGGCTCGCTAGGCTAACGTATTTGCTTATGCATAATGTAATATTGCTGACTTTGGTTGCGTCCAAATTTTTGTTTTTAAAGTTTTCAAAAGAAGTTATGTGCCAGAATGTTCTCCTAATTCACAGCAGCATTTGAATATCTAAAGAAATTCCGAAATAGTTTAGTAAACTATTTCAGAATTTCTTTTTTCTAGATCCTGACCACTTGCAATTTTCATACGGCTGTCAACATACATGCCCATATTTGCCTATCATAGTTGCGTAGGCCTAAATGCTGGTTTTCTACTGATATTCTGATCTAAGAGAAACTTTCATTTTTCGAAACAAATTCAGGATCCTAAACAAGTAAACAATTGAATTCAGTGGTAAGCCTTTCGATATTCACTGTTTGCCTCCTAAGCTTAATTTTTTTTCGTGACGCTGTACAAACTACAAAGCTGCTTTTGCGACTCCATCAAAGTAGCAGCAGGCTTATTTTTTCTACAATCTTTCATAGCCGTAGGAACAGGTTTGTATGACAAGAAGGTTATTATTGAAGATTTGCTACTGATTTGGTGGTCTGTGATTGTATCATGTGTAAGTGAATGTGAGCGATAGTAATTATGAGTGTTTGTGACAATGAGCGATAGTGACGGTGATGGTGAGTTAGAGCGATGGTGACTTGAGTAAAGCTAACAACGTTGACAATAGTGCTGAGTGATGATGCACAATGATGATTGTGACACAGTGCGGCTGTGAGCGAGTGAGTGAGTGAGTGTGAGAGGGCGAGTGAGTGCATGCACGAGTGAGTGAGCTTTGGCGGGTGAGCGAACAAACGAGAAGTGTGTGACATCACTCAGTCGGTGACTCGGAGGATGCATGGGTGAGCAGATTGGTAGGTATGCTGCAGTGTGAAGGTGGATGAGTGAATTTACAAGTCCCTGGCTGGGTGTATGTGTGGGTTGGAAGGTGTCACTAAGTGGGTGTGTGACGCTAGTAGAAATTGACAAGAGATCTATAGTAATATAATCCAACTGATTCAAACGAGTATTTAAATTCTAAAATCTCATATCTTGGTAGTTTTATTAATAGCGCAATCAGTGTTGCCCACATCTGATTTTTGGGTGTCCCAAGGACCCCACACTCTCAGATTTGGGGGTCCCACTGTAAAATCTGGGGGTCCCATGGGGTCCTCATCTGAAATATGGGGGTCCCATGTTTTTTTATTAAAATAAACACAACACATTAATCTAATTATAAAGCACTTTATTAAACAAGTTGAAAGCACTAGTTATGACATTGTGTAAATAATGTTAATGTATACACCTGTGCAAAAGTTAAGCACCAGCAAAAACAATAGAACGTAGAAACATGATGGTACAACTAGGCTGCCATACTTTTTGTCCCCGCGTTAGCTGACATAATTCCAAGTACGAAATGCACATGCATGCATGACTTCACGCCGCTTGATGTCCATGCATGGCGGGAAACAGCACACGTGTTCAGTTATGTAAAAGTCCAGTTTGAGGTGTAGAACATTACATACAGATTTAGGCGACAAGATTAGGAATTTTGTGTTCATGACCGTGGTTTATTTGTACAGAGAGAATTAGCTCTTGATTGTGAACCGCTATGGCAAGACGAAGGTTAAGTGATCATGTGAAATGGCAAATCATAGGCATGCATACCACTGGTATGTCATGCAGAGAGATTGGCAGACAGCTGAACATTAACCATACTGTAATCAGTCATTTGATTGCAAAACATGGCCAAACTAACGAGGTGAAGGACAGGCCTAGATTTGGAAGACCGAAGAAGACTAGTGCCCGTGATGATCGAGCTCTAGTACGCCTTGTTAGATCTCCATTCACCAACAGCAGAGTGCTCAGCCAGCAATGGGAAACGTGCAATAGAGTGTCAATGTCTACCGTCAAAAGGAGACTGTATGCTGCTGGCATGAAAGCTAGGAGACCTGTCAGACGTCCTCTCCTCACTGCACACCACAAAGAGGAGCGTCTGAGGTGGTGCAACGAAAGAAGACACTGGAACAGATCCTGGAGACGGGTACACTGGTCCGATGAAAGTCGGTTCCTGCTTCATGCCACAGATGGTCGAACTCGTGTATGGAGGTCCAGACGCACGGCGTACGACCAACGTAACATCATGGAAGAAGTTCCATTTGGTGGAGGTTCCGTTATGATATGGGGGTGCATCTCATTTGATTGTAAGCTGGATCTGTTGACTGTACCTGGAACACTAAATGGACAAAGATATCAAGATTCCATACTGGATAGAGTTGTGGTCCCTCATTTTGTAAATCATGCACCTGGAACCCATCCTATATTCATGGATGACAACGCCCGACCACATCGTGCTAGAGCTGTGCATGAATACCTCCGCCAGAATGCCATCGAAACCCTACCATGGCCAGCAAGGAGCCCTGACATGAACCCTATTGAGCATATCTGGGACATTCTGGGAAACATGGTGAGAAGGAGGGATCCTCCTGTGCAGAACCTACAGGAATTAACAGACACACTCCATCTTGAATGGCAACGAATACCACAATGGCGTATCCGTCGGTTGGTGACCAGCATGAGACGTCGTGTCCAGGCCGTCATCCAGGCACAAGATGGATATACCCGGTATTAATAATGACAGTCTCAAACTCGTGCACAGATGTTAAACTTCGTTTTCAGACACCATTAATGACAATCTAGCCACGTGTGTCAACTGTACGGCAATAGTTGTCAGTTGTGTCAACGTAACCATATTCACGCCTCGTTTTCAAGTTCAAACAAAATCATACAGTGTTTCCCCACCATCATAATCAGCATTCCTCTAGTTGCATTATTACCTCTTGCACTAAGATGGATGGGTACATAAATGTTTATGCTATTGCTTTCTTCATAGCACATGAATATACCCTCGCATGTGCGTAAAAATATGGTGGTGCTTAACTTTTGCACAGGTGTATATATATAGAGAATATTAACTATGCATAGTTTATTAACCTTTAGCACTTAACACTTTTGGCCACCATTGTAGATCACCAAAATACCTATTTTTGGCAGTTTAACACTGGAATGACTGGGCCTACACAGTGCCAGTCATTCAAGTGGTAAATTTTCAAAAATATGTATTCTGCTAAAATTTATCTATTGAAATGGCCATTGTATATTTAACTAATAACATTTGAACTGCATGTCAATAAACAATAACATAAAGTACTGTACTTGTTTGTTGTCTGATAAACCAATCAACCTACATTGACAACCTTGTATGATTAACGTTTCCAAAGACCACTACATTAGTAATTAGCAAAGACCACTGCATTAGTTTTTATATAAAACCCTAACTTGACTTTGGACTTATTGAAAAATTACGAGTATCTGGGGCGAGTTTGCTCAAGGACGACTTGACCTACGTCGATATAATGCGCGCGTATTTTTTATAATGTAACTGGAATGACTAAATATAGTGGAATACATGGCTAAGATCAGACAAAACAATAATTTATCACAAATAATCTGTATAAATCAGATTAAAATGGGTAATTAGTGAAAATATATCAGCCAATAACCGGATATGTCTAATTCGTAGGGAGTAACTATGTAACGTGATTGCTGATTGGTTGAAGCATAGATAACGCATTAGCGTGTATCCAATAGACGCTTGTATCTGGGAACTTTGAGCTATATGCTGTTTGGAAAAATCAATATTTTAACGTATGCCTGCCTACCTGTAGATCGACGATATCGTTGAACATCGCTGCTGGGATGCGCTTTTTAGTTGAGAAATTGAGAACACCTAATGATCGAGTATTGTTAAACATTATAAACACTAATCCATCAGTCAATCAATCAGCCGCTATTGCTACATGTAAATAAAAGACGGCTTATAGCGTGTATTGATAATGTTATTCAAACAGCAATACAAAGACACCGCTGATAATCCGTCAAATGACCATTCAAGTGTAAAAGATATCACAATATCTTCCATATATTCCTTCATCCATTTAGATATTTTGATAAGTAAATAGAAAAAAATATTTTGCATGTAAGTCGTTGCTGCATTAGGCAAGTAGGCATGCGCAAATTAATTTCAAAATATTCAGCATATTAGTGATAACAACTTTGTGATCTGTCCAATGTTCTGAGCTGTGAAAGGGTTAAGATGCCCAGACACGTTTGTATACGCTTGATCAGTTGTATTGGATTTCTCAAGCGTGAGTTCCTCGAGACGGAGATTCCGCTGTTATCCAATCAAATACTGACACGTCACACTGACGTTTAGCACAACTGACAGAAACATATGGCGGGTATTTTTGCAATTGGTAGGCCAAACAAGGCGACTAACATCGGTCTTGTAAACTCATTATTACCAACTTTGAGCTGTGCAAAAAAACATACAACAAATCATGGTCTTAAACAACGCAATAAGTTCGTTTTCATTGAACACACTATACATTAGATCTATTTTTTAAAGTAAAAACATGCACAAATAAATATACACACACGATAAAATAATCGATAATTAAGCACACGCAAAGTTATCAGTTTCCGTCACACTTTTTCAATGCGTCACACTTTTTCACCTCGGGGACGCAGAGGGTTAATTTTTATTTGTCCCTGTGCCATTTTTATGTGTATATATGCGCAAAAGGACAACTCTGAGCGCAATCACATCAATCAATCTCGACTTCTAGGCTACACAAAAGTAATTCTGAAATCGAGAACAGGCATTTTGTTTGCTCGATGGTACCCTAATAACACAGGCTACTGGGCTATTACAAGACCAATTAACGGGCCAGACAATTTTTCATGGGCCAAATTTTATCATTATGATGCATCGACACACATGGCCCAACATTCAGAAAAACATCTAAGACAATCTAAAATGCATTGTTTTCAATCTTAACCATTTCAACGACATATCCATGAAAGAGTAAATTCTTTACACTGTTTAACATGCTCTGTTTAATATTTTGAAATTAATATGAGCGGAAGCCATTGCTGCCTTATTTCCAGTCATATTAAATTTAGAATATTCAACATCGTTCTCGTTTATTTGCCCCGAGATTGAGATACAAGGAGTTCATCGGTTAAAAATCAAGGGTTAATAATATTGGCTCAACCTGCAATAGACTCCTATATAAAATGATTTTATGTTTGCAATCTTAAAATATGAATTGAAAATGTTAGGTCGCCAGCTAGGTTAGTGAGTTTGAA
This sequence comes from Chaetoderma sp. LZ-2023a, assembly GCA_034401795.1. Lineage (NCBI taxonomy): Eukaryota > Metazoa > Mollusca > Caudofoveata > Chaetodermatida > Chaetodermatidae > Chaetoderma > Chaetoderma sp. LZ-2023a. Next base: position 138,755,846 of record CM067369.1, on the reverse strand, counting down.
ATTTTGGTAGCCCCGCCTAAAATCTAGGAGCCACGGTCTACCGGGCCCATGCTAATCTTCAACACTGCTAGTATGCGACGGAGTATAGTTTTATGACAAGTGTTGTATTGCAGCATTTTTTAGGGCTAAAGGTAGATCATGCTGACATACTTCTAATGAATGACATACCTTCAGAGTAGTGGAAGTGCCAAGAGAAGACAATTTAAAAAAAGTTGTCACTGGAATTCCTGGCTCAATAACCGAGACTCAAAAAAGCATCCGCTTTTGTGTCTACGAGAATTCTTAATACTTACCAGATGTACTATTATGATAATATCTATTATCTAGTCTAGCTCAAAATAAACAATTAAAACTCCGCACTCTCCTGGTCCTGCCCATACTGTGTCCGGGAATTACCATAGCCGCAGGTACCGAGTCAATTCCCAGTCACAGTCAGATTCGTCTTATATTTGCCTTGGCAAACAGCGAAAGCAGCTCAGCCTCACCTCAGCGGGGCGGCTGAGGCTGGGCCATAGTACATCTGGTAAGTATTAAGAATTCTCGTAGAAACAAAAGCGGATGCTTTTTTGATTCTACTTCGAATAATACTTACCAGATGTACTATTATGATAAACTCCGGATTTCGACAGCCATGAAATGCCGGTGGGAGGAGGTGAGGCTCGAACCAGTGCTCATCTACCATCCAACAGAGAAGGTTGTGAAGAGACTGGAACCCTGGCATACGCTTGGGTTCTGCCATCTGACTCATAGAGTGCTAAACTTCCATGGTCTAGACCGCGCTCCCCCCCCCCCTCTTTTGTCCGCACAAAATTCAGAGGGTTGTCAATGGGGATGCAACACCCACCAGACCCGTGTCAGCCCCAAGTCTCAGCTAGGGCAGTCCAGTAGAGTGCAAAGAAGCTACTACAACTTCAAAATTTGAAAAACCTCAGTATATCGATAAAATTTTCAAATTGGAATGAGTCTAATGTCTGTATGAGAGGATAAGTATACTCTTGTACCAGACTATTTACCTAAGCAGTCTGGTATTTCGACTGTAAGTAAATATAATTATAGTCACTTAATTAATGTAAACACTCACCATTTCGAGTGCTTGACCTGTTCTTGATCATCACAGGAGGTAGGCCCAATCCACGGTCGTACTCAGTCATGTGCATAGCGTTTGTTCAGTGTAGCCGGAAGACTTTAGTGATGTGTGCGAAGTGGTGGTCGGAAATGGCTTAGTGTAGATTCGACAGATTGGCGACGGCTACCGGATTAAGTGCGCTGGAGATGTTGCGAAGGTAGAAATCAGTGAATGACGACTCGGCATGCCATTGTGCTACAGACATCACCTCCTCTAATGAGACTTATAAAGGGCCGATGATGCTGCTAGTGCTCGGACCTCATGGGCATTCGCACGATCAATCTGCTTTCCTGTAGCAATTTTGTGTGACATTTGAATAGCGTCAACTATCCAACGAGAAATAGTATCTTTCGAGGCACGTAAATGGGGAGCTTTGAGACATAACCACTGAGATTTCGGGTCGTCTCTCCACTCATTAGTACGTTTCTTATACATTTTAAGACATCTGACAGGACACCAAGCCGCAGAGTTTGGGTCATGTCTAATTAAACTTGGCAAATTGATCGGCTGTCCTGGATATTTAAGTGACTGATTCTTTGCCAGGAAACAAAGACGTGGAAGAAGTCTTAAACCTTCACCCGTGACGACAAAACGGTCTTGTTCAGCAGAAAGCGCATGAATCTCTCTTCTCCTTCTCGCTGACGCTGCTGCAACCAAGAAAACTGATTTAACAGTTAACAGTTTAATATCAATAGATCTAATAGATTCAAAAGGAGCATGCCCTAAAACCTGTAGAACAAGAGATAGATTCCATGATGGGATAGGAATTGGCTGTCTAGGTCGCAGATTGCTCATTCCTTTGATAACTTCATTCAAAGTGTCATTCTCCACTCCTCCAACGGAGAGACTGGGAATGACTGAAGCTATTGCAGACTTATATGCTGCTAGGGTAGAAGGTACAAGTTTGTCAACTTCGTATAAATGACAGATAAAATCTGCTACGTGTTGAACAGATGCAGAAAAGGGATTAATATCTCCTCTCTCACACCAGTGTGCAAATTTGTTGATTCTATAATTATATGTTTTTGTGGTTGAAACTCTTCTGGCTGAAGCAACAAACTTCGCTGCTTGCTCAGAAAAGCCAACCGCAATTGCACGCTGCTTGACAACATCCATGCAGTCAATTTGAACATTTCTGGTCTGTCGTGAAGGTACAGACCCCTGTTCTGAGAGATTAGATCTCTTGTGTCTGGAAGAGAGATTGGATTGCAGACCAGAAGGTCCAGCAGATCCGTAAACCATGATCGGCCTGGCCAATAAGGAGCGATCAGTAGTACTTTGCACATCCCCTCTCCTATCTTTGCCAGAACTTTCGGGATGAGAATTGTTGGCGGATACGCATATGCGTACATTCCTTCCCAACTTATCGCCAGTGCGTCTACTGCTAGAGCTAACGGGTCCGGGATCGGTGACACGTAAGTGACCATCTTTGCGTTTTGCTTCATTGCAAACAGGTCGACATTTGGCTTGCCCCATTGTTTGAATAGAACCTCCGCTACCGATTGGTTGAGCTGCCATTCCGTCGGACGACAAACCGTCCTTCAACTGAGAGCATCCGCTAGGATGTTCAATCTTCCTGGAATGTGTGCTGCCCGAAGAATAATATTCATCTCTTGGCACCACAGCAGAAGGTTCCAAATCATCATACACAACTCTGGTGATCTCGTCCCGCCCTGGCGGTTCAAATAAGACACCACTGTTGAGTTGTCTGTCCTTATTAGGACAATCTTGTCTTGAATTAGACTCTCGAACTTTCGAAGTGCAAATACCACCGCTAATAGTTCGAGCACATTGATTTGTTTCTGCGCATTGGTCCGATCCCATTCCCCTGACACTGACTGATTGTCCAATACCGCTCCCCAACCCGTCAACGAAGCATCCGTGAAGATGGACATTTGAGGTTGAAGAGGTTGTAGAGGAACACCTCGCAGGAGATCCTGTTCCGATAACCACCACTGAAGATGGAATATCAATGGTTCTTTCACTGGTATCCTCAGAGATAACGGATCTGTTCTCTGAGACCAAAATGACATTAGATACATCTGAAACGGCCTGCGCCTGCATGCCGCATATGGAACCACCTTCTCTAGAGATACTAGTAAACCCAGTATCCTGAGAAACTGGCGCGCCGTCAGATAGGCTCCTAGAGAAACCGACTCCAGAACCGCAATCAGGCTTCTGACTCTGCTCTCCGCCGGAAAAGCTACGCCGTCCCTGAGATTGAAAAATATGCCCAGATAAACAAACTCCTGGGATGGAGTCAGTTCTGATTTCTCTAGATTCACAATCCACCCTAGATCCTTTAATAAGGCTAGGACTACCTGCAGATTGCTGCGCAGAGTGACTGGATTCCCCGCCTTTAGCAGCCAGTCGTCTATGTATGTGTGAACAGCTATGTCTCTCCTGCGAAGTAAAGAAGTCATGGTGAGAACGACCTTGGTGAAGACCCTCGGAGCTGTGGTCAGGCCGAACGGGAGCGCATTGAATTCCCAAACACTGTCTTGGAACGCAAACCGAAGGTATTTCTGAAAAGGAATTGACATTAGAATATGAAAATATGCATCCTTCAGATCTATCGATACTGCCCACATGCCTTTCCGCAGCCCTGTCATCACTGCTGATACCGTCTCCATCTGAAATTTTGGAGAAAGAATAAATTTGTTCAACGGTTTGAGATTTAGAATTGGTCTCCATCACCCGGTATGCTTCGGAACGATGAACATGATCGAATAGAAGCCCAGTGAAGACTGATTGCTGACTAGATGAATCGCCCTCTTCTGACGAAGAGATTCTATTTCTGATCGAATGGCGGCTAGACGATCTGATTCCCTTGGAACAGGCGTCCATATTGGAGTCGAGGTTAATGGAACTAACGATTGATGGATGAGCCAGTCCGGATCGTAGCCGTTTCTTATCCACTGAAAAACTAAAGAGTCGCGCACGACCTGTTCCCATTGGCTTAGGAATAACTGAAGTCTGCCTCCGACGGAAGGAATCTGCACACAGCTGTCGGTCAAGATTGGCCGATAAGACGCTAAATCGCTTGAGTGAAGATTCTCGACTCCAATCGCCTCCAAAGCCACCGGCACTGGTCCCGCCGGAAACCCGTCAGGAACGAGCCCCACGGCCGCCCCGCGGTTTCTTGTAATACGACGGTCCGGAACCGCCGCCACGGCCATCCTTATGGTAGCCGCCTTGGCCCGAACCGCCACCCTTCCTGTCTTCCTCATACGGCCTCTTATTAGAGGACTTGTATGAGGATGAACGGCCAGGTCCTTGTGATCCGGATCGCCTATGGGCATCACGGCCAGAAGGACGGAAGGGCGATCTAGGACGCTGCCTCTGCTGCTCCTGTCTGTGTTGATGGTAGGACTGCTGCGGCTGAGTCCTTTTAGTCGACTTCCACGACTTGCCGACCACTTCTTGCTCCGCCCCCATTGACACAACCTTGGAGAGTGCCTGTCGTGCCGAGCCGCCGAACAAGCCTGGACCTATGACAGGCGCAGAAGATAATGCAGCCCTCATCTCCGGTCCTGGTTCTACACAGTCGAGAACCATTCTCCGTCGCTCTGCCAACGTTCTAGTGATCACCCTGGCCAGGCAATCTTGAGACAGGCGCATGGTGTCCTGAACAACTCCGGGAGCAGCCTCTGGCACCTGTCCACCCTCCGCCGTGCAGTCCAGCATACCCTGAAGGACGGTACACCCGTGCGACAGTGCAGCCATGGCCGCTCTTGCCGCTCTTTGTTGGTCTGAGAAACCAACGGACGTGACCGCCCCTTAGCCTTCCCAGCCAACGGCCTATTCAGAGCCTCTCATTCCTCAACGGAAAGCCGTGGAACCCGGGCGTACTGATGATAAGCCAGCTCCGGAATACGGACCCAACTCCTGATCCCCTTCGGGGACTTCGGTAATGCATAGTCTGGCTGGACCAGACGGTATGCCGCAACTTCCAGCATGTCGGAAGTCTGCGTATTCAAAGGAAGCATCGGCATGGCAGAAGAGCCACTTGACAGAGCGCTAGCCGCTCGCTCTGACATCCGCTCCATCGCCGGATCGCGCTGCGATCCCAGATCAGATGCCAACCCGAGACGATCGGTCATCCATCCAAGGACCTGCACCCATTCAGCTTCGGCGCAGAAAACGGACTCGTTCAGTAATGATCTCCCATTTTCATCCTCCCTCTCTGCCTTAGATGAGAGGGACACCGACGATCCATGCTGAGCACTTCTAGAAACCTCTCTGCCAAGACAGAGTGCATCCATAGCGCGACTACCAGCGGCACCGGTGTCTAACGAATCGCCAGACCCGGATTCTCCGCAGTCCATCGGCTCCAGCACAGGAGCCGTGACTATGACCGCCTTGTTACCAATGGCTGGTACCGTCACTCTGATAGGAGCCGCACCTAACGCGGCCAGGATACCAGCAGGAACCGCAAAACACGGCCCCGCCGACCCCTCAGGTTGCACAAATAGTGGATGGAAAATGCCCGACGGAACGTCGACATCACCATCCTCCTGACAAACCCATACCAATCCCGAGGGCGACCGCTGGGATGTACTGGGCATTGCCGTCATCGAGATATCTGGCATGCCGGAATCTTCCATAAGCAGACGATCTTCCTCCTCTATCGTTGGCTCTTGAGCCAAGGACAAAGAAGGGGCAGGTGCATGACCCTCAGCAGAACTAGCCGGACCACCTAATGGTTGTCCTGCACCAGCTTGCATCAACGGGACCGTGGATTGCAATGACTCAAACATTGCCTTGAACTGGGCCGCCCATACGCCCATAGCTGAATCCATTCGGTCATTCAGACGACCTTCCAGTCCCATCAAAGACGCCTGCTGCAATTTCGCTGCCTTGTCCCTCGCGATCCTCTCCAGCCTTGCACGTCGATCCCTGTCGAACTCTGCCACCATTGCCGACGACCACTTCACACACACACATCACACGGGCTGCCGACTTTACATGGAGCGCACGCCACACAGTGATGTCCCAAATACTTCAGTTTCATGAACCTGTTGCACTTGTGGCACAACGTGTCCGGATTCTTAGGTTTCTGCGAACACAGAGAAAAATTAAAACGCTGCACATGACAAACGATGACGAGCAATACGCACAATCGACTTGATAGTTAAGATTCCTTAAACACATTAACTTTCTCTTAAATTAATGATAATCAAGACTTCAGGCAGGAATTATTTGAAACTTTTTTGAGTGAAAATTCTTAAAAAACACAACTCAGCCTTTAACTAACGTTAAATAACCAAGAATACATCGCCGATCGCTACAAACACCCTCGACAATGAAGCGAGAGCTAAAATCGGCGACAACAGAGTGCCTAGACACACCAAACCAAGAACGACATAATTCATGGGCGCCGCAATCTTGGCTAAGGGCGCATCCATCTTTAGAGGAACCGAGTCGCAAGAGAAAATTAACCGAGTACCCGAATTAAACTAAAAGTTAACGGGTACAGAAGCGACTCCAACAATGGCTAACATTTTAAAACAATGTGCCAATTTAAGGAAATTTCAAACAGTCATTATGGCACGAATGTATACATTTTAGATTGATACAACCTGCCCCTGTGATGATTTCCCTAATTCCTCCATGAAGCCAACGATAGTTTTAAAAAAACAACGCTAAATCCGCTTAAATTAGAATATTTGAGCACGACCAAAACATGCGTGTGTGTTGTAATATTTGAGGCGTTTATATGCTAGTTCCCAATGCTAGGGTCTAGACTCACGCCTGGCCTTTATGGTTTCTGTTGAATTCTTGTGAATTCTTGTGACGTCGGTTTGTGCATTGGCTTGTGTCTCTCTGTGTGTGTGTGTGTGTGTTGATCGTTGTCTCTCGATTTTGTCTCATGTTGCTGTTCTATTCCATGGCTTTTTTTGTTGCTCCTCATGCTTGGGCGTGTGTAATGGGGATGGCCTAACCTGGACCTAACAGGGGTGGGTAAGGGATGGGGTAGGTGTTGGGTCGGGGGAGGTGCGTACGGTCTTATGACCTGATGCACCCAAGAGGGGGGGGGGGCTTTAGGTCAGAGACCTCCCGGCCCCTTTGGGGGGAGTGGGGAGGTTGGGGTGTGGGGTCTTTCGGGTCCTGGGACCCATTTGGTCTTCTGGCCATCATCCGAGCAGGCACCAGCGCGCACTTGTTTGATTTTGATTGGTTAGGTAGCCCGTATGGTGACTGTGTCCGTCCGAGGACGAACTCGGTCAATCATCCGGGTTACATCCCTCCATAGTCCCCTCGAAAATTCCGAAAGATTCTAATTCTAGCAATTTGGTTTTGGTTTTGTAATCCGTATGTTGCGTGGTTCCATCCGAGGAGGGATCCATTCAGCATCCTGTTTACTTTGACTATGCCGAAATTTCTTGCCTACCTAACCCTAGCTCACGTTCACACAGTGATGGGCACTGTGTGACGGGACCTCAGTTTAAAGTCCCATCCGAGAAGACTGAGCAAGTGGGGCCAAGTACATTGCTTAAGCGTACTCCAGCAGCTTGCTGTGCCCAGAGTTGTCCGTCAGTCTGTCCATTTGTTGATTGGTTTGTCAGTCTGTTCGACAGACAAGCATACCTGCCTACGGGCCACGAAAGAGATGGACACACGTCCATATCCCTCGCGGTCCGCCGCCAGGCCGGCCCATCTGTTGTTCTGTTGTCCATTCCAGTCCTCCATCTGTCTTTCTGCCCGTCTGTCATTGTTGTTTTCGTTGCTGCATTTTAGCTCCAGCTCCAGCTCTGGCTCTGAAAGAAAAGGAGGGGAACAATGCTGAAAGAAAAAGAAGGAGAAAACAGACAGTGTGGACAGGTGTTTTGGGGCATGTACTCACATACTCTGGGTCATCAATTCATGACAATGTCACGATCCTTAAGTGGAATAGTCAAGCCAGAAAAAAAAGTTCTCAAGAATTTAGTAACATTCATAGAATGACATTACAGATAACATACTTTATAGGCCATGCAACACAGCAAATCATTCGCTTACACATATTTCCCCTCGGACCTGACACCTCATGCGCCTAGGGGAAAAAGTGCGAAGCGATTCCCCTCAGACCTGACACCTCATGCGCCTAGGGGAAGTGATTTGCGTTTCTCCTCGAACCTGACACCTCACGAGGGTGGTGAGGCAGTAAATGCTGCAGTGACCAGGGGTCGGTGGTGGGGTGGCAGTGAATGCCGCAATAGCCGTAGAGGTCGATGGTGGGAAGGCACTAAATGCCGCAGTAGAGGCCGGGGAACCAAAACATGCGACTTGTAAAGGACGCAAAATAGACGAATCTGACTGTGACTGGGAATTGACTCGGTACCTGCGGCTATGGTAATTCCCGGACACAGTATGGGCAGGACCAGGAGAGTGCGGAGTTTTAATTGTTTATTTTGAGCTAGACTAGATAATAGATATTATCATAATAGTACATCTGGTAAGTATTATTCGAAGTAGAAAGTCATTGCAGTGGTACACTTTCCAAAATAATATTCTCTCTCTTGCTCCACAAAAGGCCATTCTGTAAACAAATATTTTACTTTTCTTGAAAAGTCTTGACAATTAAAGGGTCAGGTGTGGCATTCATGAATGCTACATTTTTGTGGTAGCATTAAGAGACACTAGCGTAGAGAATGAGACTCGGATAGGGGTAACCATAGAAAATGAAAAGAACTGCAATAAGACCAACTACGGCCTCCACAAGTCAACATGTAACCAAATGCTAAGCGCATGATTTAACAATGAGTGTAGGTGGCACACCACAGCTAACACGGGAACACCCATCTGCACCACACCATTTCCGCAAATAAGTGGGAACATCTTCAATGTAATGTCACTGATATATTGACGGTTTCGAGGATACTTAATTAAGCGCCAACAGTCAATTCATTCAACTTTCAAGAACAATCTAGATTATCAACTTCAAAGAAAAAGCCTTTGAGTTGGACTGAGCAAGCCATACTACAACAAAAAGACACTGCCTCTGACACTCTTTACTATTAGCTGTTTTCATTGCTTTCACTGTATGGTCGTTCTGTAAAATAATCATCTATGCTGAACTTGGCAATCAATTTGAACCACTGTTTCATGGAAAATGTATACAATGCATTGCTATGGGCAGCCCTCTTTAGCATGTAGTAAGTTTGCCCCAAGTTTAACCCTTTAACACTCATATCAGTCAAAAACGGTTTCTGCAGTGGTCTTGAGAAATGTCCATTTGAAGACCAAGAGAAGACTAATTTTGAAAATTTACCACTGCCAGAATGACTGGCTGGATAACCGAGCCTGTCATTCCATTGGTAAATTTTCAAAAATAGTCTTCTCTTGGTCTGCAAATGGGCATTTTCTGTGAAAAATTGAAATTTTGTTTAACAAATTCGTGGGTTAAAGGGATAATGGCGGCCGATCTCAATGTTCGAAACTATGAATTCTCGCGGGTTCCATATTCTCGCGGCAATGTGATTTTTTGTTATAAATAAAACCCAATGCGCCCCCCCCCCCTTACCCGCCATTTCCCATGCTGACATGGTATCCAGGAAGTTAAAGATGATCACAGACACATTTTTCCAAAAATGTCCCGCTTATTATTAGAATAGAAAGCTACAATGTACAAAAAACTGTCAACATTATAATATACGCGCATGAACCATACTTCCTAAGCGCATCACTAACGCACAAAAATCTAATATATAAAACTTCTAGATGACTGAAACCCATTGTCTGCTAATTTGTTTATGTCGGTGACATTATCAAGCCCCCATGATCACTAACTCCACCTCGCTGTTGGCTGATTAAAGTGTATGGAAAAAATAAGGGTTGCCCTTTATAATAAGCTCAGAAAGTCGCTCCGTCATAACACGTTATCATCTAATAATCTTAGGGGTTTGCCAATCATGCGTCTTACAGACAAACGATGGCACGATCTACTGCATACTGTATGGATCAAGATATTGACCGATTTTAAATTAATTAAGTGTTTTGTTGTTCAAGACTTGTTAACCTGCAAAGCATTCTTGATATTTTCTCTGCGTTTTGACTGCGCGGGCCCACCGTACATACTATTCCTTGTCTACCGCGAGAATATGGTAGGATAGGGCACTACGCTACCATGGTACTTAATACAATTTGTAACTTTGCATCAATTGCAAAATATCATTGCAAGAGCATAAACAGCTTATCACGATTGATAGTGTGAAGAATTACGTTTTTATACATGGGCTTACTAATCGGAAGGCATTAACCGTTGCGCTACAATATTATTTTGAAGTCACTGTGCTATGTCAAAATTTGACATCTATAAGAGTGACCCAGTGGTCTACAGTATCGTGGTACTGGGTGTAGATTTTCTTAAGTTAAAATTATATCGCAGTAATTATGAAATTCAAAATATCAGCTGTTACATAGTTATATTTTAGCTCAGAATCTAGTCTTATTGGTTAAATATAAGTTTGAAAATAGGCACCTCTAAGCATCAACACGATTTAAGGATGGCGGCCATTTGGAAGCCTGAAAACCGCACTGCGTGGACAGATATATATTGCATAGAATAACCGCTGATCCAATTTATAAAAAAACATTGGTAGGCATAAATAATTGTTTTATTTTTCATGCATAGCAAAATTGTCCTATATCACCTTATCGAACACAGTTACCACTGTACCGGAGTACTCAATCCTATATATATCTCCTGAGAAATATGACCACCTACCAAGGTGCTTTCCCAAGCTGATAAAAAACCTTTCATCTGCACAAAACTGGATTTTATTTTGTTTCTTGCAAACTTGGTGGGAAAAAAGACTTCAGTAGGGAGGAAGGAAATTTCTTTTTTTCAATTACTAATTTATTTTAAAAAGGTCATAAATATTTGTTTTTCAGATATTTAACTAGATGTCCATTAAATATAGTTGTAATTGTCAAATTTTCGCCCTGTAGGTGGGGCTTAGAATACACCTTCCGTATCCTCTGCGTGTCATAAGAGGCGACTAAAGGAGGTAAGGGTGAGGTAACCCTGACAGAAACCTCGAGTGCTGAAGACGGAGGTTCCAGGCCGCACGGCGCACTCTAATAAACCATGGATCCACGCACTTAACGCTTATGATCATGTCGATAGTCACTTACAGGACTGGTGGTATGATCAGCGAACGAAAAGAAGAAGAAGAAGATGTTGATAGTCACTTACAGGACTGGCGGTATGATCAGCGAACGAAAAGAAGAAGAAGATTGTCAAATTTGTCAGATTTTTTTTATGTCACAATTAGCTGAAGGGATTCACATTGCTTACAAATGGCCTTAAAAACATGTAATTTGTATGGTTTGACAAATGTAGGGATGTTTTACTATTTATGCTGGGTAGAAAAGGTTTTTTTGTGTTCCCGGCCGTGTGAGAAAAATTAAAAATTTCACCAGGGAGGTTTACAGGAAACGAAGCTATTTTTTTATTTTGGCCTAAATAGGTCTGACATTCAAATCCCAATCACTGTTCAAAAATGGAAGATTAATGTATTTTATTGTGAAAGCAGTTTGTACATATAAGTACATGTAAGTGCCGTGAGAATATCGAACACCTTGATATTTAATCACACCGAACCTGAAGTTTTATGTTCTTTGCCAAAATGAATTGTTATACACACATGAACAGGCTAATAATAGCAACCATGTCATGCGATTGATCTATTTAGAAAAGAATTCTGCTAGCGCGTCATAACTTCAGGAGCGATCCCAACTTTCATACTGGTCATGGACATCCTGAAAAATCATGGAATTTGAAAATTTAAACTCCAGGCCTCGAAAGTCATGGAAAATCAGCATTTTTTTATCTTAAGTCGTGGAAAAGTCATGGAAAATGATAATCATGCAGAATAAAAAAAATCTGCTGGCAAAGATTTCCAACATCACCTCTATGCAATAAAATTATGGCAACAGCTTATCAAAACAAGGCTTTGACTTGCTTGTCGCAAGGCGCAATATTCAGACATTTTCAGAATAACTCCAATTGTAATTTACATGTATGTAGCTACGTCATAAACACAAATCTAGATATTAATTCTTGAAGGTCATGGAATTTGTAAATTTTGCTCATTAAATGTCATGGTAAAGTCATGAAATTTCAAACACAGAAAGGTGTACGAATGCTGTGGATAAAACTCGGATCAAATCTAAAGTACAGTACTCGGTCCCCATTGTGTATATAGAGTAGGGTCCGAGATCAAACCACGGGCCATGATTCGCAGACGAGTACTCGCTCTGAATACCGGAAATAAATCTTTCTAATATCACGTGATTTGTATTTTTTCATGATGACATGAAAGTCAAATTGTGTATTAATTTGGATGTAATAAACGATGGATATTACAGTATACCTAAGATTTAGGTGGTTCCAGATAATAAGTTCACTCCCGCGATGGGCATGTGGTATATTAAGCATATGTGTAAGGCGGCAAAAATTTCTATCCGGAAATAATGTTCTATTTTTATGTTATTGACAGTAATTTTTTAAGCATTTTAGCGAATGCATTTCAAGTTTTTCTTGACAATATACCTAATAGAAATCCCCCATAAAACCGATATTCGGTTAAAACCGATATGGAAGGGGATATCGAAACTGAAGTGGCTGTAAGCCAAACCATGCAGCCCTAATAGACACACTGTACAAACTGCATAACCATGTCCTAGAGTCTGTATTGATCAGCCGTGAAATACCTTGGGCTAACAATCATCAGCGATCTTAAGTGAGACCATCACATCACAAACATATGTAATAAGGCAAACAGATCTCTTGCGTTTCTGTGGCGCAATGTCAACATTTAAAACCATAAAAAAGCAAGCATATAAGACCCTTGTGCACCCCCTCGTCGAATATGCAAGCACCGTATGGAACCCATAATGATATATATATATATATATATATATATATATATATATATATATATATATATATAAACACAGACACATGGTCCAAAGCAGAGTTGCCCAATGTCACAAATGGATTGCGCAATGCATCAAGCATATCAGAAAGATGATCACCCACCTGAAGTGGACAAGATACCCTCGCATAACCAAGAAGTGATCAACTCTGATTGAAAACTGCTCGAGCCAAATCGCAGATCTCAAAACTTGCATGAATGCTCCTTCCGGATTATGTGTTGTCGTACAGAAGCACGCAAGATGTCGTTCTTCCCGAGGACTACCTGTGACTGGCATACCTTACCATGTGATGTAGCCTTCGCAAGCACCTTTAATGGTACGTTCAAAGCCAAGGTAAGGTGTCTGCCCAGGTCTAAGTGATCTAGGATGTCGAAACACTGTAAAGAGTACATAGACAGCTTTTCATCTGCCTGTTTTTAGAGAGAATCCTACATGTATGTATCATTTATCGTCTTTCTGACCCATCTTCTGCATTTGTACATACTCACAAACAAGCAGAATCTTTAGCAAGTTGAAGGAGGCCAGTCAACAGGAAGAAGTTAACCTGGAGGATATACATGAATCTGAAGGACAGGAATGAATATTTCCATTTTTAGCTATGCCCCGCCAATCTCTAGCTAAGCGCCACCTACAGAGAATGATCTCTGAACTCCCTGAATATCAATTTCCAGAAAACTATACAGCTAAGAGCTGCTCTGTTGAATATTTTGAAACTAATTTGACTGGGTGCACCCAGTCAAATTAGTTTCAAAATATGCAACAGCATGTTTCTTAAATAGCAAAAACATACAATTCATACACCATGTCGGACTATTAAGCGTTAAAGACGGGCCATATACGGGGTGTGTAGAATCATTTATGACATAATGATTATGATGTCATCCTATACATCGCTTACATGTAGCTGATTATGAAGGTCATTACTCTGGAAAGCTCCATTACATTTACGGAACAGAACTGGGCATATAGAAGATAGAATTATCTATATCCATAGATATTGTATATACTGGCTAGATGGCTCATGTGGATAACACTTACTATGCAATTGCGCATGGCTGAGTATTCACTGACATGCAGATGATTAGCTGCATATACAGCCTTCAAAAATAACTAAATTATCATTTGGTAATTTGAAGCGAAATTGAATAGACGCAAATCTACATATTGTTATCAGAAATAAAATTGCATTACATGTAGCTTATTAATCTTACACTTTGTTTGACTACATAATAGGTTTAGTAACAAAAACATATTAACGTCATTTCTCGACTAAAGCCCCCCCCCCCCTTATATAGGACGCTGGCCCAAATTTGACCAAAATCCTCCCAAAAAATTCTTGTACTGTACTTAAGTATAAGACGCTGTGAAATTTTAGAAAAACGTACCTTTTAAAAAATTGAAAATTGGTATTAAAAATTACCATTACTCAGCAAGCAGTCGAGCTAAATCCTTGCATATTTGTGCTTAATGTCCACGTACATGTATGTTCAAGATAAAATAAAGTATATTCCATACTTTTGGGGTAAAAATAAATGTTAAAACAGTTCTGGAATGATAAATACCCTCCTTATCATTTCATCCCGTAAAACGTTATGAAAACTCTGCTTTATTTAGCCTATGTTTAGGTGGCTTCTTCTATTCTCTGCTGTACAAAGAGAATTAACCACACTCAAAATTCAGAATAATATATTCTCTTCCTACAGGAATTAATTACGGAACAATCATCAGTTGTGTTTACTACTAGATTTCTTGTAATATCTGCCATTCTCTTCTCATAGGCTTGTACGAGTGAACAGAGAAATAATATAAATTTCTCTTCATACAAAATTGATAATGGGACAGCGTTTTCTGATTTTGGTTACAAATCAGAATCATGTTTTGTGCAGATGAAAGTTTTTATATCAGATCTGGAAAACACAAGGGTAGGTGGCTGTATTTCAGAGGGGATAATAGGATTGCACGATTATTCACTTTTCATAATCGCGATCATTTAAAAAAAATTATTGCGATCATACGATTAATCGTAAACTATATTAACTACGTCAATGCTGCTTAGAGGACGTTATTATGCTACTTCAGATTGTAAGATTATGGGTTAGGCACTTGGGTATACATACATGGACAGAATACGCCAGTTGCAAACAAAGGAATGTACCCAAGATTTTTCTAGACACAAAATGGAAGTTACCGTATTTCGCTTAATTGTAGCCTATGCTCTAATAGAAGCTCACCACCTAACTTTGACATATGAGTTCCAATGATTTCTTAGCAGTTTCAAAATGGCAAAATTCTGTATTAGAAGCCCACCCCCTAACTCAGCAGATTGTATACAAAAAAATTTTTTTAAGAGCAAATTTGTAAGAATAGCGTTTATAATAATAACAATCGTGTCACAGGGTGTGTCTACTTTAGACCGATCTCTGCCCTGATACATTTCTGGCCCCTCTAGAAGTCAATACAGGCCTCAGATTTGTAAATCTCGACCACCTATTAGATTAATACTAATAGTAGGCCACATATGTTCAAGATATAATAAAGTTTATTCCACACTGTTGTCATCAAAATGCGCTTAAAACAGTCTTGGCATGATTAAATACCTTTCTTATAAATATATTTTAAGACCAAATTTATGTACCAAACAAGTACGGGTGAAAATGCACATCATTTTGTAATGCCGATCAACATTAAATGATCCAAATTGAATTATTATGAATGACAATATAGCCGGCTTCTTAAGTTGGCGAACCAGCGGCTCTTTTGCGATGGGAGGCGGCGTGTACTCGCGAGATATTATACGCTAACAGGAGTTTATCAAACGGGTACCCGTTATTCAGATCAGTATAATACTCAGTTCCTATCGCGCAATGATAATATATAAAAATTCCCGCGTTCCGAGTCCCCGATTCCAGAATATTTATATATCCGAGTACTCGCTCTAAAATAAACTCTTCAATTGGAGGCGAATCACGTGATTTGTATTTTTTCACGACGCCATTTTATATCAAATTGTGCATTAATTTTGATGTAATAAGCGACCTTTATTAAAGGATGCGCAATATTTAAGCGCTCAAATCAAATAATTTCGCTTCCCCAGTGATGTTTTGAGGTATACATTAAACATAGGCGTAGGCGTTGAGAATTTTTACGGGAGAAAATACGTTGAATTTCTGTGGTATCAGTTTTAGAACTTTTTTGGGAAAACCGTTAGCGCATAACTATACAGAGAATGGGGAATGCGGAATAAGCGTGTGTGATTACAACAACAATGACAAATAGTGACCAAGTGAACAATCTTTATTCATCTAAAACTAATCATGAGTCAATACAAACAAATCAGTTATTTATTTAGTTTATTTAATCATTCACACATTCGGCTGATAGCCGGATGTTTGTTTCAATGATTGGTAACACGAGCAGAGTTTTACAAGCATAAGTGTCTTGACAAAAATTTAAACATGGCGATTACATGATTATTTCATTTTATAATCGTCCACGATCATTTTGAATTATACAATCGCGATTAATCGAATAATCGAAAAATTGTGCAACCCTATGGGATAAGCATATTCTCGTGGTAAACAAAGGACACATAGATAGATAGATAGATAGATAGATAGATAGTGCATTTACAATATATTGCGCTGAACTCCATGCGATTGCATGCTCTAAGCGCTGTACATCTGATCCCTTGTTCATTTGACAGTCTAAGCCTGGCAGCCACATACGGCGCACAGAGAGCTACAAAATGTATGTCATCCCGGATACCTATTTACGGCTAGGTCGACTGGAGCAACGCAGAGTTAAGTGAGTTGCTTAAGGACACAATGTGGCGGATCGGCAGGGAAGCGAACTTGCGAACCTAGAGTTACGAGCGCAAATCCCTAACCACTCGCCACACACCCACCGTGCCTCTATGCCTCTAGCAGATGTATTTTCTAAGGTGGTTCAACTTAATCAAAACAGAGAAAATATTAAGGATGCTTTCTAGGTTAACAGTCTTCAACAACACATTATTAATTATTTGAAAATTAGTCAGAATCTTGATTCTCTTAGACCATACATGTTTGTTAACATGTATGTTATGAAATAGCTTAACTTCTTCAAGAAGCTTGATAGCACTTATTTGTCCTGATGCGAACTTGTGTGTGAGTTTGAGTCTGGATGCCAACACACAGTTTGGGCCTTCCTTTTATACTTTTTCAGATGTGGCTACACGAAGGGGTGTGACCGCAATTGATTTTGTAGCCGGAATAGACAATTTGTAGCCGGATTATAGCTGGTTTAGCCGGATTTTCAAGTTATGTAGCCAGGATTAGTTATTCCCGTAGCCGGATCCGCAGGTGTGTAGCCGGAATGGATGGCTAGTGTAGCCGGCATGGATGAAAACCTGAGAAGTGTAGCCGGATTGCTATAGTGGTGTAGCCGATATGTTGTTGCCTTAGCTGTGTGTAGCCGGAGATGTATAGCTACTAGACGTTTTTTGTCATTATAAAGCTAGTTTGCTTTATGGTAAGGACTCATGGTGGTAGCTAGATAGTCTATTAGGGCAATGCAAATATTTCTTAAGATAGGAATGTTTTTTCTTATTAAAGAAATTCATGGTGTCGTAGTAGTTTGAAAAGGTATAGAAGGAATGGATTTGGCAATTGAGAACTACTTTGTAAGTGTGAGTACTCATTCCAGCGAGATCCAGACTCATAGCATTTCGTACCAAGTTTGGTTTTACTCATCAGAGGATAAATAATACATAGGGCTGTATTTTAAGAATCTGAGTTTTGATAGATTTACAGTCTTTAAACACTAGTGTGTGTGTGTGTTTCTTACCTTATTCCATATCGTTGAGTGTTCTAAGGAGATTGTCGGCAGATGGAGCGTCTTCTTCTATTTGCTCCTCTCTTGGGAGTAAGTAATCTTCTTTGACAACATGGTTGTTGGAAATAGGTAGGAAGGGATCTTCCAAAATTATCCTGCCTTCCTGAAAGTCTACCTCGGCTGTGGGGCCAGAGACTCTGCTGTCTGGGCTAGTTAACCCGGGTCGAATTGGTGAGGTAGTGTCGCTTCGCTGATGAGGTCAGAGTTTGGAGTCTCGTTCCAGCTTGATAGTGTGGATGAGTAATCTGGTGGATTTTCTGGATCCCTGATATCAATTGGTATAACGTCGGCTTGTATGTCAAGATCAGCATCCAGAAATGGATCTGGCGGAGAACGCGCTGTAGGTGAGCGTGATGGACTTTGGTCCAATGCCTCTTGGATACCATCTGCTGATACAATGCGATCCACTATGTTTTGAGATATAATAATTGCGATGGTGGTAGGGTAAAGTTGGTGTTTCGGACCGAGGTGTCGTCTGAAATCCTCTCCAGCCAAAATGGTGGGTACAAATTTCACAGTGCCAAAAACCCTTCTTCTTGTGGATAATCCTGATGTGTCGGTGGCGGGATGTTCTGTGTACGAAGGTCTGTGTACACAGTGGACAGGCGAACCTGTGCATTACTGAGAAATGACTGATTTGATTCAGTCTGAGTGGACGTTGGTGTAGTGCAGCATTGTACGTAGTGTGACAATTCAGGTGTGACATCATGTTATGGCATCATAAGCGTGACCAAGGGTGGGAAGTCTTGGCAACCGAGTAATCAATTAAAAGTTTTACTACCATAGGTAGATAAGGTTACCAGTCAGCGTGATTGATGCCTACAGGATCCATACAATGTAGTTGATGGATCCAGAATTTTTTACGGTCCTTGCGGAAAGTAGTGGCTTCCCTGCTGTCAGGATCGTGATGTAGCACTTCAATAATTCTCTGAGTGATGTCTGTGGGTCTGTGGTGGGGAAGATTAAAGTGTTGAGCAACAGGTGTGTCCTTGTTGTTTTTAATATCCCTCAAATGTTCATTGATGCGTACCTGGAATTCTCGTTTAGTTTCACCTACATATTGTTTTGCGCAATTTTCACATCAAGAGTATACTTACCACCCTGATACTTTATGATATTTCCTAAATATCGACCTAGCTTCAATAATACTTTGAATTAAAAAGAAACCAACCCCACTGGGCAGGTTACACAACTGACAGTCCAGCGGAGGTGCAGCCCAAACTTGCACATGCGCGGGGATGACTCATTCTCTTCTTAAGATATTGACCTGCCATTGCAACACGCTCTCTAGCCTTGCTTTTGCTGCTTTCATTCCTTTTGAAGCTTTGAGTTGTTTTGCAACTTGCTTTGACTTATTATTAGTATGTCTGATGCTGCCAAGTCGCCGGAGGATACTCCTGGTCCAAGCCATCAGGTGTACTTTAGTAAATTTATTGATACAAAATTTGCATGTTGACTCGGATGGTATTTCCAGGATTCGCGCTATCTCGTGGATACGTCTTTATTAGGCTAGTCCTTTTATGGGGAGGCCTGTATATTAGCTAACGCATGTTGTGCTTTATTTTTCAGACACATGAGCTGATATTCGAAGGGTATCCTTTTATTTTAAACAATATTTATACTTGGTTTCTGGGTCCTTCTAATTTATTATGAGTTTGCTGAGGGAATTATTACCATAAGAAGTAATTTTTCCGCATTCTCCCCCCACCACAGGGTTTTGGACTCAGGATCAGGTATTCCTGTGTTGTTTATCAGACTTCACTCGTCCTCAGAAGTGATCTTAGGAGGTTATTTAGGAGAGAGAAAAAAATTCAGTCATTTTATTTCTAAATATTTTAGAAGTTTTTTGACTGAGTGTTGAGTTATTTATCTCTCTTGATGGTTTGCATAGTTTCATTGTGTTTATAAAGTTCAATTACTAATGAATCTTTGTTTTGAGCTGTGAAGTCTAAACAAGTTTGCCTTTCAAGCATTCAAGTTCAAATTCTTATGTCTCCCTTGTCTTCTTAAAGGAGTATAACAAGGTTTTAGGATTTGTTTACTTTTTGTCATGCCTATAGTTTTTTCTATGGGCCTGGCTTATCTTTCATTTGATGGTCAAAAGTTTTCCTTATGGATCTTATTAGCCTTCTGCAATTGGTTTTTTGGTTCGTCATAACTAAAAACTAATTGTTTCCGTTTGTGTCTTTTCAGACGGTAATTGAGAACAAGTGCCCTTCCTGCCACCGTTTTGTGAATGCCCGCTTTTTTCGTCATGACTTATGAGACTATGCACTAGGTGCAGTACGTGCGGGCTTCTTCTAAATTGCCATGTGTGTGAGTCGTGGCCGGTGGAGGTGTTAATTGGTTTTTTAAATCAGCAGGTAAAAGACCGGGCGGCAGACGAGAAGAGGCGTCTGGAAAAAGAGTGTGGTAAGAGGAGGAAGGCATCCATGGGAGAAATGAAGAAGACGATCACGGATCTTGCCCCGTAGTTGCTTTGCAGCTTGCTTCCCGGGTCAGCGTCATCATTGTCTTCTTCATTTACTCCGGGACAGAGTGTTCCCGTCTCTGGGTCTGGTTCTCTTAGCAAACCAGTGTTCGTTATTGACCCAGAGACGGCTCCCGTTGGTCCGGCACTGAGGCTTGCCTCGCCCGTGGTACCAGGAGTGAAAGCCATGGCCTCGGGCGCTCGCTTATCGAGTGCTCTAGAGCAGCCTAAGGCTAAGGGTATCAGTGCCTCACATGATACCCCTCCTGCCCAGGCCGAGCTTGATCCCTTTTCAAGCTTGGCGTCTAATCTGTCTGGGCAGGAAGAAGATGACGCTGTTATGGCCTACCGATGAGTCGATGGAAATGGATTCCCATGGGCCCCCACAGGGGCCCATGGGTGACCTTTTCCATGGAACTACTTCTTCGGGAGTGGGTTTCATGGCTCAACGGCTAGGCCGGCTAGAAGCCGATGGCCATCCATACCGTATCCCTCGGCTTGCCGAGAGTTACCGTGAGGAAGGCCCGGACTGTGACGTCATGTTTTTAGCTCCCATGACACCATAGATCCGGCTCTTGGAATAGCCACGGCACAAGCCATGCCGTCCCTTGCGGGTCCGTATGGCTTCCCTGGCCATCCAGGAGTATCTTCAGCTCCGGCCATTACCCCACCAGTGAATGTGGTTGAGGACGATGAAGGCCCTAGGCTCGTCGAACATTCACAGGTGGTCACCGAGGAAGACTGGTTGGATGCTTGCCAATGGCTGGTGAACATCAAGCCAGAACTCCAGGTGGATCCACCGGCTTCCCAGCGGGACCAACACCCGTGGTTGGGAGGGAAACCGGTTACGAGCACCATGCCATCTCTGCCATATGCGGAGCATATCGTTAATATGTTCGCTGCGGCAGAGACGTCCATTCTGCCGAAGGGACGCCTTGCGAAGGCCCCTCACGAGGTGGCACGGCGCTGCCGTATAAGTTCTGATCTATATCAGAAGTATGGCGTCGTTCCAAAGCCTTGGGACTTTGGGCGAAGACACGCTGCCTTGGTCCCAGTCTGACACGGGACCCTTGTGCGCTAGCGCCCTGCGCAACGCTAATTCCGCGCTGTGGGACACGGAGGAAAGTACGAGAGGAGCCATCTCGGCTCTCTCGCACGTTTCCCAGCTGCTGCAGGGGGTAGTAGCAGCATCCGTGGCCCTCCAAACCTCTCTTGCAGTCCAGAGAGCCATCCAGGACAGCATTAACTTGGCTCTGGACTGCATGATGAGATCCGTAACCAGGAGTTTACGGGCGAGACATACATTTGCCCTTGACAATTTGTGCCCCTCGCAGGACCTGTACAATCGGCTTCTTTGGATGCCGATGGCAGGTCCAGGGTTGTTTGCAGGTGAAGGATGCCTGCACCTCCAACAAACCGTAAACCTGGTGAACAGCCAGAGGGCGCTGCGAGAGCAGTTTGAAGTGCTCTGCAAGGAGCGTGTTCGAGCCACGCCCCCTGCCGTCCACCCTCAGCAGGCTAGAAGTGGTGGTGGCCTTGTCAGAGGCCAACAACCTATGCAGCATCGGCTACGGCAACGACAGTGTAAGCCAGCTATGGGGGGGGGGGGAGTGCAGGCTCCTCCAGCGCAACCCGCCAGACAGCCTGCGTACCGAGGTGTGCATGGCGCTGGTAGAGGAGCGTGGGTTTCTGGTCATGGGAGCCGAACCTGATGGGTCACCTCTCGAAAAAACCACACCAGTGCTGCTAGGACAGCCGCCAGAGACAGGGCTTCTCTTGCACTTCTCGGGTCCACCTCAATCCTTAGGTGCACCCGTGGGAGGCCGTCTGGCCTTCCACATGCAAGAGTGGGAGCGGGTTACTCAGAACCGCTCAGTCTTGCGATGGCTTTCAGTCAGTTACCATCCCGACTGGATTTCAAATCAGCCATCGCGCCTGTCTCTGGTTCCGATCTGGACTCAAAATCCAAGAGATCCAGATCAACGGCTGTGTATAGAGGAAGAAATTCAATCCCTCATACTAAAACACGCTATTCAACCGGCACAAAAATGTCCGGGTTATTATTCAACCGTGTTCCTAGTGACAAAAAGCACTGGAGGGTGGAGACCGATTCTCAACCTGAACAGGTTTATCCTCACATCAAAATGGAAACTGTGAGAACGGTGTTAGCAGGATTGAGGAAGGGATGTTGGACAGCATCAATAGATCTAAAAGATGCCTATTTTCACATTCCCATTGCGAAGAGCTTTCGTCGGTTCCTGAGATTTACATTTCAGGGCCGCCAATGGGAATTCAGGGTTCTCCCATTTGGTATATCGATGGCTGCTTGGGTCTTCACTCAAGTGGTCCAAGCTATGACGTCATACCTCTGCAGGAGACACGTAGCAATCCACACGTACATAGACGACTGACTGTTAAAAGCAGACACTAAAAAAAGTCTATCAGCAAATCTGGAGATGGTTTTGAAAACTCTTACAGATCTAGGCTGGATAATCAACTTTCAAAAGTCAGAGCTGACTCCATCCCAGAAGTTTGTGTACCTGGGCATGTTCTTCGATCTAGAGATAGGATATGTTTATCCATCTCAAGAGAGAGTAGAAATACTCATCTCAGTCATACAGTCAGTGTGCAACAGTCGGCATGTCCTGGCATGGGTCTACTTGAGAATGTTGGGGTTGATGGTTTCTTTGGAACCAGTCATTCCTCAGGCAGCCTTACGCCGGCGGCCGATCCAGTTATATCTCATGACACAGTGGACCCAGAGTACGGGTTTCCTGGACTCAAAGGTGTCCTGTGTTGGAACCTCTTATTCACCACCTTCAATGGTGGATGAAGAGAGAAAATCTCCTGGCGAGGGTGACGTTGTCACCTCCCCACCCTCAGTTGACGATGTACACAGATGCATCAATGAAGGGATGGTGAGCTTGCCTGGAAGAAAACAAAGTATCAGGGCTTTGGAATCTGGATCAGTCAAGAGAACATATCAATCTGCTGGAAATTCGAGCAGTAGTCTTAGCCATGGAACACTTCCTAGAGAAGGTCAAGGGCAAGAGTGTTCTGGTTCGATCAGACAATACAACAGTAGTGACTTACATAAACCGCCAGGCGGAACGAAGTCGCCCAGTCTCTGTATGAAGACGTGGAAACTGCTTTGCTGGTGCCTAGATCATGGGATTTCCCTGAAAGCAGTTCATATTCCGGGAAGGCTAAATCTAGTAGCAGAGTCATTGAGCCGAAGAATGAGCATTCTTCCCACGGAATGGCAACAATCAAAATGTGGCGGATCGCCTGTTCAACCACTGGGGCAAGCCCAACATAGATTTATTCGCAACGAACAAAAATGCGAAGATGACGACGTACGTCTCTCCGATTCCAGATCCGAGCACTATCGCAATAGATACGTTAGCTATCAGCGGGGAGGGAATGTATGCATACGCATTCCCGCCAGCAATCCTGATTCCAAAAGTTCTCCAGAAAGTCAGGCAGCAGGAATGCCAAGTGCTTCTGATCGCCACAAATTGGCCAAGCCGATCATGGTATACAGATCTGCCTCTGATGGACACATAATCTTCCAGGGCAAGGCCTTGCACAACAACCCATCAATGTTCCAATTGACTGCGTGGATGTTGTCAAGGAATCAGCAGTTAAGGGGTTTTTTTCTGAGCAAGCAGCCATGTTTATGGCAAAAGCCAGAATGGGGTCAACCGCCAGAGCATATAATTATAAAATCAACAGATTTGCTGAATGGTGCTCAAAAAGATGTATTAATCCAATGGAAGCATCTATTCAGGTAGTAGCCGATTTCCTCTGTCACATTTTTTATGCCTATAGCCTCAAGCCTAACTATTGCTGAATACTAGTCAGGTTTAATGTCAATTATCCCTTGCTTGGCTATTAGGGGAAGTGATGAAGTATGTAATCTAAATACTTTAATCAAAGACATGGGTAATCTAAGACCAAGGAATCCTCCAGTGATTCCGTCTTGGAGGTTATCATTAGTACATCATGTATTAGCAGATAAACCCTTTGAACGACTAAGCTCCATTTCCATGAAAATGTTGACGCTTAAAACAATTTTTTGATTGCTGCAGCTTCAGCCAGACGAAGAAGTGAAATACATGCTTTGTCAGCAGAGCCGGACCATTTTATGGTGACAGGGGACGGCCTTCTACCTAGAGTTAACTTTATGGCGAACTACCAGTCTTTAAAATATCCTGGTCAGCCTATAGTTTTAGCCGCTTTGTCTAGGTTTGATCCTAATTCAAAGGCTTGGTGTCCAGTCCGTGCATTAACGTGTTATAAACAACGTACACAGGAATGGCGGATGGACCCTAGTGCTTTATGGCTATCTTACATTGAACCCCATGGGCGAGCTTCTAAAGATACCATTTCTAGGTGGATTGTGGAATGCATCCAGCATTGCCACAAAGCCGCCACGGGTAAACAAGTTGACATGGCCAAGGCTCACAGTGTCCGTGGCGTAGTGACATCCACGGCTCTGTTTAACGGAGTGCCGGTGGATGACATTTTGTCAGTAGCACAATGGCACTGAGGCTAGTTTTACAGATCATTACCTACGTGACACGTCAAATCCACTTGCCTTATCGATTTTACATAAACGTTAAATCTGTATATAAATTTGTAAATATTGTACATAAGGCTGTTGACTCACACGCAGTGCAATTTAGGGGGGGGGGGGGAATCCCCGCGTTTCCGTACTGTACCTATCATCGCCAGCGGTGATGTACACGCTGATGTCAGGATTATGGAAGTACATGTTCCAAAAAGATGAATTCTTTGTTATTATCTTGGGACTTGACAATGCTGGAAAAACCGTAAGGAAATACTACAAGAATAATGCAATTTCCCCGCCATGTGGCAGTTTATTAGTCCCCTACCGGTAAAACCGGAGGGGGGGGGGAACCAACTGAGAATTGGTTGATTGCTTTGTTATGAGAAGTTACAGACCAAGTTCGAGTTTCAGGCGTATACGTCAATTTTTGATGGAGTTAACCCTTTCGAGTTAAGAAATACGAAAAATATCAGCTTTCCGCACTTTGTTTTCGCACTCCTTCAAGATATTTAAGGAAAAATCAGTTCCATCACTTTAGTATAAGGGGTTACAGAGCAAGTTCGAGTTTCAGACATTTTCGTCAATTTTTCATGGAGTTATGCCCCCTTTCGACTTATGAAATACAAAATATATTATTTTTCCGCACTTTTTTCTCAGTCTTTCAAGATATTATACTGAGAACTGCTACATTGCTTTGTTATGAGAAGTTACAGATCAATTTGGAGTTTCAGGCATATGCGTAAATCTTTGATGGAGTTATGCCCCCTTTCGACTTAAGAAATACGAAAAAATATCAACTTTCCGCACTTTTTCGCACTCCTTCTAGATATTTAAGCGAAAATCGGTGTATCGCTTTATTGTAAGGAGTTACAGAACAAGTTCGCGTTTCAGACATTTTCGTTAATTTTTCATGGAGTTTTTCGACTTATGCAATGCGAAAAATATTCGTTTTCCGCACTTTGTTTCGCAGTCTTTCAAGATATTATACTGCCAATTGCTACATTGGTTTGTTATGAGAAGTTACAGACCAATTTCGAGTTTCAAGCGTATGCATAAATCTTTGATGGAGTTATGCCCCCCTTTCGACCTATGAAATACGAAAAATATTAGTTTTCCGCCCTTTTTCTCGCAGTCTTTCAAGATATTCAACTGAGAATTGGTACATTACTTTATTATGAGAAACTACAGACCAAGTTCGGGTTTCAGGCGTTTGCATAATTTTTTGATGGAGTTATGTCCCCTTTCGACTTATGAAATACAAACATATCAGCTTTCAAGACTTTCCTTCTTCATCACCATATATAACTGAGACTTGGTTTATTGCTATGTTATAAGAAGTTACAGATCAAGTTCAAGCTTCAGCTGCTTTTAACAATTTTTAATGAAATTTTTGACTGTCAATCTCTAAAGATTTATATCACCAGGTAGGGGACATGTATTGCAAGGCAATCAGATTAGTTTCAAAATATTCAACAGCAGCTTTGTATGGGTGCTTTGGATCCGAGATATGAAGATTTCAGGGTTTTCTTTGTTACAATAACACATAATATAAGTACTAGAACTTTACATAAATACTTATCTTAAAATGTTTTTCAAAGTTAATTTTAATGATTCTCTACTTAGAAATTATGTACATGTAATATATAATTTTAACCATTATCCAAATATTTAGCCAATCCTGCTTTTATATTTATTTATAAGGCAGATCTTGATTTCCCTAGCATTTGGAAAATTTACGAATGGGTAGGTCAGTCCCTGATTATCACGGTTCAGCGTATGCTACATGTACCTAAGATGTTAGGTTTGACGTGTACTTGTATGTTAAGTAATGATTGATCTCATGTTCATACTTTGTCCTATATCTTTTGTACAATGTACACCTGTTGTTTACTACCCAACTTGATTATCCCCACATGTTTGAAGAAAACTGAGGGGATATTGCAATCGCTTTGGTCTATCCATCTTTTCCATCCATCTATCTACTCCGAAACCATTTGGTTGAATTCAAGCAAATTTGGTGTGGATTGTTAGACAACCCCCAGATGGGGGTGGCGGTAGGGTAGGGGGAAGAACATCAAAGTTGGAAAAAGCATTAATTTTACCAAAGATACTGAGTTTATAATTAATTGGTATTGACATTAATGGTCCAACTGGTCAAAACCATCCTCTGCAGTGATCTTGAGGAATGTCCATTTGCAGGTCAAGAGAAGACTCTTTTTGAAATTTTACCACTGAAATGACTGGCTCAATTGGCTCGATAAATGAGCCAGTCACTCCAATGGTAAATTTTCAAAAATATTCTCTTGGCTTGCAATGGTCATTATGTAAGCAAGCATTTTGACATCTTTGCGATTAAATGATTAATTATCCTAATGATAAATGGCGCATTCAGAACATTTGATTAATATTGTATTCTGTGCATTCCTACAGTTTTGGCAATACTGAAATACTGATCAGTACAAAATTTTTGGGATCTGAATTTTCCCATATACTGACAGTGTTTCTTATGGCATCTAAATTTTTTAGTTTCCCAGGACTCAACATCCTAAAATGTAGGGGTCCCCAGCTGAAATGTGGTCTTCCCAAGCAGTACTTCTCATCACACTAAAATCAGAGGGGACCATGGACTCACAACTATGAATTTTGGTGGTGGTCCTATGCTAGATTTTGTACATATGTAGGTATTTTTGTGCAAAAGGCTATAAAACTATTTAGTATTTTTAACAATAAGATTTTCAGGGTCCCAGTGTACTCACTGCCAACACTTTTTGGGGTCCCAAGCTGTATTTTGGGCGTATATACTCTCAAAAGGCCCCTTATTAGAATTCCTGTATACTGATCCGTATGGATCACGAATAAAAAAAGGTTAATTTCTAGCCCTGATTATGATATGAAAGGGGCACTAAACTGTGTTTTGTTTTAGACTTACCTGGAGCAGACAAAGACAAAGTTTAACAAGAAATACAAGTCCCTGAATCTCTTAATGATTACAACAACAGTTGGGCTCAATAGTGAGTAACAGGATAAAAAATGATTATTTAACTTTTTCACATCAAAAGAATGATTATTCGGCTCAGAGAATGTAATTTGAAACACTTTCTGCACTCTCATGTGTTTGGTGGTTTGCCAATCAGTGTGCTTAAGCTTGAACGTAGTGGTCCTATCTAGTTGTAGCTATGCCCCCGCCAATCTCTAGCTAAGCTCCACCCACACCTCATTCGTGTTGGGATCGATCGATCTCTGAGTGCTCTGGCTATCAATTTCCAGAAAACTCTACAGGTAAGCTGTTGAATATTTTGAAACTAATTTGACTGGGTGTTGTTGCTGCCTGTCAGCATGTTTATTAAATAGCAAAAACATACAATTCGTACAACAATTACGCGTTAAAGATGGACTAAATTGAATCATTCATGATGTCATGATTATGATGTCAGCATACATATCGCGTAGTTGATTATGACGTCATATGATTGACTGACGAAATGGATTCACGAATTCCCCGAATATACATGTAGTCCGCTAGGTAATGTGTATAGTTCACACCACTAAATCTGACAAAAATCGACTTTAAAGCGTCTTTATTGCGCATACATGTACTAGACACAGACTTGTGAGTGAAAATCTGTAGCAAAACAATGGAGGAATCCATTTTATCAGTCAATCACATGACATCATAACTAACTGTCACATGGATGCTGATGTCAGTATAGTCAATTACGTTATGAATGACATGATCTAGTCCATCAGAAATGCTTAATAGTCTGTCAAGTTGTATGAATTGTATGTCTTTATTATTTAATAAACGTTCTGTTGAAGATTTTTCAGCCAAAGTATCACTGATAATATACTTTTCATTGTTATGCAACAAGTTGACAACATTAATGATTTGGTTTCAGTGAGTTTATCTGACTGGTTTCAAATGCACTTGTAAATAAATATCTTTCCTTGTTTCTTCTCTAGTTGGTAAAATTGACATTGGTTCAAGTAGGTTGAATTTCTGGGATCTAGGCGGTCAGGAGGAATTGCAGTCATTGTGGGATAACGTATGTTTCTCAACATGGTGCATTTGTATGCAATAAAGGAATCCAATCTGTCAATCAAGAATCTGACTTCTTGATCAAATTCATCACCTGTTAGTTGATGTCACAATCAAAGGGACATGACTCAGTCATGGAAATCGAAACCTCTATATTCCCAGAATAGAAATTTAAAGGTAACTATACATGTAAGCAGTAGAATATTTTGAAAGTAATTTGATTGGGTTCTGTTGCTGCCATAGGCAGCAACAGCTCCTTGTCAAATTAGTTTCAAAATATTCAACAGTGTTTATTAAATTATAAATTCATCAAAGACAAACACCTCGTACACTTTAGTGATGGACTTTTCAATTTTTGTGACAGATACATCATTTTAATTCTGACATCAGCTAGCGTGTGCTGTATTTGATTATGATATCATCAGATACGTGAGCAACGGACCGGATCCCTAAATTAGAAAAATATGTTACCAGATTAAAACTCATAATGGCAATGTGAGTAATGGGTGATGCCATTGACAAATTAAAAATGGTACGGTACGTTTGTACAATGCAATGTGTGTATCCTTGACACTATGCAACTGTACCAGCTGGGCAGCACCAAAGGCAGGACTAGACACATTTGATGTCTGCGTGCACCATCGCTGGACACCGATGGCAGAAAAGCATAATTTCCAATGATGCACAATTCAACTTCAAGATCCATAATACATCGCTGCTATTCGTAAAAGGAGGCCAGCAAAGATGATCCATATTTGGCCATGTGGTAAGGATGCCAGAAGACACATCCGCACATAGAGCCTTATATAAATCCAGGAGAGGACGTAATTGCATAAATGTGTTAAGCGTGATACGAGGTGACGTCAAGAAAACAAGACTCGGTACACTCGGATCAAGAATGAACCGTAGGAAGCTAAAGATTTTAGCCGAGAACAAGACATAGTGGTTTAAGGCGAAGAAGGACTGATTGTAGCTGTAGGATGCTTCTACCACTACAGCCAAAGCATAGAGTACATTATCATCATCATTATGGAATTTTTACAAATTCCCTTGTTAGACGAGTGATAAACAAATGTCATTTATATTATGCCATACATTGAACTGTGTGAAAGAAGAAAATTTTCAAATAATTTGTAAGGGTTCATTGCTAGCCAAGCTCTGCCCACGTTGTACCTGTGTTGGAATAGATTTATCTACTTTTAACCTTGAATTCCTAGAAACCCAATTTCAAGGTAATTATTCAGGTACTGTTGAATATTTTGAAACTAATTTGATTGGGAGCTGTTGCTGCCTAAGGCAGCAACATCTCTCAGTCAAATTAGCTTTAAAATATTGAACGGAATATTTATTAAATTGTATATTGTTCAAAGATATAGAATTTCTAAACTAGTGACAGACATTTCTATTTTGACTACTGAGTTATAATATGACATTATGGTTATGATGTCAACTAAGCCTTACTAGTGATGTAATTAATTATGACATCAGATAGTTGAGTGACGGATCAGATCTCTCCATTGTCTATTTTCAAGGTAACCTGATATCTTATGGCGCTAAGGTAATCGAGCATGAAAACATCTTTAGATACAATGCTGGTATTATGCATCTCAGAGAAATAACTGAAAGGCAGTGTTCCCAGCCACTCTGGATATCAGGGAAACCTTAAAAATGAGTTTCCATTTTTCCGGTCAGGGAAAAGTCAGGGAATTAAAAAACACCAAAAATGAGGGAAAACTAAGGGAATTTGACAGTGTCCCCAAAGAGGTTTTGCATTTTCCCAGTTTGTCAGTTGTGCGTCTTGAGTCATGTGTCCAAGTTGTGGCCATTGACTGAAAATGGAAATAAATTAAAATTGTCTGCACAGGCACAAATCTGTTTTATATATTATTAGCATCTTAGTAGCTTTGCTGCAACCACCTCTTGACTTTCCAACAACCTCGTTAAATTGAAAATATTTCTCATGGAATCTTGGAAATTTCTCAGGGAAATATCAGGGAAAATTCAGGGAATTTTGTTTTGATAAAGTGCTGGGAACCCTGATTTTAGGGGATCACAAATGGAAATTATGGGTAGATTTCAATAAAAACCACCAAAAATAAAGGATTTTGTCATATTTTATAAATTAAAAAGGAGTTGACAGATTCTCACAAAATCTCATTGTTAAAATTTCATGAATTTTGTCACACAACAAACTTCACGGTATGATGTCATCGCGTGAATTGTCAACCATGTGTATTCAAGTTGCACCACATTTGCTACAGATTAGATATGTTAGAAGAAAATGTTCCGATTTAAGTTCTAGTTTATCAAACTCTGGCATTTCTCTTGAATGCCATTAATATTGTGGTGTCTGGATGAGCTGTTGTGAGCTATCAATCATCAACAACAAAGTACTATTCACACGATGATGTCATGCCACATCAATCATTCACGTGATGACATCACGTCATGATTCTTATGAGAATTTTAAGAAATTGACTTTCCGCGGCGAAATTTATTATTAAGGAATTTGAAAAAATGCTACCGTAATAATATATTTTATTTCAATTAAAGTATACTAAGTCATCATTTGGCATGATGTGGCCGTTCTTGGTTTGTGTTCCACTTTAACATGTTTCCAAAACAAAATGTAACATACTGTTGAATATTTTGAACATAATTGAATTAGACGAATGCTTTACTGCCTATGACTTCTAATCCAATTATGTTTGGAATATTCAACAGAGTGTTTTTGTTTTGGAAACATGTTAAGTTATTGATGAGTTATACTGTATACATGTGTGTTTTTCTCTGCAGTATTATGCCGAATCTCATGGAATTATTTACATCATTGACTCTGCCGATAATGAACGTCTTCACGAGTCAAAACTAGCATTTGGTAAGAAATATTCAGCATCATTTACCATTAGGATGCCACTCTTTAAAATCATTGTATAAATCTTATTTGTAAAAGAAGTAATAGTAAATGTGAATGGCATATATATGCATGCAGCCCTCAAAATTCAGCACACAGCAATCGACAAAGCTGTGGTAAACTGAATTTGCCACAGCAAATATTTGCCATAGAGGAAAATTGTAGGCCTACCTACATGTAATGTGATTTTATCATGGATACAAGGTATCAATCGTGATGGCATATCAAATCATTAAATGTAGAACAAAGATTATAATTGATGAAATTAGAAAAAAATGCTGTAATAGTGCCCTGGTGAACCATTTTTGATCTGTGGCAAAATTATCAGAATTTCAAGGACTGCATGTATGGTACAGTACAGGTCATAAACAAGTTAACATATTTCCAAAACAAAAACAGAAGCAAAAAGTTCAAGTCAAAGATCAAGTCCACAGTGACCAGATTAAAAAATTATTATTTTGAAAATATATTCCTGACAGGCACAAATTGTTAATAACTAGTTCTACTGGAGATATCTTGACCAGACTTTGGTAGAGGGTTGCCCTTGGGGACCCGGAGTTGTGTGATAAATTTGGTGTCAAAAGGTCAAATATCAATGTCACAGTGACACGATTAAAATTCTTCCAAATGCAAATGGCATGAGTATTACAGATGTTTGTGCTTATTTACCTATGAAGAGCCATCCCTAATTGTGGTAGACAGGTAGCAGCTCAATAAACCACAACTTGTCCCTTAGTTAGTTTGTTCATTCATTCGTTTGTCAGCCAATCATAAAAGCTTATTTCAGGCTGTCATTTCAGGAGTTTTTCGTGTAACATAATCAAACTGGGTATATGCATGCATTTTAGGATCAAGGTATGTGATGTAACAAAAGTAGAGCAGTTTGACCTCAGCATGACCTACTTTTGATGCATCACCCGGAACTACATGTACCAAGATTTTATTACCCTTGTTCTTTCTGGTTATTTGGCTGTCCAACTGCAATCGATCAATGTTTAAATATTAGATTAATTACGTAAAAACTTATTCATCTTCTATAATCTGTTATAACCAGTGCCATTTTCAAAACAACTATACAAGAAAGCTGTTGAATGTTTTGAAACTAAAGTAATTCAACTGGAACCTGTTAGAGCCATATAGGCGGCAACATGTCCCAGTCAAAATGGAAATTAATTTGAAAATATTCTGCAGAATATGCATTGCATCAAAAGAATTCATCTGAGTCCTAATGTCCCAAAATCCTAATTTCAAAACAAGCCTAGAGGGAAGCTGTTGAATATTTTAATACTAATTTGACAGGAACCTGTTGCTGCCTTTAAAACAGCCACAACATTTAGTCTATTGTTATATATACAGCCAACCATAACCTTTTCACCGACAAATCTCTGAAAAAGTATAGTGCTCGCGATATACATGTAAATCTTATCCTGTTAAAAACTTTGAAATTAATTTGACTGAAAGTGGTAGCAACGGCTTTCAGTCAAACTAATTTCAAAATATTCAACATTTTTCCTGTATTGTATCAATAAAATGAGATATAGGGAATTCATCGGTGAATGGGATAACCAGTTAGACAAGTGTTGAACATAATTGCCTGCAGCAGCAATCTCTTCCAATCAAATTATTTTCAAAATATATAGAACAGTAGATTTTAGTTTGTTTTGGAAACACGTTAAGTTATTTCTGAGTTTAGTACAGTATTTTGATTAAGTCTAAATCTGTTGCTTACAGAGAAGCTCATTACAAATGAAGCATTGGATGGCGTACCCCTGCTTGTTCTTTGTAACAAACAAGATCTACATGTGAGTATCAGATGACCTATTCTAGGGGTTTTATCCTTGGACATGTTAAATATTTTGAAAACAATTTGACTGAAAGTTATTGGTGGCTATCCCACCAATACCTTTCGGTCAAATTGTTTTCAAAATATTTAGTAGGTTCAGAGGTATTGCTAATTGAAATTATTGTCTGGTTGCTTGCAGGAACGAGACAGATAAGAAATGCATTCAAGTAGAAATCTAGGATTCTGTATAAGTAAATAACGGATGCATAGCTCAGATTCTGTCTTCGATACTGCGTCAATATAATGCGAATGATAGTCCACGAATAGGGGGATCCGATCTGTTGCTCAAATATATCGGATATCATCATAATCAAATAGTCACATGTTAGCTGATGTCATAATCAAAATGATGTAGCTCTGTCATGAAAATATGAATGCTTATCACAAAAGTGTATGAATTCTATTTCTTTGATGAATTTACAATTTTACCCTTTACCGCTAATATCAGCCAAAAACGACTTCTGCAGTGGTCTTGAGAAATTTTCATTTGCAGACCAAGGGAAGACTGTTTTTGAAAATTTACCAATGGAATGACTGGCTCGATAACCGAGCCAGTCATTCCAGTGGAAATTTTCAAAAATAGTCTTCTCTTTGGTCTGCAAATGAACATTTTCTATTAGAAAATTGAGATTTTCTTGAATAAATTTTAGGGTTAAAGGATTAATAAACATTCTGTTGAATATTTTGAAACAAATTTGAGTGGGATCATCGCTGCCTGAAATAAATTTTTTTTAAATTCAGGTTTCAAATTGATTCCAACAGACGTCAAGAAGTTATGGGAGCATAGCTAGAAATGGATTCATCTATGTGAAAATTGAAAGTGAATAGTTCAGTGGCACGTTTAGTCTCATACATGTACTTATAGCTATTAACTTCTGCCTTGGTAGCTGGGTAGCTTTGGGCAGAATGCATCACTCAGATATGCCAGATAAGAACTAGCTAGGTCAGTTTGACCAATCATTTTGATAATATAGATCAAAGAAAAATTTTCCCATTGAAATTATTATCTCTGGAATTTTTGTCATCTTTTTGATCGATTTACAGTACTGCTCATAAATTAATTTACATGTTTCCAAAATCGACACAGAAACATTTTAGTTAGTACAATGTTGAACACGATGTACGAAATGTTATGTGGAATATTTTGAACATATTTGGAGTGGAAGACATTGTTTCCATGAGGCTTCTAATAGGACAAGGGCGACTTCTATTACCAGGTAGCTATATTTCAAGAAAATGTTGAAATTGACTCTCTAAAATGAAAAAAAGCATAGCATGAAAATTTAACACAATTTCACAACACAAATTCTTACCGTCTTATGACCTTGCTTAATGTATACCTGATATCCATCATCGCGGGAGTGAAATTATTAAATGGGACTGCCTAAATATTGTGTATGCTTTAATAAATATTGTTTATTTCATCAACATTAATTATAATTATGACAAAATGTCGTAGAGAAAAAATATAAGTGTGATGAATCCGTTATACAAGCTTAGATCATGACTCTCATGTTAATTGAGTAGCACGAAAACGTGAATATTCATACCCGAGTAGATACTTGCGTAATACACGTAAATAGGAGCCTTGAGATGGGGACACTGGCAAAGTGTCATTTATTTTACCCAAGTAGCTATGACAGTGACGGCTTAAACGTATCAGATTAAGAACCAGCAATACTAAGAGCAAGTACTAGGTAGAATCGCCTCCGATTTTCGGACCTAATACACTGGACTTGGGAGCTCAGAGAAATTACTATATACATATAGTAATTATTACGTGATGGTGACCGAGTATTATACGTTCGATCCGCATAACGGGTACCTGTTTGATAACATTTTTCGTTGATACATGTAGTTATTTCATATAAGGAAGTGGCATAATTTTGATGCTATCTCTGTGAAGTTATTGCAAAATTTCTTTTCAAATTTCTTTTTCTGTGACATTTAATTTATACGTTATTTAACTCACAACATTTTTTTTTCTTTACACAAACTGCTGAAATTTGGATGCGACTTTTATTAGATACATTTGCTGCTACGAAATTAAAACCGCTCAACCTAAAGAATTGGCATGTAACTTCTATTAAGGATGCTGTTACTAATAATCGATTTACGTTAAATTAGTTAGTGAGCATGTTTTGTCATATTTGATATAGCTACACCAAATCTGGTTAATATGATCCTGTATTGACATCTAATATCTGTATTAGCAAAGTGACGTTGTCTGTTTTCTAAGCGAAAGCGCAACGTTATGGCCACTAGGTTTTCTCCTTCGATCAATACTCACCATTCTGTTACTTCTGATATACAGCTGGCCTTGGATTATAGACTTAGAAAGCTTTACCGACTCCTGGGAACCGGGTACTCGGCTCCCAACTGCCGAGTACCCGTTTACCATAGAGCTCATTCTTGTTTGCATAGCAACAAGAGCAATACATGCTTTTTGCATTAAGGATTTTAGTGTTTTAAAATAATCTAAGTCTTTAATCAGTGATAGTTTGTGTGTTCTGAAAGGATTAACTAAGGACTATGGAGAATACCGCCCAAGACAACCAGGTTGTATTGTTCTTTATTATCCATAGTTAAAAGACTTAGGTCTCTAAATTTCGTTGTGTCGCATGTTCCAATTTCTGACCCCATAGAATCTGGGACGTGTGCTAACAACGATATATGCCAGACGATCGCCTTCTTTAACCCCAACAGGCGATCGGCAGATATGAAAATAGGTGTTTGCTACGGTATTTCTAACACGAATATCGGCTGACGTCGTTCTCCGTAGAATCCGAGCGGGTGACGTCACACCCGTCGCTCGGATGTTTATGTGAAG
The DNA here is from genome assembly GCA_034401795.1 of Chaetoderma sp. LZ-2023a. Taxonomy (NCBI): domain Eukaryota; kingdom Metazoa; phylum Mollusca; class Caudofoveata; order Chaetodermatida; family Chaetodermatidae; genus Chaetoderma; species Chaetoderma sp. LZ-2023a. Next base: position 138,719,257 of record CM067369.1, on the reverse strand, counting down.
AAAATTTTTTTCATTAATTCGCGCATCTTATTCTGGGTGCTGCGTCTAAAAATGGTACCGGAAACTTTAGAATGATCAAGTTTACGTGCGATCACGATCGGTTTGCAATGATCGGTGGTTTCAAAATTCTTGAGTAGATGTGTGGTCTGCGGTTTTACCGTGTGAGACAGCAGTTTGTTATACATTTTGTTCTTTTCTTCACATATCGTGCTGCTTTCGTTAGGAGTATAATTTATATTGATTAGTAAATATACCCTGAATGCTATGCGATATGATTCCTGGAGCCGTTACACATCCTGGAGGATCTATTATGGGTGTGTTGTGCCCGCCGCGTACTTGTCGTCATAATCAATGCGATCGTTGTTGCAACGTGGCGGGGTGGGGTGCGGGGAGGTTACGGTTAATTTATGAGTCAAAATATTTGAAAATTAATTGTCTGCCTTCCATCCGGGTCTCGTTCCGCTTGTTTATTGTAGGTTTGTGCTTATTTTATAGGCCAAGCCAGCCCCGCCATCATGTGACGACTGCCATAAGTTTGTCCGTGTAATGTTCAAGGCCCATGTCTGTTTTAGGTGTGCCCTGTGTAATATAGATCATAGGTGTAATGTTTGTGCAGTGTGGTCCGTCGAAACGATGGTTAAGTTCCTTGCCCAGAAGGACTTGGCTGGGTCTGACGCGGGGTCAGGCGGTCCGAGAGGAAATCGTGGAGCGCCCGGTTCGGCCGGTGGGGGTGCTCCACGTCCCCAGCTGGAGGTGGCGGAGATGGCACCGCCGGCGTGGTTTGGTCCGGCTATGCAGGGTTTTCTGCATAGCGTTCTGCCCACGCTGGTGTCGTCCCTGCTACCAAAGGTTGGGGGGCAGTTTCTCCCCATGCCTGGTACGGATTCTGTCCTCGGACAGGATTCTGGACTGGTTACCGAGGGGGCCGTCTCGTACGGCCCCCTGGCGGTCCCGTCTGGCTTCGGCCAGACGGGTTCTGTCTCTCTGCGGCCACCTCCGGGTGGTCCAGTAGCGGTGGCCGGTCCGTCAGGTGTGGGAGCCGTCCGCCAGGACGGCTCCACGGTTGACTCGTCTAGTGACGGCTCTTCGGAGTCTGAAGACGAGGAGGCCGAGGAGGAGAGGTTGCTGCGGCCCGTGAAGCCGCAGGTGGAGAATATGGAGGTTGATTCCGTCCTGGACGGAACCGGCCTCCATTTGTCTGGTTTGGCGCAAGCCAGGTCAGCGGCTCCACCTGCGGCTGAGGCCAATCCGTTACCTTGCACTGGTTCCGCGCGGCTTGGTTTGTCACCAGCCGTCAGGGGAACGGGTGTGCCGGGCCAGGCATGGTACTCACCTATCTCGCCTGGTCCGGCAGCCGGACATGGGGTGCCGTTGGCGCCCGTGTCCGGCTATGGTTCCGCGACTGTTACGGGTCCGTACGGTTTTCCGTGCGGACCTACCCCATGGACCGGAGTGTTTCATGGGGTGGCGGCGGAACCGTGTGGTAGCGGAGTGCCTGGCGTGTCAGCCGTGGCTCCTTGCCGGGAGGCCGTGGCTGGCAGACCCGTGAGCACGTCAACGGGTGACGTGTTTGCGGGGGTATCTTCTTCGGAGGTAGATTGGTCTGATGCTCTGGCGTGGCTAGCCAGAGTGGACCCGTCTGTGGTTTCGGCCACGGCCGATGAAGATGCGCCCCGTCCGTCGGTTGCGTCGATTAGGACGGGGATTTTGCCCGTGGCCCGGATCCAGTCAGTGGGACTGGATCCACGGTTCATTGATTTGTTGGATGCTATTTATAGCAAACAACTAATGACCAAGGGTCAGCTCCCTGCGGCCTCCAGGGAGGTGCGGGCAAGATGTCGTATTCTGCGGGGTGAATACGACAGGTATGGTGTAGTCCCGTCGGTCACGGAGGATGACCGATGGGTACTGGGCGTCCAGAGTGCCGGGTCAGGTGGTCCCGGTCCGGCACTAGTGGATAAGTCCCAGGTACACCAGGAAGAAGTCCTGGCCCTATGCGATGAGGGTGTGAGGGCAGCGATGAGCGCTGTCAATCACTCTTATCGTCTACTTCAGTCGGTGTGGGCTGAAGCGGGGGCAGGCCACCCTGTGCCACCTGTGGCGCTATCGTGAGTTAATGAAGGCTTGGTGCTGTCAATGGACGCATTGGCAAGGGTGCAAGCGCGAGTGACGAAGTCCAGGAGGCAAATGGTCATTGACCATATGCGTCCGGCTACGGCAGTCAGGGAACGTCTTCTTGGGACGCCCCTGACAGGGCCTAGCATCTTTGGTGGCCAAGCACGGGCCATCTTAGAGGACACCGCCAGTATTGCGCAGAATCGGTTAGCGGTAAATCTACAGCTAGAGCTAGTGCGGCAAGCGCATGCACTAGGGGCTGTGGGTAAACTGCTAACGGGACAGCCTTCAAAGAAACAGAAGAAGCATAAGAGCAAGGCGAAAGCCAGGCCTGTTGCGACTTCTGTTTCGGCTGGGTTCTCGGAGCCGCCACCGGCGAAGAAACCCAGGAAGGTTGTAAAGGCGCCTACCCTCCCCAATGTTGCTCTTGACTGCCCTAGAGGTGGGAAGGGCAAGGGGAAGGGTAAGGGTAAGGCCTCAAAGGGCGGACAGAAGGGGCCGAAGCGTACCTGAGGGTACGCAAGCTCCCTTCATATCCGCCTGGACTGCACCTGTGCGACAGGAACAGCGGTGCCAGTTATACCCGTCGTGCCTAGAGCGAAATGGTTCTCACTCTCTCTCGTTAAGAAAGAGGGGGGGGGGGTGGACTGCGAGCCGGACAACCCCGTTAGACGTCGAGGCGTCTATGGTAGGTGGAAGGCTCATGCGTTTCGTCGAGGCCTGGCGAGGTGTGACGTCAGACAGTCTGGTCCTGGGATGGTTATCCCAGGGTTACATGCCGGAGTGGTGGGACTTTCCGCCACAAAATCTGTCTTTGGCACCTGTCTGGACACCCGTACCAAGGGAGCCAGACAAGTTAGAAGCCGTTCAAAAGGAAGTGTCGGGTTTGCTTCTGAAGGGAGCAATAAAACCAGCAAACCGGAACACTCCAGGCTTCTATTCAAACATGTTCCTTGTCCCCACGAGCACAGGGGGATGGAGACCCATACTCAATCTCAGGCCATTAAATTGGTTTATCCATACGCCTCGGTTCCAGATGGAAACGCCTAGGTCGGTAATGGCGGGATTGAGGAAAGGAATGTGGTGTGTATCGATCGATCTGAAAGATACATATTTCCACATTCCGATGAATCGGAGTTGGCACAGGTTTCTGAGATTTGCGTTTCAGAATCAAGTATGGGAGTTTACAGTTCTCCCGTTTGGCCTGTCGACAGCTCCGAGGGTTTTCACAAGAGTGGTCCTTGCGGTGACAGCGTTTCTCAGAAAAGAGAACGTGGCGCTACACACCTACATAGACGACTGGCTGCTCAAGGCAGACTCGGCAGCCAGGTTGAACGTGGATACTGCTCTGACTCTGAAGTTACTTTCAGATCTAGGCTGGATAGTCAACGAGGAGAAATCCGAGTTGACACCCACTCAACATTTCGTTTATTTGGGGATGCGATTCGACCTCGAGGAGGGCAGGGTTTACCCATCAGAGCCCAGAGTGGTGTCTCTGTTAGCCATCCTCAGGAGTTTTCGAGTGGGAAACCACATTCAGGCGAGGCGGTTCCTTCAGATGCTGGGCATGATGGTCTCCATGGAGCAGGTTATCCCGTACGCTGCTCTAATGCGAAGACCTATCCAGTTGTATCTGATGTCTCTGTGGAAACAGAGAACAGACCCCCTATCAAAACTGGTGCCAGTTTTGGAGCCGATAATATCGCATCTTCTATGGTGGAAACAGCGTCAGAATCTCCTAATAGGGGTTTCGCTGCACCTACCCCACCCCCAGCTGTCCGTTTACACGGATGCATCGCTGGAGGGGTGGGGTGCCTGCCTGGGAGAACACCAGGTCTCGGGCACATGGACTCTCCCGGAGAGTCAGCTGCATATCAATCTGTTGGAAATGATGGCAGTGGAACTGGCGTTGGAAGAGTTCCTTCCGATGATCAGGGGCAAGGTGATATTGATACGGTCGGACAATTCGACAGTAGTATCATATATAAATCGCCAAGGAGGGACCAGGTCGCCCACCCTGTGCATCAGGGTGTGGCACTTGATTCAATGGTGCAGGAATTACTCGGTTGTTTTGAAAGCAGCTCATATTCCTGGCCGATTGAACATTCTGGCGGATGCTTTGTCTCGCAGACAGAGAATCTTGCCAACAGAATGGTCCCTCAACCCTCCAGTTCTACGACGGATCTTCGAGCATTGGGGCAAACCCAACGTGGACTTGTTCGCCACAAAGGAAAATGCTCAAATCATGACATATGTCTCGCCGATTCCAGATCCAAATGCCGTCGATACAGACGCTCTGGCGATAAGCTGGAGAGGGATGCACGCGTACGCGTACCCACCCACCATTCTTCTACCGAAGGTATTGGTGAACGTCAGGGAGGAGCCGTGTCTGGTCCTGCTAATAGCGCCGTATTGGCCGAGCAGGGCGTGGTTCACGGATCTTCTAGATCTGCTGGTGGAAAATCCTGTGCAGTTGCCCGAGATTCCGAACATAATCTCCCAGGCCAAGGGACGCTTCCTACACGAGCTTCCCGAAATGTTCAAATTGACTGCGTGGATGTTGTCAAACAACGTTCCACGTCGGAAGTCTTTTCTCGACAGGCTGCTGATTTCATCGCGGCTGCGAGAAGGAGGTCAACCTTCAAGTCATATAACAACAAGGTTAACAGATTTGCAGACTGGTGTGAAGAAAAGGGTATTGATACCTTTCAATCCACTATTCAGCAAATAGCAGACTTTCTCTGTGAGCTGTTCTTTACAGGACTAGCTCCCGTCACAATTGCTGGATACAAGTCAGCTTTGGCATCAGTTATCCCTTGTCTAGCCAACTGGGATAGTCCAGAGGTGGCCCAGTTAAACGTGATGTTGAAGGGAATGAGCAATCTCCGCATGAGACAACCGGTAGTCATTCCAGCCTGGAGTCTATCTTTAGTGCTTAATGTACTGGCCAAGCACCCTTTCGAACCGTTGCGTTCGGCTAGTCTAAAGCATTTGACTCTAAAGGGGTGTTTTCTATTGGCAGCTTCCTCAGCTAGAAGGCGCAGTGAGATCCATCCGCTTTCGGCAGAGAGGAACCGATTTATTGTTTCTGGAGAAGGTCTGCGTCTTCTGCCAAGAGCAGAATTTATGTCAAAGAACCAATCTTTGAGATATCCCGGCAAACCGATCATTATACCAAAGTTAACAAGGTTTGATCGTGATGCCAGTGTCTGGTGCCCGGTCCGTGCTTTGACTAAGTACAAGAAACGGACTGACTCGTTACGGTCGAACGATAGACATCTGTGGATCTGCCATAAAAAGCCTTATGGCGCCGCATCCATGGATACTATCTCTCGTTGGGTGGTCGAATGCATTCAGACTACTCATGAGATGGCGACTGGGCACCAGGTGCAGGGCGTAAGGGCACACGATGTTAGAGGAATAGCCGCCTCGACCGCCCTTTACAATGGTGTTCCGTTAGAGGACATCATGGCCGTTGCACAATGGCACTGTGAGTCCTCATTTACGGATTACTATATGAGGGATGTGTCAGACTCAGCCAATCCACTCGCTTTAGCTGTTTTGAAACGATAGTTAGTGACCACACTGCTTTTCCCCTTTTTTCACTTTGGTAAGAAAAGAACCTAAAGCAGGCATGGTCAAGCGAGAGGATGTCAACCAGATTGTGTCACTGATGGCCGAACCGGTGAATGGTTGTAGGCGGTACGTCTGAAGTCCTGTTATCATAAGGTAATTCAACAAGTGAGAGTTTTTTGTATTATGTATATGTATCATGTTCATTCATCTTATATATTCATGCTCATTCCCAGGCTAATACAAGCGATATGCAGGGAGTAGTTAACCCTCTTGGCATATTGGTGTTTTCAGGCGAGATACATGTTTGTTAGTTCTCTCCCTTTTCTTAGGAGGAAAAAGGGGGGGGGGGGCTGTGACGCGAATGTGATTCGGTTCCGTGAACTTGACGGTCCTTTTAGGTCTCCGTTAGTCAAGTTTGAAGTCTAAAATCTTTCTCCAAGGGGCAAAATTAGCATGTATGGCTTGCCCCTTCCCACCAGGTTACTGATCAAATCTGGTGTATATCAGAAGTAACAGAATGGTGAGTATTGATCGAAGGAGAATGCAGGAAATGTCAATTTCCCTTTCTCCGAGATCTAACAATACTCACCATTCTGTTACGGACCCAGCCTCCCAGCCCCACGGAGGCAAGCCATAGTTTTCTCTTGGTTGGTGGCTATGCAAACAATATGAGCTCTATGGTAAACGGGTACTCGGCAGTTGGGGGCCGAGTACCCGGTTCCCAGGAGTGGGTAAAGCTTTCTAAGTCTATAATCCTAGAGCCGCTGTCAAGGCCAGCTGTATATCAGAAGTAACAGAATGGTGAGTATTGTTAGATCTCGGAGAAAGGGAAATTGACATTTCCTGCATTCTACAGCTTTGGACCTAATGGGCGTGCAATGATAAGGGGTTCTGTGACATGTTTTGTCATATATAGAATTGCTGATTCTAGCTTGAGTCCTGGTTGGTGGGCAGTTCATAAAAGGTATATGTAGGTCAATCTGACCATGTTTCTTAGGGAAAAAAAGGTGACAGGTAAATTTTTTTCATAATAGCCACTAATAAAACAAGAGCATTCAGATACATGTATTTCAGACCTTAACCCTTTAAGCCTCGAATTTGTTCAAGAAAATTTAAATTTTCTCATAGGCCATGTCCATTTGCAGACCAAGAGAAGACCTTTTTTGAAAATTTACCACTGGAATGACTGGCTCGGTTATCGAGCCAGTCATTCCGGTGGTAAATTTTCAAAAATAGTCTTCTCTTGGTCTGCAAATTAACAAGACTACTACAGAAGCCGTTTTTGGCTGATGTGAGTGTTAAAGGGTTAACACTCATGTTTTTGTCACTTTTTAAATAATTTTGGATTTTGCGAATTTTTATTTAATTTTTTCTTCTCTTCATGACCAACATTGTGGAATCCTAGTTTACGCACATGTACACAAATTAAATGTAGTGCATAATGGTTGGTGAGTTGTCTGTGTTGTCTAGACCTGTTTATAAAGCAGATGTACCTTCTTGATGTTCTGTAGGATGTTATGACAGTGGCAGACATCAGGAAAGTCTTTCATGAATGCTCGCATCTGATTGGTCAGCGTGAGAGAATGATGGCTGGTATATCCGCTCTTAAAGGGTATGTATATATGACAGTCAAACCTGTATATAGGGGACACTTGCTTTGATGGTGGGTGGGGATGGTGGTGGTGGTGGTGGGAATGATGGTGGTTCTTAAGACACATGGGCATACATACATTTTAGCCATTTAGCTGTATGGCTGCTGACTTTCTGCAGACTACTATTTCAAAGACAAATAACTCTGATCTGAATATTTTGAAAACAATTTGACTGAAAGTTGATGCTGACTAACCCACTAACAACTTTCAGTTACTTTGTTTTGAAAATATTTAGCAGGTCCAGAGTTATTGCTCAGTTAAATTATTGTTTGGTGGCTTGCAGTAGTCAGACAGTTAATTGTCGAGATTGGTAAGGGAAATTGTGATTCTTGACTTACTGAATGTCAGTTTGCAGGCGAAGAGAAGACTTTTTGAAAATTTACTACTGGAATTACTGGCTCGGTCATTGAGCCAGGTATTCCAGTGGCAATATTTTAGAAATAGTCTTGTTTTCACTGTAAATGTGCATATCTCAAGCCCTCTACAGAGGCCAGTTTTTTTAGCTGGCTGGACCCTTACATGGTTAATGAACCATCATTTTCTGGTCCCAAAGGCCTGTATCGCTTACCTGGACCATAGGCAGCTCAACTAGAATGGTCATTAACAGTAAGTAGAACTCTAATGAGTTGAGCAGACTTGTAACAAGAAAACAGAGGCCATGTTTCTTTATGTATCAACTTCAATTGAACAAACTTTAATTGCCCTTAGTCATCAATATCATATCTTCAAAATTTTGGCCCAATGCGTTCAGTGGCTCTGGAGATGATGTTGCGTTCATGTAAACCATCCAAGATGGCCGCCCACCCATTTGGCAAATCAAGTTTGCTTAAACAAACATGGTTCAGCTCATGCCCGAAATAATATTTTAGGAGTTTTGAATCAATCGCTCAGTTTCGGCAAAGATTTTTTAAGACATTTCTAAAAATTGGCCAAAATCCAAGATGGCCGCTGGACAAATTGGCCGATTGGGTTTGTTTGAACAAACTTGAATCTCTACAACCTAATGATGCGTCCTGCAAAATATATTTGAAATCGGCCCAGTAGTTGTAGAAGACATTTTAAATTTCCCATTGCTTTAGTATCGGAGCTTTTGGCGGGAAAATGATCCAAGATGGCCACCAAACCATTTATCCGACAGTTTCGAAAATTGCAAATTTGAGATCAGAATACCCAAAAACATTAAAACCAATTTCAGCCTCAAAATCCATCAAATAAAAAACCCCAATAAGGCCGCCAAACACACTATGTTTTGATTGGCCCACGGTGGCCATAATCTTTTACGGATCAACTTCCCTTGAACAAACTTTAATGGCCCTTAGTCCCAAATTATATCTGCCAAATTTTGGCCCGTTCCCTTCAGCGGTTCTGGAGAAGTTGTTTTCGCTAAAACTAGGTCAACCAAGATGGCCACAAAACCATGGGACCAATCAAGTTCCCTTGAACAAACTTTGTTCAGCTCTTTCCCAAGATCATATTTCATGGGGTTTGTTCCAATCCACCAAGCGGTTTCGGAGAAGATTTTTAAAAACGTTTCTAAAAATCGGCCAAAATCCAAGATGGCCACCGGCCAAATTGGCCGATCGGCTTCATGTGAACAAACTCGCATCTCTACACACTAAGGATGCTTCCTGCCAAATATAATTGAAATCGGCTAGGTAGTTCTCGAGAAGACATTTTAAATTTCCAATTGCTTTAGTATGGGAGCTTTTGACGGGAAAATGATCCAAGATGGCCGCCAAACCAATTATCCGACAGTTTAGAAAATTGCAAATTTGAGATCAGAATATCCAAAAACACATATAACACCAATTTCAGGCTCAAAATCCATCAAATAAAAAAATCCAATATGGCTGCCAAACACGCTGTATTTTGATTGGCCCACTGCGACCATGTTTTTTGATTGATCAACATCCCTTGAACAAACTTTAATGCCCCTTAGTCCCTAATCATATATGCCAAATTTCGGCCTCATCCCTTCAGCGGTTCTGGAGAAGTCGTTTTCGCTAAAACTAGGCCAACCCAAATGGCCGCCGAACCATTTGACCAATCAAGTTCCCTTGAACAAACTTGGTTCAGCTCACGCCCTAGATCATATTTCATGGGGTTTACTTTAATCCACCAAGCGGTTTTGGAGAAGATTTTTAAAGATGTTTCCTAAAATTGTCCAAAATCCAAGATGGACAAACTTGAATCCCTATGGCCTAATGATGCTTCCTGCCAAATATAATTTAAATCGGCCCAGTGGTTCTTGAGAAGAAGTTGTTTAAAGGAAAAGTTGATGGACAGATGACGGATGGACACATGACGGATGGTTGCCATGGCATAAGCTCACTTGGCCTCTCAGGCCAGGTGAGCTAATAATATAACGGTTGTCGATAACTCAATAGATTTAGCTCTTAGTAGAGAATTAATCATATCTGGTCTGTAGGATTGAAGGGGTTGCTTGTTTATCGACTACTTGTCATCACCCTGTGCCGGTTATATTTTATTTCAGAGAGGGAATACAGGAAGGCATTGAATGGCTGGAACAGTCGATTCAGAGGAATGCTGTAAATCGACCTCCAACAGTGAAAGAAATCACATGACACTAAAATATCAGGTGTGTAGTTACAGTACAGCTCAGAAATAGCTTACCATGTTTCATAAACAAAATAAAATGTCACTTCACATATTTGAAAATGATTGAATCAATGAAAATTTCAACAAACCTACGGATATACATAATGAATGTACCTAGTTGCTGCCATGATGAATAAGGCACCGACACTGTTACAATAATGTCTATGTCTTCTGAAATATTGAGTTCTCATCTTATTTATGCAAGTCATAAAATACATGACACTGTTATGACATCAAGGGCCCACTGAAAAGATGGGGACATTGGCAGTGTCATTTATTTTACTTTCCCCAATGTCACAATATTTTTGAAGGGATAGTCATTTGCCCCTAACTTTTTATACTCTTGGAATGAACGCTGATATAGGCTTGCGCGATTACGTAATTAAATCGAAAATCGCGACTGTTTTAAATCAAGAATTTATATGATTGAATAACTTTCAATTACTTTTTTAATGTGATCGGTCATGAAAAATGGCATTTTGCTTAATGAATGTGTGCCCATTTGCATGGCAAGAGAAGAATATTTTTGAAAATGTGTTACTGGAATGCCTGGCTCGAGGATCAAGCCAGGCATTCCAGTGATACATTTTCAAAAATAGTCTTCTCTTGCCCTGCAAATGGACTTTTCTAAACACCATTGCAGTTTTCGACATTGATATATTCTTTTGTTGTTATGTCTTGGTAATTTGTATACAAACTGATTAATCGAGTAATCGTGATTATTTTTTAATAATCACTCGCAATCACTCAATGCCATAATCGTGTAAGCCTCCGCTGATACATCATGCGGTGAAGAATTTGAGACTAATTTTCCTAGAAAGTGTTCATGTGTTCAGTCAATATAGCTTTAACCATTTAATGCTCTAATCTGGTCAAGAAAATCTAAATATTTACTTATTGAATGTCCATTTGCAGCCCAAGAGAGGACTATTTTTTCAAATTCACCACTGGAATGACTGGCTTGGTTATCGAGCCAGGCAATCCAGTGGTAAATTAAAAAAAATAGTCTTATGGACTGCAAATGGACATTCCCCGAGACCACTGCAGATGCTGGTTTTGGCTGACGTGGCCATTAAAGCATTTAATGGCTAAATTTGGTCAAAATATGTGCCTCATTGAATGTACATTTGCAGCCTAAGAGGGCTGGCTATTTTTGAAATTCTACCACAGGAAATACTGGCTAGTGGTAGCCTGCAAATGGACATTCCTCAAGACAGCTACAGAGGCCAGTTTTGGCCGTCTTGACCATAAATGAGTTAACGTATTCAGAAGAATATTTGAGACATCATAAAGAATTACTTTATATCTTGTCTGTTAGGTTTTGAAGGATTTACCAATTACCATAAAAGTTTTGGTGAATGAATTAGATTTTTATTAGCTCACCTGGGCTGGAGAGCCAAGTGAGCTTATGCCATGAGGGTCGTCCGTGATCCATCCGTCAAATGGCAGCTTCTTAGCCGCTTGACAGATTTCAATCAAATTTTGATAGAAGGACCCTATTGTGGTAATCTCTAGAACTTCTGTTCAGAATTTGGATTGGTCAATGTTTTGGGCGAAAATCTTAGATTGTATGAAAAATTTACTGGAAATGGTCAAGACGCGTGTCCTCCTCAACCGCTTGGTAGATTTCAAACAACTTTGGCTGGAGGGATTCTATGCTTCAGAACATCTATTCTAAATTTTGCTTGGTCAACTTTTTGAGTGAAAATCTTAGATATTATGAACAATTTAATGGAATTTGTCAAAATGCAGATCTCCTCCATAACCTCTTGGTTGATTTTAACCAAATTTGTCTAGGACACGACACTATGGTGCTAGGCTCCAGTTTTATTCTAAATTTTGATTAATTCAGTTTCTGGCTGAAAATTTTAATTTTTTTGTGGAAAATTTTAAAACACTACTTATCCTTAATCAATGACACGATCTTAACCAAATTGAGGCAGACGTACCCAATGATGACATTCTCCAGAACTGCTATTCAGAATTTCAATTGGTCAATTTTTCTGCTGACTATCTTGGATTTTCATAATCTCCGAAAATCCTATAGGATCATGAATAGGAACAGCTTTAAATGACTTCTCAAGAACCACCTGGTAGAGTTTAATGAAAGTTGGGTGCGATGAACTCTATAGTGATTGGCTCCAGGTCTAATATTCAAAATTTTGATTGCTCCATGTTTCTGGTGGCCATCTTGCATTTGTTCTCGAAAATTACATCTTAGGAACTGTTGTATGGATCAGGCTGAAACTCATAGATTTCCTCGACAGCTAAAGGCAATTAAAGTTTGTTTAAAGTTCTCATCTCTTGATAAAAGAAACATACATTTTGTATCCTAGCTAAATTTAGGACTATTTATTACTTTATGAACTAACTAGAGTTGTCGCCGCTATTTTAGATAGATATTTGCTGGCACCATTATTTCATACTCTATTGTCTTCGCCGGTGGGCAATTGTTGGTATAAAATCGTTCTCGTAATGCTAATGCTAGTCATTCTTATGCTGGCTTCCAAGGTGAGCGCATACAAAGTGTCTAGCATAGTTCACTACCAGTTGTATGTTTGCTATGGTGCAAGTGACAACAAATGTATTTATAACAAGTTTACTGAAAACTGTTCCTGCTTAAATAGCAGCAACAGTTTTCCGTCAAATTGATGTCAAAATAATCAACTGATAATACAATTGTCACTAGGTAATGATTTGATAACAATTTCTCTGAAAATTGACTTGGCAGACAGGCTGTCATGGACCCGTCAAAATTTAGCATTTGTTGGCATGTTAGAATTATTTATTGGATGGATGGATGAATAAAGGTTCAATCTGTTTATGTGGTCAGCGTCCATCCTGAATTTCCTACCAAATAGCATGTATACTGAATTCCAATTTTGTATTTTATGTTTTGTTACTTCTAAATTTAAAGAATCGTGTCTGCTCAAATGCTAATCATCCAGATGAGCGGCAAGGCCCTTGGGCCTCTTGTTTAAAGGAAAGGATCAGGGAAGTAACATATGCTCCTTTCAGTCATTGTTTCCAGAGACAGGGTCTACATTCAGTCACATGAATGTCAAAATATTCAGTTGGCATCTTATTGTTACCATGGAAACCAGCAGTGTATTTTGAAATCATTTTGACCGCAACTTGTTGCTTTCACCAGAAAAAGTTACTTTCAAATATAACGTTTTCAAAAGGATCAAAATTAGAATTAGCAGTAGCGAGTTAATTACTCTACATAGGCGCCTATAGAGAATACTATTCGTACCGCTTACAGAACTATATTCAGGTGTGCTTTCGTAATATTCAGTTAGGCCTCTGCAATATACCTGCACACACAGTTGACACATGGCAGAGTGAGAAGCACCAGCTTGGTCACTAATTGGCTCCATGTTAAGCAGCTCCTAAATTTAGTAAATGCCTTTGCGCAAATAATCCCGATTCATTTCCATTTTTACTGATGGTAGGTAGTATATTTAATATTGTATGGAATTACCAATAAACATCTTTTGTTATTTCCCTTTTCCGTTCCTTTAATATTACACCAGTGTTTATTATTATTACAGATACGTCGTACACTCCATATGTCAATAGTCCAGGAGTTGAGGATTCACAAAGATGATTACCAGCATTCCATGTCACTTCACTTGCAGCATATGAATCAAAGCCTACCACTGGAGATAAAGCCATGTTTGCCTCAGAAATATATTCACATCTCTCCGAAAGAAAATAAGACGTACTGTTGAATATTTTGAACTTAATTTGAGTGGAAGCCATTGCTGCCTAAGGCAGATGAGATACATAGACAAATGGACCTTTCCAGTTTTAGCTCCGCCCACACCTCGCTCGTGTTGGGATCGATCGATCCCTTCAGGGATCAATTGAACTTCTTAACTATTAATTTTCAGAAAACTATACAGGGAAACCTGTTGAATATTTTGAAACTAATTTGACTGGGTGCCTAAGGCAGCAACAGCGCCCAGTCAAATTAGTTTCAAAATATTCAACAGACTGTTTATTAAATGGTAAAGACATACAATTCGCACGTGTACGGATTATATCGAGTCATTCGTGACATGATTATGATGTCAGCTTACACGTCACGTAGTCGATTATGATGTCATGATTGAGTGAGGAAATGGATTCATGAATTGTCTACAGCTTAAGATAGAGAGCGAGAGAGAGAGAGAGAGAGAGAGAGAGAGAGAGAGAGAGAGAGCGCGATTTCAATGATCTCTGATTGTGGTTCTTGTTTAAAATTGTGTCTTTCCAGGTTACAAAAATTATATTTTATGTTTGCATAAACTCCTGGACTATTGACATGGGATATGTATATATATATATAGAACAGAACTAAGGAAAGAGGCCGAGGTCGCACTGTACTACATATATATAAATAAAATAAAATTGCTTAAATTACTTACTTTTATGGCCGGTTGCGCATGTATAGCTCAAGCCCCACTCAACATGATTCCAGGATTAAGCGTAGCTCTGTTTTTGCGTCCGCTTGCACACGGGCTTGACTTATGTAAATCCTGCTCAGATTGCTGTAAAATTTGAACCTGCTATTGACCAGGTTCAGGCCTAAGATCACTGTATTAAATGGCAGATTATTTCATTATAACTACAATTGACTGCTACTGCCACTACCGATACTACTACTACTGTTTCTGCTGCTACTGCTGCTTCTGCGCTGCTGCTGCTGCTGATGATGCAGCTACCGAACATGAATAGAAGCATATTTGACTATTAAAACAATTTGTTATTGTGGCTGAGCATACGACCACGACCAACATGACCCAAGATACATGCACCACCACCACCACCACCATCATCATCAGCACCATCATCATCAGCATAATCCCATAATCCGATCATATGGATTAGGCAAGTGGGTCTGGTGTAGCAGCGTCTAAGAAATGCGTAGTGAAATCATGTCCAGTAAGCATGAATCAGATGTTTCAGTGTCACTTAACTAGTTTACGTCATCTATAATGTCTTCCCATCTGCATGAGATTGCTCTGTACAATTGGGCGTTTTTGTTTTAGAAGACATTGTGAAAAGCGATGTCGGGTTTGAGCTTAGTTCGCGTAAGCCAAACTCAGTTTGCCAATCTGCAAGTGAAGTCCGTCTCAGTCGATCCCGGCCCAAGTCAGGTTTAAGCCACGATTACCTACCCCCCCCCCCCCCCACCTCAGCCAGTAACTTAGGCTTACCTGAGCCATAGGTATGCAATCGGCCATTAGAGTTTTAATTTGTGCACCTCAATGTAATGAAGCGAAATAAATCCTAACATATGATGATTTCTTTACGTATTAATTATTATATATATTTTTAATTGTGAAGTTGAAACTAGCTCAGTACATTCCTCATTGTGCGCGGCGAGACACCCAAGAGGTAACGGCTGAGGCAAAAACCTCATGAGGCCGGTAGCTCAGCTAGATTGCCCTGTGTGCGGATAGGCATAAGGCTGCCGGTTTGCCAAATCTTAGACATTTCTGATAAAAACATCTATGTCGCAACTATTAATGAATACACGCTTGTTTGTAAGGAAACTGACTACTTCCTATCGGCTACTCTGTTACTGAACCAAATTTGTAACAAACCAAATTTATTCACATATATGTTGTTGTTGATTCTCTGGTATAATAATATATAACACTAATTTGGAACTACCTTAGTATAAGGATTTATATTTGCAAATTACTTTCCAGAAGTTATTTTGATTCAGAATTAGGGCTGGGAATGGTTAAACAGTTAACTACCGTATTCAATAGTCTCAGGCTGGTAAACAGTTAATAAACTCACCAATATTTAACCCTTTCATGGCAAAGCCAGCCAAAACCAGGTTCTACAGTGGTCTTGAGGAATGTCTATTTGCAGGCCAGAAGACTATTTTTCAAAATTTACCCCTGGAATGACTGTCATGACAAAGCCAGTCATTTCAGTGGTAAATTAAAAAAAATAGTATTCTCGGTCTGCAAATACACATTCAATAAGCAAATTTTCTGATATTCTTGATCATATTTAAAGCCTTTAAAGGGTTAAATTAAAAAGTTGAATTCAATATTTATGTTTTTGCTTATTTGATTAGATACACCTCGAAAAACATACGCTAACAGCTTAATTCTTTCTTGTCCTGTAGATCGGTATTAACCCTTTAATAGAAAATCTCAATTCGCTCGTAGAAAGTGTCCATTTACAGACTAAGAGAAGACTATTTTTGAAAATTTACCACTGGAATGACTGGCTCGATTATCGAGCCAGTCATTCCAGTAGTAAATTTTCAAAAATAGTCTTCTTCTCTTAGTCTGCAAATGGACATTTCCCAAGACAACTGCAGAAGCCGTTTTTGGCTGATATGAGTGTTAAAGGGTTAAAGTGTAATAGACCATTAACACCGGTGACTGTATTTGCAATTGGCTTGCCAATAATTTCTGAATGTAATATCTTTTGATCCGACAAGGGTCATTGCCGTGGGGTGCGTGTGTGTTTAATAATTAGGGGGACTTAAAATCAGCAAATAAACAAAAACTTGCATTTGACTGTGTCATCCCAGTGGACAATATGACCAAATGTATCAAATACAAACCTTTACCAAGTCATTAAACTGGAGAATTAAAATGTTGCCTATCTTTTCCAAATGCCCAGCCTAAGTCATTTTATGAGCACTCAAATGTGTTAGAAATTTAAAACATACTCTGTAAGATTAAAGGTGGCGCTGCAGAGATCCCAAGTTGTATCCTTGTTCTGATATCATTTCATATTTATTGAATATTTTAAGAGATAAATCCAGGTTTTAGCTGGCGAGAACACTGAGGAAAAAATAAACATACAAGGGTGTATGTAGGTAACCCTTACCACTCTGGTGCAAAAACTTTAAATTTTTAAATTAAATTAAAAGATAATCTGGTGTTCATTTTTCAACAAATTTGGTGGGAGATGTTGCTGTCATAGACAGCAACATCTTCCAGCAAAATTGTTGAAAAAGGTACACCAGTATCTTTGCTATTAACACAGTAAAAGATTGAATATTGACATCAGAGAGGTAAGGGTTAAGTTTAAAAATTGTATTCTGCTAGTAATGGCTGATATATACACCTGTGCAAAAGTTAAGCACCAGCAAAAACAATAGAACGTAGAAACATGATGGTACAACTAGGCTGCCATACTTTTTGTCCCCGCGTTAGCTGACATAATTCCAAGTACGAAATGCACATGCATGCATGACTTCACGCCGCTTGATGTCCATGCGTGGCGGGAAACAGCACACGTGTTCAGTTATGTAAAAGTCCAGTTTGAGGTGTAGAACATTACATACAGATTTAGGCGACAAGATTAGGAATTTTGTGTTCATGACCGTGGTTTATTTGTACAGAGAGAATTAACTCTTGATTGTGAACCGCTATGGCAAGACGAAGGTTAAGTGATCGTGTGAAATGGCAAATCATAGATACTGGTGGGAGGAGGTGAGGCTCGAACCAGCACTCAACTACCATCCAACAGAGAAGGTTGTGAAGAGACTAGAACCCTGGCTTGGGTTCTGCCATCTGACTCAAGAGTGCTAAACTTCCATGGTCTAGACCACGCTCGCTCCCCCCCCCCCCCCCCCCCCCCCTCTTCTCTGCACAAAATCCAGAGGGCTGTCGAAACAATGGGATGCAACACCCACCAGACCCGTGTCAGCCCCAAGTCTCGGCTAGGGCAGTCAAGAAGAGTGCAAAGAAGCCACAACTTATAATTTGGAAAAAATATCAGTATATCGATTAATTTTTTCAAATAATACTCTTACACCAGACTATTTACCTAAGCAGTCTGGTATTTCGGCTAAGTAAATTATTTATAGTCAATTAATGTAAACACTCACCATTTTGAGTGCTTGGTCTTTTCTTGTTCATCACCCGAGCTCGGCCCAATCCACGGTCATTCTCAGGTCATGTGCATGGCCATTATTCAGTGCAAGTGGAAGAACTTGTGATGTGTGCGAAATAGTGGTCGGACGTGGCTTAGTTCAGATTCGATAAATTGGCGACCTACCCTATTAAGTGCGCTGGAGATGTCGCGAAGATAGAAATCAGTGAATGACGACTCGCATTCCATTGTGCTACAGACATCACCTCCTCTAATGAGACACCCTTATAAAGGGCCGATGCTGCTGCTAGTGCTCGGACCTGATGGGCATTAGCACGATCAATCTGCTTTCCTGTAGCGATTTTGTGCGACATCTGAATAGCATCGACTATCCAACGAGAAATGGTATCTTTCGAGGCGTGCAAATGAGGAGCTTTGAGACATAACCACAGATTTCGGGTCATCTCCACTCCTCAGTACGTTTCTTATACATTTTCAGACATCTGACAGGACACCAAGCAGAAGAGTTTGGGTCATGTCTAGTTAAACTTGGCAAATTGATCGGCTGTCCTGGATATTTAAGTGACCGATTCTTTGCCAGGACACAAAAACATGGAAGTAATCTTAAACCTTCACCCGTGATGACAAAACGGTCTTGTTCGGCAGAAAGCACATGAATTTCGCTTCTCCTTGCCGACGCTGCTGCAACCAAGAAAACTGATTTAATAGTTAACAGTTTAATGTCTATAGATCTAATCGGTTCAAAGGGAGCATGCCCTAAAACCTGTAGAACAAGAGATAGATTCCATGCTGGGATAGGAATTGGCTGTCTAGGTCGCCGATTGCTCATTCCTTTAATAACTTCATTTAAAGTGTCATTTTCCACTCCTTCAATGGCCAGACTGGGAATGACTGAAGCTAATGCAGACTTATATGCTGGTAGGGTTGAAGGTACAAGTTTGTCAAGTTCGTATAAATGACATAAAATCTGCTACGTGTTGAACACATGCAGAAAAGGGATCGATATCTCTTCCCTTACACCACTCTGCAAATTTGTTGATTCTATAATTATATGTTTTAGTGGTTGAACGTCTTCTGGCTGAAGCGACAAACTTCGCTGCTTGCTCAGAAAAGCCATTCTCAATTGCACACTGCTTGATAACATCCATGCAGTCAATTTGAACATTTCTGGTCTGTCGTGGAAGTACAGACTCCTGTTCTGAGAGATTAGATCTCTTCTGTCTGGAAGAGGGATTGGATTGCAGACCTGAAGGTCCAGCAGATCCATCAACCATGATCGGTGATCAGTAGTACTTGGCACATACCCTCTCTTATCTTTGCCAGAACTTTTGGGATCAGTATCGTTGGAGGATACGCATAAGCGTACATTCCCTTCCAACTTATCACCAGTGCGTCTACCGCTAGAGCTAGCGGGTCTGGGATCGGTGACATGTATGTGACCATCTTTGCGTTTTGTTTCATCGCAAACAGGTCCACATTTGGCTTGCCCCAATGTTTGAATAGAACCTCTGCTACAGATTGGTTGAGCTGCCATTCTGTCGGATGACAAACTGTCCTTCGACTGAGAGCATCCGCTAGGATGTTCAATCTTCCTGGAATGTGTGCTGCCCGAAGAATAACATTCCTCTCTTGACACCACAGCAGAAGGTTCCAAATCATCATGCACAACTCCGGTGATCTCATCCCGCCTTGGCTTGTTGAGTTGTCTGTCCTCACTAGGACAATTTTGTCTCGGATTAAGCTCTCAAACTTTCGAAGTGCTAATGTCACTACCAATAATTCGAGAACATTGATATGCTTCTGCACATTGATCCGATCCCATTCCCTTGAATGATCGTCCAATACCGCTCCCCAACCCGTTGTCGATGCATCTGTGAAGATAGACATCTGTGGTTGAGGAGGTTGTAGAGGAACACCTCGCAGGAGATTAAATACATCTGAATCGGCCTGCGCCTGAGTGCCGCATAAGGAACCACTTTCTCCAGAGACACTAGTAAACCCAGTATTCTGAGAAATCGGCGCGCCGTCAGATAGGCTCCTAGAGAAACTGACTCAAGAACTGCAATCAGGCTCTTGACTCTGCTCTCCGCCGGAAAAGCTACGCCGTCCCTGAGATTGAAAAATATTCCCAGGTAAACAAACTCCTGGGATGGAGTCAATTCTGATTTCTCTAGATTCACAATCCATCCTAGATCCTTTAGTACGGCTAGGACTACCCGTAAATTGTTGCGCAGAGTGGCTGGATTCCCCGCCTTCAGCAGCCAGTCGTCTATGTAAGTATGAACAGCTATGTTTCTCCTGCAAAGATAAGAAGTCATGGCGGGAACCACTGGTGAAGACCCTTGGTGCTGTGGTCAGGCTGAATGGAAGCGCATTGAATTCCCAAACATTGTCTTGGAATGCAAAGTAAAGGTATTTCTGAAAAGGAATTGATATTGGAATATGAAAATAAGCATCCTTCAGATCTATCGACACTGCCCACATGCCTTTTCTCAGCCGTGTCATCACCGCTGCTACAGTCTCCATCTGAAATTTGGGAGAAAGAATAAACTTGTGTTGAAGATTTGAGATTGAGAATTGGTCTCCATCCTCCGGTACGTTTTGGAACGAGGAACATCATCGAATAGAAGCCTAGGGATGACTGATTGCGGACTAGATGAATCGTGTTCTTCTGCTGAAGAGATTATATTTCCGAGCAAATGGCATCTAGTCCACACGAGTCGATGTTAACGGAACTAACGATTGACGGATGAGCCAGTCCAGTTCGTAGCCGTTTCTTAACCACTGACAGACTAAACAATCTCGCACGACCTGTTCCCATTGGCTTGAGAACAGTTGAAGTCTGCCTCCGACGGTAGGAATCTGCACACAGCTGGCGGTCAAGTTTGCACGATAAGACGCTAAATCGCTTGGGTGAAGATTCTCGACTCCCTTCGTTCCTGACGTCACCAGAACTGATTCCGCCGGAAATCCGTCAGGACCAGCCTCCACGGCCGCCCCGCGGCTTCTTGGAATATGATGGTCCGGAACCGCCACCACGGCTATCCTTACGGTAACCGCCACGGCCCGACCCACCACCCTTCCTGTCATCCTCATACGGCCTCTTATTAGAGGACTTGTATGAGGACGAACGGCCAGGTCCCTGAGATCCGGATGCCCGATCTCTGGCACTGCCTCTGCTGCTCTTGCCGATGCTGCTTGTAGGACTGTTGCGGCTGAGTCCTTTTCGTCGACTTCCACGACTTGCCGACTACTTCTTGTTCTGCAACCATTGACGCGACCTTGGATAAGGCTTGTAGTGCCGAGCCGCCGAACACGCCTGGACCAATGAAAGGCGCAGAAGACAACGCAGCCCTCATCTCAGGTCCTGGTTCTACACAATCGAGAACCATTCTCCATCGCTCTGCCAACGATCTGGTGATCACCCTGGCCAGGCAATCTTGTGAGGGTATGTGCCAAGTACTACTGATCGCCGATCATAGTTTATGGATCTGCTGGACCTTCTGGTCTGCAATCTAATCCCTCTTCCAGCCAGAAGAGATCTAATCTCTCAGAACAGGGGTCTGTACTTCCACGACAGACCAGAAATGTTCAAATTGACTGCATGGATGTTATCAAGCAGCGTGCAATTAAGGGTGGCTTTTCTGAGCAAGCAGCGAAGTTTGTCGCTTCAGCCAGAAGAGGTTCAACCACTAAAACATAATTATAGAATCAACAAATTTGCAGAGTGGTGTAAGGGAAGAGATATCGATCCCTTTTCTGCATCATCACAGCCGCTTGTACTACGGTAGGATTCGGCATTCCGAGAGGAGCCGTACCTAACGCTGCCGGAATGCCGCTAGGAACCTTAAAACACGGTTCCACCGACAACACGGGTTGCACGAAATCCAGGTGGAAAATGCCCGATGGAACGTCGACATCACCACCCGCTTGGCAAACCCGTACAAATCCCGAGGGAGATCCCTGGGATGTACTAAGCATAGCCCTCATCGAGATATCCGACATGCCGGAATCTTCCATTAGAAGATCTTCCTCCTCCATTGTCGGCTCTTGAGCCAAGGTCAGAGAAGGGACAGGTGCTCGTCCCTCCGCAGAGCTAGCCGGACCACCTAAAGGTTGCCCTACACCAGCCTACATCGTCGGGATCGTGGACTGCAATGCCTTGAACTGGGCCGCCCATATGCCCAGTACTGAATCCATACGTTCATTCAGACGACCTTCCAGTCCTCTCATCGACGCCTGATCCAGCTTGGCCGCCTTGTCCCTCGCGATCCTCTCCAAATGCGCACGACGATCTCGATCGAATTCCGACGACCACTTGGCGCACACATCACAGGGACCTCCCACCTTGCACGTAGCGCAAGTCACACAATGATGGCCTGAATACTTCTGCTTCATGAACCTGTTGCATTTCTGGCATGTGTCCTGGTTCTTGGCTTTCTGCGAATAGAGAAGAATTAAAACACTGCACATGACAAACGACGACGAGCAATACGCACAATTGACTTGATTGTAAAGTAGAATTACTTAGAAACATTAACTTTCTCTTAAATTAATGATAATCAAGCCTTTAGGCAGGAAAAATTTGAAACTTTTTTGAGTGAAAATTAATAAACGCAACTTGGAAGTTAACTAACGTTAATACAGCCAAGAAATAAACGCTGATCGCTACAAACACCCTCGACAATGAAGCGTGAGCTAAAAATCGGCGTAAAACAGAGTGCATAGACACGCCAAGCCAAAGCGAAACATTAATCATGGGCACCCCCATCTTGGCTACGGGCGCATCCATCTTAGAAGGAACCGAGTCACAAGAGAAATTAACCGAGTACCCGGATTAAAACTAAAGAGTTAACGGGTACAGAGCGACTCCAACAATGGCTACCATTTTAGAATAATGTGCCAATTTAAGGAAATTTCAAACAGTCATTATGGCACGAATGTATCAATTTTAGGTTAATACAACCCGCCCCTGTGATAATTTTCCTTTTTCCTCCATGAAGCCAACGATGATTCACGAATAACACGCTTAAATCTGCTTAAAATTGCAAAGTTTTGAGCTAATAAAACATGCGACTTTTCAAGAGCGCAAAATAGATGAATCTGACTGTGATTGGGAATTGACTCGGTACCTGGGGCTATGGTATTCCCGGACACAGTATGGGCAGGACCAGGAGAGTGCGGAGTTTTAATTGTTTAGTTTGAGCTAGACTAGATAATAGACATTATCATAATAGTACATCTGGTAAGTATTATTCGAAGTAGAAACAGCAACCAATCAAATTAGTTTCAAAATATTCAACAGAATATTTGTTGACCCTTTAATGGTCAAGCCGGCTAAAACCAGCCTCTGGTATTGAGGAATGTCCATTTCCAGGCCAAGAGAAGACTATTTTTGAAAATTTACCACTGGAATGCCTGGCTCAATTCATACAACTGATGGACTATTCAAGCTTCATGACAAACTGAGTTATATCATTCATTACATATTTTGATTGCGATGTCGGCTTACCAGTGATGTAATTGATTATGACGTCGGATTGTATGTCTTTATTGGAGGTCCAATTTAATAAACATTTTGTTTATTATTTTGAGACATTTGACTGTCAAATTAGTTTCAAAATATTCAGCAGCTTTCTTGTATTTCCTTGAAATTGGTAATTCAGAGTCATAATATTTGCTTATTGAAGAGTATTTACCACTGGAATGACTGGATTGGTTATCGAGCCAGTCATTCCAGTGGTTAATTTTCAAAAACAGTTTTCTGGCCTACAATGGACATTCCTTAAGACCACTGCAGAGGCCAGTTTTGGCTGGCTTAACCATTAAAAGGTTAAACACACATGTATACAAGGTGAGCGGAGCTTAGGTAGGACTGGGCGGGGAATAGCGAGAAATGGACCCCTCTAGTAACATCTACCTATTGGTTTCACTACTCTAGAAAATGTCTATGGGTCCAACCTGTAATTATGCCCTCCATATAAATATATTGGGGGTATATAGTTTGCTTTGTCCGTCTGTCTGTTCAGGTTTCATTTCTGAATGATAACTAAAGTTCTATTGAAGGGACCGTTACCAATCTTGTCCTTGGTGATCCGAAGAACCCTATCAATTTTGAAGTCGGCCATCAAGGTCACTGTGATCAATCTTGGGTGGGAGGTTGTGCTTGGCGGAAATGGGGGGTATAATTTAGTTTAGCAATCTCTGATTGACGTTCTTGTTTGTGTTTGACATTGAATCTAAGCTATCTTTATCTAAGCTCCACCTACACTTCACCCGTGTTGGGAGGAACAGTGCCCAGTCAAATTAGTTTCAAAATATTCAACAGCATGTTTATTAAATAGTAAAGACAAACAATTCGTCCAACAACACTTACTCCATCATCAATAAAGCATTTGCGACGGACTTAGCTACGTCATTCATGATGTAATTGATTATGAGATCATCCTACACAGCACATAGTTGATTATGACATCATATGATTGACTGAGAAACTGGAATCCTCCATTCTCATCTTCACAAGCCAGATGATAGAGGCTTATAAGACCTACGATAGGATAAATGATTACATCACAAATATTTGTTTAAGTATATAAATTAGATCTGTAATAAATATTTAATATCTACATGTATTTGAAAATGAAAATAATAATACAAATATACAAAATATTTTTGTAAAATAGATATCTTAAAATTTCTAGGAATATACAATAAATTATTCACAACAGTTAACGGGACGGACATTAGTACATTGCGACGTCTAAAACAGTCAACTATTGGCTGATAGACACATTACTCCTTTCAACACAGAAATCTGAGGGCCTAGAAGCTGTTGAATATTTGAAATAAATTTGACTGTCTACGTACGGTCTGCTGCTTTCCTTGTGTGAATATTATCGCACGACAAACAGTTGTTTCACAAGAGTTATCTAGCATGACCTTAGTCACTGACGTAACCTTTCCACATGCGCATGTGTCTGGGAAAAAGTCTAGCAATGTTGGATTTTTTTTTTTTAGCGCAATGGACGTTCCTGCAAAATGACATCATTCACATCATTTTGGGCATCTATCCCAGACTAGATAATATACTGTCATTGTTTTCAATCTATACATTCATTGATCACGCAAGAAACACAAAAAGTACATGGCCACATAGAAAAGAAACGCATACTAGCTCACAAGCATGATAATACATGCGCGAGTACACACATGCACATGGAAAGCATGCCTAAGGCAGCAACGGCTTCCAGTCAAATCATTTTGAAAGTATTCAACAGTTTTCCTTGGAAAATGAGATATGAGGAATTCGTTGCTGAAATGGATAAAGACTGGCTATCGCAGCAATATTAATTAAATTGAGAAACAGATTCCAGATGACAATATCAAACAAGAGATTCAAATACGAAAGCATACAATTCATTAACCCTTTAATTACCGTCGAATTTATTCAAGAATATTTCAATTTTCTTATAGAAAATGTCCATTTGCAGACCAAGAGACTATTTTTGATAATTTACCACTGGAATGACTTGCTCGGTTATCGAGCCAGTCATTCCAGTGGTAAGTCTTTTAAAAATAGTCTACTTTTGGTCTGCAAATGAACATTTCTGAAGACCACTGCAGAAGCAGTTTTTGCCTGATATAAGTGTTAAAGGGTTAAATTCAACCAGTCGAGGCACGCATCCAGGAGCGTGGGAGTTCTGGGTAAGATAACATCTGAATGAAACTTCAAGGTGAACTTGGGTCCTTGGTCAATAAACACTAAAGGAGGCATCCATTTCTAGTTATGCCCCGCCAATTTCTAGTCATGCCCCACCCATTTCTAGTTATGCCCCGTCCATTTCAAACTAAAATCTTCCTTCTTTGTACGTGTTGGAATCAATTTATCTACTTTCAACCATAAATAACCAGAATCCCAATTTCAAGACAGTTATACAGGAAAGCTGCTGAATATTTTAAAACTAATTTGCATGGGGGCAACAACTCCCAGTCAAATTAGTTTCAAAATATTCCACAAAATGTTTATTAAATAGTACGTCCATCAAAGACATACAATTCTGTACACATGACAGACTTTTCGATGCTCATGTCAGAGTTATAATATGGCATCATGATTCTGATGTCAGTTATCTAGTGACATAATTGATTATGACGTTAGATACTTGAGGAATCCAGTCTTACTTATGCTAACCCCATCCCTAGCAAAGCTCCACCCATGTTTCACCATGTTGGGATCGCTCGATCCATGAATTCCCTATCAATTTCCAGAAAACTACAAGTTGTTGAATATTGTGAAACTAATTTGACTTGGTGCTGTTGATGCTTACGCAGCAACAACGCCCAGTCAAATTAGTTTCAAAATATTCAACAAACAGCATGTTTATTAAATAGTAAAGCCATACAATTCTTAAAACAATGCTTAGTCTGTTATCAATTAATGGTTCATGATGAACTTAGCTACATCCACGTCATTCATGACATAATTGATTATGACATCATCCTACACGTCATGCAATTGATTATGATGTCATCCTACACATCGCATAATTGATTATGACATATGAATGATGGATAAACTGGAATCCTCCCTTGAGTATTAGAGTGCGTCCCTCGATGTGAGAACAAAAACAGGTCAGCAATGTGAGAGTTGGGAGTCGTAACTTGAGTCCAAATTCCCAGAACATTTCACGTCACTTAAATATAAAGCTGGCCAGATACTGTGAAAAATGTGACAATGTAAAATGATATAAGTTAAACAAAGATATATTCATCGGATTTAATCTAACAATATCTAATTATTCGATAAATACTAGTCTCACTGAGTCAATAGAGGAATCCAATATGTTAGTCAAATATATGATGTCATAATCAAATACGTCGCAGGTAGGGTGACGTCACAATTAAAATACGTCATGAATGGTGTATCCAAGTCTGTCATGTATACAAATTGTATGTCTTTACTACTTAATAACCTTTCTGTTGAATATTTTGAAACTAATTTGACTGGGTGCAGCACCCAGGCAAATTAGTTTCAAAATATCAGCTTACCTGTTTAGTTTTTTGGAAATTGAGATTTAGGGAGTTCATGGGTCAATAAATCCCAACACGGGCAAACCATGAGCAGATCTTCGATAGAGATGGGCGGGGCATAGCGATGTGCAGGGCATAGCTAAACATGGATTCCTCCATTAACCTGTTTACCACTACAGACCAGATACAACTTTGTAAGACACATTTTGAAATTAATTTAACTCGAAGTTACTTCTAAAAGCATCAACAGCTTCCGGGCCAATAATTTTCAATATATTCACCAGCTTTTCTGTATTATTGTATTGAAATTGAGTTACACTGGAGAGTCATCCGTCAAACGGGTAACCCATTTATCCACATTATCGCAATTTGAAAGCAATCATACAGATATACTGTTGAATAAATGCATATTGAAACAGGTTTAACTCGAAAATGCATCCGTAAAATCCAGCAAAATAATTACTAATAATATATTTGAATAGGTCAACATCATTATTTATTCAGCTGCCATAATTTTTATAGTCGGACATACTGCCAAGTCCAACTTCAATATATGAAACATATTAATGTAAGTACACTTTACCTATGTAAGTATTCATAATATAGAATTTTACATTGTATAATCTTCAGTGCTATTGAACAATAGTAAAATAATATTACAGTAATATTTCTGGACGGATAGAATTTCATAGACTGTAAGTTAACATGCCAGTGACAATTTTATAAATAATAAATTTTCAGACACTGTTGACTGAGAGTATCAACAACAACTCAACCCATTAATGGTGTCTGCACTTGTCTGAAAAAATCTCTATTTGCAGACCAAAAGGATATGTTATAGCATTTAATCATTCAAATTGTACATTTTCTAAACATTAGTCTCTTGGCCGACAAATCCACATTCCTTTTAAACCCTACCACTCCGATGTCAATATTTAGTCTTTTACCTGGTCAATAATAATAATAATAGTACATTTTTAGAGCGCTTAATCCATGCAACTGCATGCTCTAAGCGCTAACGCGCGTAAGTATTCTATGGATATGCTATTTGAAATAAATAGAATTTAAGATTGGATTTAAAGATTTCTAAAGTTGATGAGTTTCTAATTTCATTTGGTAAGTTATTCCATTCGGTAGCTGCAGTGAAAGAGAAAGTTTTATGGCCATATGTTTTAGAGTTGACCTTAGGTACTTTTAGTAGATTTAGATTTGCAGATCTGAGAGAGCGACCAGGAATGTAAGGTTGTACAAGGTCAGAGAGATAGGCTGGTGCTGTGCCAGATACACATTGGTATGTCAGACATAGTGTCTTAAAAGTTATTCTTTGCACAATGGGGAGCCAGTGCAAATCATGTAGGACCGGAGTAATGTGTTCTCGCTTGGCACACAGGGATATGATTCTCGCTGCAGTGTTCTGGACCACCTGAAGTCGCTGAATAAGTTCTTTTGAGGCGCCAATCAGGAGGCTATTACAATAATCCAGGCGCGACGTTATCAATGCTCGTACTAGCATGATCGCGGCCTCTTTTGTGATATAGCGCCTGATGCTGCCGATATTGCGCAATTGAAAATAGCAGACTTTGCAGATGTAACTAACATGTTTATCCATAGTCAGTTCATTGTCTAAGTATACACCAAGATCCTTTACGACAGTTGACAGCTTTATTTGACTATTTCCAGCTGTGATGTCACATAGGTCAGTCTTAGCACGTCGGTTTGCTGGCCCGACTAACAGAGCTTCAGTCTTTTCATCGTTAAGTTTCAGCATGTTTGTAGTCATCCACTCTTTAATGTCTATATAACACATATTGAGCTGACTTGTTGCTAAGCGTGCAGTACATGTTGAAGGTTCAAAACTAATGACAAGCTGTGTGTCATCAGCATAGAAGTGACGCATAATGTTGTGCTGATCAATAACCGATCCAAGTGGTTGTGTGTAGAGTGTAAATAACACCGGACCTAGAATAGACCCCTGAGGCACACCACACACGAGGTTGACTGGTTCTGAAAGTGTGCCGTTAATATATACAGACTGGTGTCTATCGGATAAATATGAGTGAAACCAGTTCCAGACAGTGCCTTGTAAACCAAATACACTACTCAATTGTGACATAAGTAAATGATGGTCTATCGTATCAAATGCGGCACTGAGGTCAAGGAGTAGCAACAATGACACATTACCTCTGTCTACCGCCTCTCGAATATTATTGAGGACGCATAATAGAGCAGTCTCCGTGCTATGACGCTGACGGTACGCTGACTGAAACGGTTCATATAACGCATTGTCACTTACATGAGCTGATAATCTTTTGAACACCGCCTTCTCGATTAGCTTAGACATAAAAGGCAGGTTCGAGACAGGTCTATAGTTTTTTAGAGTATCTTCGTCTAGGCCAGACTTCTTCAACAGTGGTTTGACAACTGCCCGCTTAAATGTCATTGGCATGAGGCCAGATTCTAAGCTGGAATTAACCAGCATAGTTATTGTTGGGAGCAAGATGTCAATGTTTTCAAGCACGATTTTCGTAGGAATGGGATCGAGAGTACAAAATGTTGGTTTTAATTCCTTTAAAAGAGCCATTATATCGCTTTCAGAAAATGAAGTGAAATTGTCAAAAGTTTTATGAGTGAACATGGTTTGATTGGAGAGAAACGCAGCTGAATCATTTGACTGTTGCAATTGTGTACGGATATCCTCGATCTTGTCATGAAAGAAGTCAGAAAATGAGCGGGCGATCAATTTCTAGCCAGGTCAAGCCAGGTCAAATAGCAAAGAAACTGGTGTATATTTTTCAACAATTTTGGTGGATGATGTTGCTGTCTACGACAGCACCATCATCCACCAAATTTCTTGAAAAATTAACACCAGTTCATCTTTTAATTTAATGTGAAATTGTAAAATTTTGACATTGGAGTGGCAAGGGTTAAGAAATTCTATTTTAATGTTAAATTTTGATCATTAAACCGTTACTGGTCACAATTGGTCACAAATTTCAAAATTTTTGCTTATTAAATGTTCATTTGCAGGTCAAGATAAGACTATCTTTGAAAACTGTATCACTGGCATGACTGGCTGGGTTATTGAGCCAGACATTTCCAGTGATAAATTTTTTAAAACAGCCTTCTCTTGTCCTGCAAAATGAACATTGTTCAAGACTGTCAGTTTTAAGCGGCTTGACCATTAACACTTTGAACCCGAAAGGCCAAGACATCAAATTCCTTGATGATTTTTTTAAATATTCTGTTGAGTATTTTGAAATTAATTTGATTGGGAGCTGTTATGGGAGCAACAGGTCCCTGTCAAATTAGTTTCAAAATACTCAACAGCTTACCTGTACGATGGTCTTAAAATTGCGATTCTGGGAACTCGCAGTTCAAAGGGTTAAAGGTTTAAGTCACTGTCTGGATGCACACTAATAGTATGCAGTATGGTCTGCTAACACTTGTACTGCTATTTCAAGCTTGCATCATTCAGTTCCCATTAACATGCTAATTATTCATCTTGAAACTGGCTAGAAATTGTCATAGTTTGGTAATCAAGAGTCCCAGGCGCCTGTATCGTGCACCTAAAACATTGGCATTTCAACTAGAACGGCATGTTCTACATTTTATACAAGAAACTCACTGGTTTTGGCCAGGAATACAGACATTTGTGGCCGGGCCATTTTAGGAGTAATAATGTAAAAACAATAGCTTCAAGTCAAATTAGTTTCAAACAAGGACAAATTTGTCAATATCCACGTTATTGATAACATTTTTCAATCAGGCCTGACGTCAAGTATCTATTTTGGAGAAAATGTTGCCTACAGCTGTTGCTGTCGTGTTTTAGGTTTTTACACCAAAATTCAGATATGTCTTTGGGAGTCCACAGGCAAGTTTCCACCCATGTTTGGAGAAGATTGTGCCACTAGAACAAGAGTTAGTGAAAAACAAAAGCATCCATTTTGAAGCATATTTCTGAAAGCTGTTGCTTTTGCCCCAAGGAATTGCCATATACGTCCTTGGGACCCCACAGGTAAGTTTCCACATGTCGAAACCTTATATTTTGTGCGTATCTTATGTGGCGATGGCATGAAATAAGGATTGCTATTGTGTGTGAGGGTATAGGGCATGACATGTTTTGGAAAGGTATCACACATAGGGCAGGCAATTTTATTGAGATCGGTTAAGCCCTTGATGATTTAAAGTGTCCATTGAAAAACTACTGGTAATATTCGTTAAATTCTCAGTGCACACAGGAATAAACTAAATCCAAACCAATTAAATGTCCATTGAAAATGCTTAACATCCTAATTCTCGTTGCTACGGCTCAACTACGTAAAAAATATGGAATAAATTTGAAAATCATTTTCATTATGCTGCAGACTAGATGTCATGATGGTATAGAACAGATCTGTACAGTTTTATTGAGATCTGATAAGTTGTACGAATTGTATGTCTTTACTATTTAATAAACAAGCTGTTGAATATTTCGAAACTAATTTGACCGGGCGCTGTTGCTGCCGATTAGGCAGCAACAGCACCAAGTCAAATTAGTTTTAAAATATTCAGCTTTTCTTATAGTTTTCTGGAAACTGAGATTCAGGGAGTGCAGGGATCGATCGATCCCAACACAGGAAAAGCGTGGATGGAGCTTAGCTAGAGATGGGCGGGGCATAGCTAAAACTTGATTCCTCCATTGGATCACTATGTTGAGGCATCCTCAGCTTCACGTACGCATCGACAAAAATAACACAATCCTAATCTGGATAAGAATTAACGGACGTATATATTCAAATATCAGCACAATGCACCAGATTTTGCAATGAGACCACCTCCTTTCTGTATCCCCATGACAGCATCTGTCACAACGTGAGTTTATACAGGATATAAAATACAGTATGAGAGGTGCGATCTCAAGCGACTGACTCTGCCATCTGTTGGAGCTTTACATGCTTCTGAGATTTCATTCCATTTAGTTGAATATCATCACTTTTCTCCTTTTTTCGTGTTCTGCGAAAAAAACCCACAATAAAGTAATATATAGTTATGCGGAGAAATGGTAGGGAGCCATGTTCATCTGTATAGACAATAAACATAGGATTCAACGGTAGTACCGATTAACACTTTAACACTCATATCAACCAAAAATAGCTTCTGCAGTGGTCTTGAGAAATGTCCATTTGCCAACCAAAACAACACTATTTTTGAAAATTTACTACTGGAATGTCATTTCAGTGGTAAAATTTCAAAAATAGTCTTTTCTTGGTCTGCAAATGGACATTTCCTATAAGAAAATTGAAATTTTCTTGAATATATTCGAGGGTTAAAGGGCTATGGATAACTTAGCTTTTGCACATAAAAGCGTTTCATCAGGTCAGGGCTCATGAAGCACATTTATGTGTGCAACCTCATCATGGTATAGAGATTACAAACCTGTGCCATCACGCTTTTGTCACATTGTAGAGATTTTCTAGAATTTTTCGGATCATGATAAAAGTTGTGGAATCTTAGTGTACAGTTGCACCACTTCCTGTGTTAAAATTGGACCAGTAGGTTCGAGATATCCATAGATCCAGAATATGATCCGGACTGGTATGGATACAGATTGTTTTATCCTGATCATGGGCAAAGTCTGCAAATCTTTCATGGCAAGATCCTTTGTTGTGCTAAACCGGATCAGTAGTTTTGCGGATACAGCTAGGGACACCACAAACACCCTCCCACACTGACAGACAGAATACCATCATCAGGCACCATTGTACACTAGTGATTCAAAATAATCTTCACCACTTTTCAAGACAATCAGATTTAGGTCTGATTCATTTTCCAATCACGACAAAAATACATAACAATAGCACCGCTTAGCGGGGATTAATACAACCGTCTTTGATGAATTTTAATCTTTTCAGGGAGGATAACACTGCCAAATATGGACAGATCTCACCGAAACAAAATCATGACACTTCGTCTCTACCTAATATATACACCTAAAAAAAGTAAGTCCCCCTAAATATGCCCTAATATTTTCTAAGATATATAACTGATTGCAATGAAATTTCTCACAGATCACTAGCTACACTATAGCACCAAAATGTGAAATGGATTCCCTCATGCGCCTAGTCATGCCTGACTGAGCATCTACTAAATGGGTCATTCCGTGTCAAATCAGCAAATTTCCAGAAATGTCCCCACCTGACCATCTCAGAATTGCTTAATATTTTGTTTACAGCTACCTACACATATTTTAGGTGATTATACAAAATTATAGAGTCCAGTTTTACATACTTTTCAAAATATTGCAGTTTGAGTAACATAGGGGTGGCGAAAATGTTACAGGATTTTCGCACATGTTATTTGTTATGCAACTTTCAAGTCCTAATATCTCCCTTATTATACATGCTAGCCATCTGAAATTTTTATCATTAATTCACTGCCACGTGTCTTACTGGAAAATGCAAAGAAATGCCAAATACCTTTATAAATCTTTATTTAATACTTTACCAAAAATGGCAAAATAATCTTCGACATTGTGCATTTTGCAACTTTTATCTGAGAATAAAACACACACTGCCTGCAGTTAGGGCTTGCCTTTTCACATGCTTTATGTATCCATATAGATGAACATGCACAGGTGTTTGTAACCTCCTAAGTTTATCACTTTTAGAGATATGACTTGTTGAACACAAGAAAATCTTCACGCATGTCAAGTTTCAGCTGCAAATATTATTAAGAGGGACAGGTAGCACACACTATTGCTATATATCAAAAGAAAGCATATGGTCGAAGCTTTAATTTGATACCTAGAACAACTTGCCCCTATGATTATTTCAGTGTGATATTAATTTAACAAAATAGGGTTATTTTGTCAATTCGCGATTGATTAATTATGCATAACTCAGTAATTACTTCGGAAATACTTCAAAGTGGATTGAATATTCAAGAACAAATTTAAAGTAATAAGTATGTAACACTGCTTCCATATAAATCTTTAGCACTAATGTCAAAATTTTCAAAAATTTCCAATTTAAAACAAGGTTAAATTGATGCCACTTTTGTAAACAACTTTCTCAGAAGATTCTGCTGCCTTAAACATCATCATCATCATCTAAGGAAATTGTTTTCCAAATCTGTTAATGCCAAAAACAAGAGAATGTTAATGCTAGTGTGCTCAGGATTAAAGCTGCATTAAGGTAACTTCACTAAATTATATGTAATTGTATCTTGTATATCAATCATGTTTAGGCTTTCTCTTTCTGTTGCTAACTATGTACAAGGAGGTAGTCAGCATACTAGCATAGTACAGTTGCTTACATGTAACAGAAGTTATTTACGACAGAAACTTGGTAGCAGAAAATGTTCTGAAACACTGTAATTTGTGTCATTGTGTCCTGATCCAACTTATACTGACGACCAGTTATTGTGGTAAGGTTTGTCACTGCACAGAGAATATGATCAATTGGAACAGCACATTCATCTCGTCTTCGTGGCCAAGAAAATGATCTTGCTGGACCTTTTGGCTGCATGAAGTTAATCAGAAGATCTTGATGCTCCTCCGAATATCTCTACAATGTTTCCAAGATACCAGTTCTGATCATAAACCGTGGCTACATACTGTCCTGGTTGAAAGTTTAGAGATGTTTCTGTGCCTGAGACGCTCACTTTCGTACTGGCACCGTTTTCATCAGCAGATATTCTACTAATGCGTAACTCACTAGTACTGGTGGGAATGAAGCAGTGATGGCTCCTTGTTCCAGGAATCATACCTGCATTTGCGAAACGCTTTAGTAGACTAGGGCGATGCTGTTCCACATCAGTGAGTGATACATAAAAGAAAGTGATACCATGAACATTAGATTGTGACCACTCATATAATTCTACCGGTGTAACAATATGATTGTCTGTGGTGTGTTGCAGGCTGCTTCTTGCAGCAAGTCTCTTAACTGTTCCTCCAATTCCATCACAAACACTTACCGTGGCTTGTTGCAAAGAAATGCCACTCAGCTGATAAACCATTCTTGGGAATGTAGACACAGGTTGCGGAAATTCTTATAGTTTTTATATTGTCCTCCGCATCCATCACTAAAGTACTTTACATGCTTAACATTAGGCAGCATTTCTTTAAGGTATTTTACCACAACATTAATGAACGCATACACACTCACTGTGTCATGTTGCATACAATCACTGATTACACACAGAGATAAAGGCTTACACAACATGCCGTCTTTGGAGTAATAAACAGCAAACGGATGCAACGTTGCTTGCTTGTTATCCCAATAAAATCCTTGAATGGAATCCTGAATTATAAAGGAGTAATTCTCTGCAAAGTCTAACAATACTAACATTGTATAAACGAAATCAAGGATTTCTTTTTTCACGAGAGAGTTGATACTTACCTCCCTAATACTTTTGATATTGCTAAATATCGGCTTTCACTCAATAAACACTCAGATTAAAACAGTTAGGTGCCCCTACTGGGCAGGGAGTCAGAGCGTAGTCTGGCGGATGCCAGCCCCACCACCGCGCATGCGCAGACTAGCACTTCCTCTGACTAATTTATTGGCTGATACACATGCAACTATTAAGAGCCTGAAGACCGAGCCTCTGTGGGGTGGAGAGGCCGGGTCCGTATCTAGGGAGGTAAGTATCAACTCTCTCGTGAAAAAAGAAATCCTTGATTTCGTTTATTTCACATCAAGAGTATACTTACCTCCCTAATACTTTTGATATTGCCAGAATTCGACAGTGAATTCGGCGGGAGGGAGGCGAGGTCAAAAGACCAGCTCATCCCTATACGCTTTTCTGCGTTTAAGGCACTTAAACTTCTGAAACTGTATGAAAAAACAGTCAGGATTTGACTAGCCATCGGATAACACCACCGATGTATGAGAGATGACCGAATGTCATATGCGCTCCCCCCCCCCCCCCTCCTTCCTGGGAGGAAGAGTCGAATGACCTCAATGTCCTATACGCTCTCTACGTACAAGTGCCATGTACTACAGAACACACACGAAAAAGCTCCCTTTTCGTATACTCTCAACAATGAACCACATAAATACACAAAACCACCATCATATTAATAACGGGTAACGTGACAAGACAATCAACAATGGACAACCCATGCACAAGACTGACCTTGTTGAAAAGGCTGCTGACATCATCTTCCCATTGTTGAAGAATGATGCAGTCCCAAAAAAGTGGTTGTTTCCATAAATTAATTGTGAAATATATAAGCAATGAGGAAACCTCATCAAAAATATAAACCTAGTTATTTTTTCAAAATCGACAAGGCGAGAGGATTAGAGGTGTCACGGAGATAATGGTCTGTAAAACTTGACTCACAGTGCCACTGAGCCACCGACATAATATCATCCACAGGGATTAAATAGGGCAGTGGATGTCACTACGCCGCAGACACTGTGAGCCTTGGCCACGTCAACCTGCTTCCCGGTGGCGGATTTATGACAAAACTGAATACTTTCTACAATCCACCTGGAAATGGTGTCCTTAGAAGCCCTGCCATGGGGTTCAATATATGACAGCCATAACGCCGACTGGTCGGTGCGCCACTCCGATGTACGTTGTTTGTACCGGAGAAGCGCCCGGACGGGACACCATGCTTTAGAATTAGGATCATATCTAGTTAAAGCAGGCAAAACAATAGGTTGACCTGGATATTTCAACGACTGATTGTTAGCCAAGAAATTAATCCTAGGTAGCAGCTTAAGGCCTTCCCCTGAAACCACAAAACGGTCATCCTCGGCTGATAAGGCATGAATTTCACTTCTACGCCTAGCCGAGGCCGCAGCAATTAAAAACACAGTCTTCAGTGTTTATAGTTTCATAGAAATGGAACTAAGTGGTTCAAAAGGCTTATCACCTAGTACTTGAAGCACTAGCGATAAACTCCAAGACGGAATCACAGGGGGATTCCTTGGTCTTAGATTGCCCATGCCTTTAATTAATACATTTAATGTATTTACTTCATCACTTCCCCTCTTAGCCAAGCAAGGAATAACAGACATTAAAGCTGACTTATAACCAGCAATAGAGTTAGGCTTGAGGCTATAGGCATCATACAGGTGACAGAGGAAATCAGCTACTACCTGAATAGATGAATCCATTGGATCAATACATCTTTTTGAGCACCGTTCTGCAAATCTGTTGATTTTATAATTATATGCTCTGGAGGTTGACCCCCTCCTGGCTTTGGCCATAAACATGGCTGCTTGCTCAGAAAAGCCCTCCTTAATTCTAGATTCCTTGACAACATCCACGCAGTCAATCTGAACATTGACGGATTGTTGTGAAGGGCCTTGCCCTGGAAGATAAAGTCGTCCATCAGAGGCAGAGGAACCGGATTGCAGACCAGAAGGTCCAGCAGATCCGTATACCATGATC
Organism: Chaetoderma sp. LZ-2023a; assembly: GCA_034401795.1. Classification (NCBI taxonomy): domain Eukaryota; kingdom Metazoa; phylum Mollusca; class Caudofoveata; order Chaetodermatida; family Chaetodermatidae; genus Chaetoderma; species Chaetoderma sp. LZ-2023a. Next base: position 138,682,022 of record CM067369.1, on the reverse strand, counting down.
GGCTTGGCCAATCCGGGGCGATCAGAAACACTTGGCATTCCTCCTGTCTGATTTTCTGAAGAATTTTTGGAATCAGGATTGCTGGAGGGAATGCGTATGCATACATTCTCCCCCAGCTGATAGCTAACGCATCTGTTGCGAAAGCGCTTGGATCCGGAATCGGAGAGACGTACGTCATTATCTTCGCATTCTTCTTCGTTGCGAACAAATCGATGTTGGGTTTCCCCCAATGGTCGAACAGACGATCCGCCACACATTGATTTAGTTGCCATTCCGTGGGTAAAACACTCATCCTTCGGCTCAATGAGTCTGCTAGCAGATTTAACCTTCCCGGAATATGAACTGCTTTCAAGGTAATCTGGTGATCCAGGCACCAACAAAGCAGTCTCCATGTCATCATACAGAGACTGGGCGACTTCGTTCCGCCCTGGCGGTTTATGTAAGTCACAAATGTTGAGTTGTCTGAACGAATAAGAACAATCTTGCCCTGAACTTTCTGTAAGAAATGTTCCAGGCCCAGGACTACTGCTCTTAGCTCCAGTAGATTTATATGTTCCTTTGACTGTTCCAGATCCCAAAGCCCTGATATCGTGGATTCTTCCAGGCAAGCTCCCCAGCCCTCCATCGATGCATCTGTATACACAGTCACCTGAGGGTGGGGAGGGGTTAGCATAACCCCCACCAAGAGATTCTCCGTGTCCAACCACCATTGCAGGTGATGAATCAGAGGCGCCAACACTGACACGTTCGAGTCCAGCGAACCTGTACTCTGGGTCCATTGTGTCATGAGAAATAACTGGATCGGCCGCCTGCGTAAGGCGGCCTGAGGAATGACTGGTTCCAATGAAACCATCAACCCCAGCATTCTCAAGTAAACCCGTGCCAGGACATGACGACTGTCGCACACTGACTGAATTAATGAGATGAGTTTCTGAACTCTCTCCTGAGTAGGAAAAACATATCCTGTCTCTAGATCGAAGAACATCCCCAGGTAAACAAACTTCTGGGATGGAGTCAGCTCTGATTTTGGGAAATTGATCATCCAGCCCAAGTCTGTGAGAGTCTTCAAAACAATCTCCAGACTGGCCGATAAACTTTCCTGGGTGTGCGCTTTCAACAGCCAGTCGTCTATGTACGTGTGGACTGCTATATGCTTCTCCTGCGGAGGTATGCGGTGATCGCAAGAACCACACGGGTGAAAACCCGAGGAGCCGTGGAAATTCCGAAGGGTAACACCCTGAATTCCCACTGTCTGCCCTGGAATGCAAATCTCAGGAAGCGACGGAAACTTCTGTGCATGGGGATGTGGAAATAAGCGTCCTTCAAATCTATTGACGCTGTCCACATTCCCCTCTCTAACCCCGCCAACACCGAGAGCGCACAGTCTCCATCTTGAAACTGAGCGTCTCTATGAACTTGTTCAATGGCTTGAGGTTGAGAATTGGTCTCCACCCTCTGGTGTTTTTTGTTACTAAGAACAGGGTTGAATAGAAGCCCGGACACCTTTGTGCCGGCTGAATAGCTCCTTTTTGTATGAGGGAATTTATTTCCTCCTCGATACACAACCTTTGCTCTGGATCTCTCGGATTTGGAGTCCAGATCGGCACTAGAGACAGTCGCGATGGCGGGCCTGTCATCCAATCGGGATGATACCCGACTGAAAGCCATCGCAAGACTAAACGGTCCTGAGTTAACCGTTCCCACTCTTGCATGTGGTCGGCTAGCCGGCCTCCCACCGGTCCACCTAGGGATAGAGGTGGACATAAGGAGTGCAAGAGCGGCACTGTCTCCTTTGCCAGAAACACTGGAGCGGTTCTCACCGCGGTAACCGTCCCATCAGGAACGATTACCACGCCCAGATCCTCGCGCGCCACGACCAGCACCGCGCGCACCTCGGTGCGCGGGCGGCTGCCTGGCTGACTGCGCCCCCCTCGCTGCTGGCCGAATCGCACGCGGCTGAGGCCGACGCTGCGATGGTGGTTGGCCTCTGACCTGGCCACCACCACCTCGAGCCTGCAGGGGACGATACGCAGGGGGTGCGGCGCGAACGTTAGCACGACGAAGCACCTCAAACTGCTCGCGCAGCGCTCTCTGGTTATTTACCAGAGTAACCATCTCCTGGAGGTGTCTACATCCCTCACCTCCAAAGAGACCAGGACCTGTCGTAGGCGTACGCAGTAGCCTATTGTACAGGTCCTGGGACGGGCACAGATTGTCCAAGGCAAATGTGCGCCTTGCCCGGACACTCCTGGTCACCGCCCGAGTCATACAGTCCAGAGCCAGGTTGATACCATCCTGGATGGCTCGCTGGACTGTGACCGGACTTGGCTGGTGCGATGCGGATGCTGTTACTACCCCTTGTAACAGCTGGGAGACGTGGGACAGAGCGGCAATCGAAGCCCTCCCACTCTCCTCCGCATCACGCAACGCGGTATTTGCTGAACGCAACGCGTTCGAACACAAGACTCCCGTGTCAGAACGGGAGACTGGCCGCACATCCTCACCCAAAGCCGCGCGGTCATCCACGCTCGGCTTAGGTACCACACCGTACCGCTGGTAATCCAGGGCCACGATGCGGCAACGCCTGGCCACCTCGCGCGGGGCCTTCGCGAGACGTCCACTCGACTTAATGGACGTCTCCGCCGCCTCGAACATGTCAACGACATGCTCTGCCAGCGGCAGAGAAGGCATAGCGTTAACTTGACGGCGGATACGCTGATACCCCTGGCAAGCCAGGGAGAACATGCGGGCCTGACAACACCGGCATGCTAATCTCACTGGCTTGACCAGGAGCAGGCGCCGTGGTAGAGCGCGGGGCACATACCGCCCCACCACGGCCCCGGCCAGCACCAGCGACACTCTCGGCAAGCCGAGGTATGCGGTAACGCTGGCCCTCAGCAGCGCCCAGGGCCACAGTCTGAACCGTGGATTCTACTCCTGCGTGAGTAGAACCGTGGAATAAGTCGCCTGTATTCCCCGCGAGGGGTGCACAGACGTCATAATCCATGGCCACGTCCTCAGACGGCGACCCCAACAGGTAATCCTCTTCCTCCTGGCCAGACAGATTAGACTCTGGGTCAGCAAAGAGAGCTAACCCGGACTGGCCAGGGAAGGTGCCATAGGAGGTACTGGCACCCGCGGCGTGCGGATACCCCTGGACTGATAAGCAGCCCGCGGGTTCCAGCGACAACCGTCCACGGCCCCTCGGCGCGGCACTAAGCCTGCTGCCAGGGTCGTGGAATGCCCCCTCTAATGAGGCCACCTCTGAATCTTCGAACAACGGAAGCGTACTAAGGAAAGGTGATTCAGAGGTGGGGATTACCTGCTCCGAAGCAGATGATGAGGACAGCAAAGGATTTGGTCCAGGAAGCATGCCACGAAGCAACTCTGGAACCAAATCCTTTATTGTCCTCCTCATCTCTCCCAACATCTCGGTCCGGAAGGCCTCCATGTCCACCGCGGATGAGGCCTTCCTCTTACCCTTCTTACTCACACCCTCTCTTTTCTGCTTCTTCTCCTCCTCCACCACCTTGTCCTTCGCCTGTAAGCACAAGAATTCGGACATTAGCTCGCCCCCCCAGTGCTTACATATCTCGCAATTAATCAAGGGACCACAGGGGCTACACTGATAGCAGAGATGAGGCACAAACTTGTCCTTCAAAAACCGTCCACCGGACGCACAACCAGGTCTCTGAAACAGGGCAAAGGACGAGGAGTATGAGCAATCTAGTTAAGCTCAGAAACTCAACCAACTCAAGAGAAGGAAATGATCATAAAGATCAATATTCATCAGAAAACCAGCTTTGGACAAACTTTAATTGTTAATAAAGAGCAAGGCTGATTATGACGTCATTAATCCTATGACAGGAAAAAATCGATCCCCAACAAACATCCAAGTGCAAGGACGAATTGTATCTCTAACCAGAACATGTGCAGAATGGACATTTCGACTACACAACCATCAGATATATACTGATAACAATGGCAAATACTGTTAATTATCTCCCTTTCCTCTCTAAATAATTAACATCACCTCATATCAATAATTAGATACCTGACACTTTGTATAGACAAACCATCCAACGTGATGAACTGGAGCACTCCACCAACTGAACGCCTCTTAACTCTCTCCACCTATAGGGGAAGGAATTGGATCAAGAGGGCAAAGTGAGAAGACCTTTATACTAGGCCTCCGACTCACTGGACATAAAATTTTTGGTTAGATAACCTAACAGTATTAGTAGGAAATGGAACCATGGTGGAGAGAAACAAACCCTCTGCTGATGTGATGTCCATTACATATCGTCACACAGACCTGTGGACATAAACACAAAGAGAGATTAGTATTATATAGCACCTAGTTGAAATAAACCAACTAAACAAGGCGCTTATCACGGTAAACGCGAGTCCCGGAAACACATTACACCGGGAGAAAAACTCGCTAATTTTACTAGAAGTCACCTGATTTAAAGGTCCTGGGCCTTCCTCTGGCGAAGTCATCCTTTCTGCCATCTTTATCAGGGATAATCACTTCCAAATTCACACAAAAAGACTATGAATTGAGTAAAGAAAAGCTCTAGCACAAAAACATGTGTAGACTCTCTGCCAATAAATTAGCAAAGAGGAAGTGCTAGTCTGCGCATGCGCGGTGGTGGGGCTGGCATCCGCCAGACTACGCTCTGACTCCCTGCCCAGTAGGGGCACCTAACTGTTTTAATCTGAGTGTTTATTGAGTGAAAGCCGATATTTAGCAATATCAAAAGTATTAGGGAGGTAAGTATACTCTTGATGTGAAATTATCATGTTCATGTAATGTCTCTTTGCAGCTAGAAAGGTATGCAGCTTGTGCTTTCGCAATGTAATGGTGGGTTGTCAGATTATCAAGTTGGTCACACAGCAGATTGATGAACTCTGGCACACATTCCTGTCTAGCAACAATGGAAGTCCGATCAGTATGCCGCCACTGTTTAAAATTAATGACATCATCTTCATCCATTTCCATTTGATTGTGGATAAGCTCTGTTATATGTGTATGCAGGGCATCTTTTCCTGGGCACTGGCTACAGCGGTGTATCATACAGTCTCTGGAATGAATGTCACAAACAACAAGCGACATTAATGAAGTGTATTACAGTTTTAGTTCACCAACTGCAGCTAACAAAAGTTTCACGTTTTGGTGGATCTCACAGATGCACACAGAATGGGTGCCTCTGGCCGCAACTGTTATACACCATGGTGGGCGCAGTTCACAGAATTTGGAAAACCCTATTTTGCAGGATTCATACTTTTGTTTAAATGCTACGTACAGTTCATTCAAATTTGCTAAGAGCAGGCGCTTTTGTTTGTGTATACGATTTGCATCAATTTTTATTGAAAGGTAGTCCTTTTTTCCAGGGCACAAACGAGAGTATTCATCACTTTCATAAAACACGGTCACTTGTTTCTTGACATCTTCTGTTAATTCATTTCCCTTCTTGGTTGAGGGTTCCGCAAGAATGCCATGTTGTTTTTTTAACTCTCTGGCTTTCCTAACCACATACTTTGTCACATTAAATTCTGTAGCAGTCTTCTCAAGTGACCAGCTTGGAGGTGCCATTGTCAGTATTTGTATTTGCTTTTGTCTATTTGACACACTACATTTTTGCTTCATACATAAAATAAGTTCTTTAAGATCTGTACATTGCTGACAAACTGGTGTCTTCTTCACCAAATCATCTGGCTCTACTTTCAAATTTTTGGCAAGCTGATATTTCATGGCAGTCTCTGCTTGGGCTAGTTTGCGTTTACCATAACCAACCATATCTCTCTGGCTGACCTTTATTTTGAGGGGAGAGCATCCAAGTGAGGTTATGCTGGTATTTAGTTGACCTGCATGCTTGCCATCACTCTGATCTGTGTCATATGAATCACTTTCTAAATTATCATCATCTGTAAGTTCTGCAACAGGTTTAGTATCCAATGAAAATTTTATCATACACTTTGGACATAACTTTTGACCGGGTTTAATGTTATTCCCTGTGGTTTTATTTAGTTTCTCAGTTGCAGTGGTATTCAAGGTACGTAAGTTTCCTCTGACTGGCTGACCATGAACAGAATATGGATCACAGCACTTCTTTTCTAAGAATTCATATTTGTCTAGGTACAACTTTTTATGATGCAAGCATACTGTACTTTGTTGAGTTACTGTCATATTCTGTGGTAAGTCGCAACGTTTAAACATAAGGTCTTTATCTTGAAGTGATAAATCACATATTTTCACAAAGCCTGTCTTTTTGCAGTAAGTCAGTTCATGCCAATAGTACAGGCAGCCATCTTAGATGCCATAGTTACTCAATCTGAAAAACAAACAAGAAAATATTAATGACCAGACAGTTAATAGTTTGATTTAAATTGAGTTTCCTTGGTAAGTGGGCTGCAGGTATGAAAATATAACACTGGCACAAGAAAATTAGGTAAAATTTTATTTCTTGAAATTTTCTAGTCAGTAGATATGTACATAATTGCTAAGCTATATTATGTTCATATACACTGTGTGCGTATCTACATGTATTAAATATAAATATTAATGTAAAAATAAGATATATTAGCAACATGTTTCATTAGATATATCACCCTGTTTCTTAAACATTTTAAAGTAATATTTAAATTTATTTTACAGAATTAAGTCTAGGATGATAACCATTCGTGAATTGACAAAATAACCCTATTTTGTTAAATTATTATCACACTGAAATAATCATAGGGGCAAGTTGTTCTAGGTATCAAATTAAAGCCTAGACCATATGCTTTCTTTTGATATATAGCAATAGTGTGTGCCACCTGTCCCTCTTAATAATATTTGCAGCTGAAACTTGACATGCGTGAAGATTTTCTTGTTTTCAACAAGTCATATCTCTAAAAGTTATGAACTTAGGAGGTTACAAACACCTGTGCATGTTCATCTAAATGGATACATAAAGCATGTGAAAAGGCAAGCCCTAAGTGCAGACAGTTTGTGTTTTATTCTCAGATAAAAGTTGCAAAATGCACAATGTCGAAGATTATTTTGCCATTTTTGGTAAAGTATTAAATAAAGATTTATAAAGGTATTTGGCATTTCTTTGCAATTTCCAGTAAGACACATAGCAGTGAATTAATGGTAAAAATTTCAGATGGCTAGCATGTATAATAAGGGATATATTAGGACTTGAAAGTTGTGGAAAAAATAACATGTGCGAAAACCCTGTAACATTTTCGCCACCCCTATGTTATTCAGACTGCAATATTTTGAAAAGTATGTAAAACTGGACTCTATAATTTTGTATAATCGCCTAAAATATGTGTAGGTAGCTGTAAACAAAATATTAAGCAATTCTGAGATGGTCAGGTGGGGACCACTTGCTGATTTGAGATGGAATGACCCAAATGCAAATTTGTTCCATTTCAAAAATTCTGAAATCAAACATAGCCTTTGCTGGAGGAATATCAGTCATTCTGGCACTAACGTGTAAAGGCAAATGCATAGTTTTGTGATTTAAGAATGCCACGGTTAACGAACCAGAATACAGCAATTGCCATTGGTGTTTTAGAGGCCAATTTTCCAGTGAAACAGGTGGCTCATAGAATGGGCGTTAGTCCAAATGCCATCCAAAAACTGTGGGATAAATTCCAGCGGACTGTTGAGGTGCAGGATCGACGAAGAAGTGGCTGGCCGACAGCAACAACACCAGCTCAAGATCGTCTCATCACCAACCTAACACTGCGAAGAAGGCAATCCACAGCGAGGGCGATAAGAGATCAGCTGCACGCAGCTGCTGGAGTCGGGGCCAGGATGGTTAAAGAACCAAACTGTAAGAAATCGCCTTCATAAAGCTGGATTGCGTGCCCGTCGTCTGGTTAAGAGATCCGCCCTGCTATTGTGCCACAGGGAAACGCGTCTTGAATGGACACGGGAACATGAACAGTGAACAAGACAGCAATGGGCTAATGTGTTGTTTAGTGATGAGGTGCGCGTCTGTCTCCGTCACATTGATGGAAGGAAACGTGTATGGCGTCGCCGTGGAGAACGGTTTTCGGACTGTTGTGTACAACCGGTGACCGCATTTGGAGGAGGCAGCGTGATGATGTGGGCTGGAATTTGTGGAGGAGAAAAGACCGATTTGGTTCTGATCGAAGGTAGCCTTAATACCAATCGCTATGTTGCGGAGGTCTTGGAACCACATGTCCTACCATATGCTGGAGCCATCGACGATGGATTCATCTTTATGGATGACAATGCGCGTCCACACTTTTTTTAATCATCACGGTATTCAGAGAATTGTGTGGCCATCCATCTCGCCAGACCTTAACCCCCTTGAGCATTTGTGGGATCAGCTCAAGCGACCAGTTTATCACAGTGACCGACGACACCGTTCTTGGTGACATGTATTAGTTGTTACAGGAGTGGATGGCTATACCACAACATCGGGTCACCCGCCTCATCAACTCTATGAGAAATCAGTGCCGCAACGTGATTCAGCAGAATGGTGGATACACACGTTATTAACTCTGTTAAATCTGTGATTTACTGTCCGTTTGAAATGATCGTTTATGATTTGATGGAATTCTGAATAAAATGTTTTATGCTTTATCGTTTATGAAATGAATTATTGATGTTATTGGATAAAAGTTGCTTTTTGCTCTCTATCGGTTATGATTTTCTTGGCACTGGATACAATTTGTATCCATGTTCCGTTTTAAGAATTTTTGAAATGGGTCAAATTTGCATTTAGCGCATGCGCATTCATGCATAGAAATACAGATGGGATAATCATTTTCACTGATTGATGCTATAGTCAAACTAATGACCTGTGAGAAATTGTATTAAAATCAGACCTATATCTAGGAAAATATTAGCCCATATTTAGAGGGGAACTTACTTTTTTTTAGGTGTATATAGGGCTGCGCGGTTTGGCTTACAGCCATATCGGTTTCGATATGACTTTTCATATTGGTTTTAACCGAATATCGGTTTTATGGACATGAAACAAAAAATTTAAATGATAAAAAATAGCACGAAAACATAACGTATTTTCACACCCTGATACAGTCGTAACGTTTTACGCCTTTAAAGCTTAATATACCTTATAATATACATCAACGCGGGAGTGAAATTATTAATTAGACGGCCTAAATATTAAGCACAGTTAAATAAACATCGTTTATTTTGTCAAAATTAATCATAAATCAGTAAAACAGGTTGCGAAAAACATAGCCTAATCACGTGATTGTAATTAATTACGATGTAATTATCTCCATTTCTTCTTTCATTTCCAAATCGGCCCGAGGACGAAATCATGCCTTGAAGAAAATATTAACTGTAATATTGCGAATGCGAATTTCATAAGTTAATATGATATTGTGTATAGAAGATAACGTTTTAAAAACGGTTTGAGTAATAATTTTATTTAAAATTATATCCTAATCAGCAAAATGTATTCAGCATTATATTTATTGGCGAGATTTTGTATCCATTCGGGCGATTTAGTTTTGGGACGACTTTGCATTATGTTAATTAGCCGGTGACGTAAATAAAATGGATGCCGTTGTTTAGAAATGTTTCCCCCGATACAAATTTCAATGACAAATTCCCGCGTTAGTATTGTGTTTTATATTGCAAATTTATCTGGTGTTGTTGCTGTCGGCCAGCCACAGCGAGTTACATGGAGTACACAATATGCGCAATTGGGGCCACGTTCAATTATTAGTTGCCCCGAATGTAGCTTAATGGAAAGTCTGGCCATTATTATTCATTACGCTTTTCATACTCGTTAGTATCTTTTATTTTTAACAATCCTGATACGAAAAACCGAAAATATGTTCATATTCGGTTTTTCGATATTTATTTTTTATAATCGGTTATGAAACTGTCAGTGCGGTATATCGGTTTTAAATATGGTATCGGTATATCGCGCAGCCCTGGGTGTATATATGTCCCCTGGAAAAGGAATTTCAAATGTAGTTTCAAAACTCCCCGAGATCTGGCCGGCCATTAGATTTTATTTACATCTTCTTAGGGGGAATAACTTTTAAGATATGGCATGGACACGAAATTTTTTACCCATTTTAAACATTTCAGGGGAGATAACTCTCACAAATATGGATGGATCTCACAGAATCAGTCATGACACTTCGTCTCTATGTACTATGTCCACTGAATAAAAATGTTAAATGTAGATTAAAAGCTTCTTGAGATAATTACACAAAATTTTGACATATTTTAAGGATTTCAGGGGGGGGGGGGGGGGACAACTCTCACAAATATGGGCGGATCTCACCGAAACAAAAATATGACACTTGGTTTCTATGTCATGTATTCGCTGAAACAAAAATTTCAAACATAGATTACAATCCTTTGCGATATGGCCCGGACACAAAATTTTGGACACATTTTAAGCATTTTAGGGGAGATAACGCTCACAAATTTGGACAGGTCTCACCGAGACAAAATTAGGACACATCGCCTCCTCTACCTAATATTTTTATTTTAAAGATTTCAGGGGGACCAACTCTCACAAATATGGGCGGATCTCACTGAAACAAAAACATGACACTTCGTCTCTATATAATGTATTCGCTGAAACAAAAATTTCAAATGTAGACTAAACACTTTTTGAGATATGGCATGGACACAAAATTGTTGCCACATTTTAGGCATTTCGGGGGGTGGTAGGGGGGGGGGGGGTTGGGGTGTGGGGGGGGGGGGAGGGGAGGGGGGGCATAAATCTCATATGGACAGATCTTGCTGAAACAAAATCACGCCATATTGTCTCTACCTAATATGTTCACTGAAACAAAAAATTCAAACGTAGATTAAAATTCTTTTGAGATATGGCATGGACACAGATTTGCTGACAGATGCCACCACAAAATACGACCCAATAAAATTCATAACCACCTTCTTCAAGATTAAAGCTGGGTGTCAATTACTGGTTTTAATAGGACTGTGTCCATTAACACATTTGTCTAGATACATTTACCCCGCTAACACTCATAACTGCCAAAAATGGATTCTGCAGTGGTCTAGAGAAATGGCCAATCGCAGATGAAGAGAAGACTATTTTTGACAATTTACCACTGGAATGACTGGCTCGATAACAGAGCCAGTCATTCTAGTGGTACACTTTAAAAAATAATCTCTTGCTCTGCAAATGGACATTTTATAAGAAATTAAATTTTTTAACAAATTCGAGGGTTAGAGGTGTTTGCATACGTCACATTGTAACTGTTTCATGTCACATGCGAGGTAAATGAATGCAATCATGAATGGATGAATCCACTTTTAGCCATAACCCTCCCATCTCTAGCTAAGCTCCGCCCACGCTTTGCCCCTGTTGGAATTGATCGAACCTGCCACTCACCCAATCTCAATTTTCAGAAAAATATACAGGCAAGCAGTTGAATATTTTTGAAACTAATTTGACTGGGTGCTGTTGCTGCCTATATGGCAGCAACAATAGGCAGCAACAGTGCCACGTCAAATTAGTTTTAAAATATTCAACAGAGGTTATTAACTAGAAAAGACATACAATGCGTACAAGTTGACTGACTATTAAGCATTTATGACAGACTTAAATATGTCATTCATGACATATTTCATTGTGACATCACCCTACATATGACGTAATTTATTATGACTGAATTATGACTGGCATTTAACTGACAGATTGGAATCCTCTATTACTTTCACATGCAAATAGTAGTCAGTAGTAGAAAATGTATGGTATTCAGACGCATATACGGACAGACATACATGTATCTCGCCCCTATAATGCCTATAAACATTCCAGATACAAACATGCTAATGGACACAGGGTTGTTTGATTTAAATCATTTGATTTAAATCATTGATTTAAATCACAATTTAAATCACTTAACAAAAATCACCAAAAAAACAATGATTTTTTAATTTTATAATGATGTGTATGTTTTATTTTATTATTTTTATCATTAAGAGTCTATATTAGATGTTTTCTTTGTGCACAGAGCCTGACAGGTAAAAATCAATATTTTGTCTGTGACATGGACAGCATTTGGCAATTGGCATATGTCTAGACGGTGTCATGGCGAGTAGACGCTACATCCTGTTTGACATATGTCAGTCAGACTCAGTCTCTATGTTTCTGTGTGTATATAAATTTATAAGGTGTGCTTAACTGGCCGTTTCATTTTAATGAGTTTTCTAGAGTGTATATATATCTATATTATTATCTGGTCAGTAGACTCAGTACTTCATCACAATGCCCGGGTCTGGTAGAAAGACTGATTGTGTGTGGCTGTATTTTGACAAAATTGTTGTCACTGGCAAGACTGGATGTCGTGCAAAATGCAAAACTTGTGGTAAAGATATGCAGGGGCTAGTAGCCCGCATGAAATCACACATTGATCTATGCAACAGCAGTGTTGTGACTGTTGCTGACACTGAGCCTGTGCCCGCTCCCCAGCGCTCCAGCTGACTCAAGCATCTCTGTTCCATTTCCCATGAAGTGTGCATCGTCTACCTCACATACTCGTGACGTCTCGGTCGTCTCCAACACTAACACCACCACCCAAGAAACTAAAGAACAGTAGCATGAACAAATTTGTGATGCAGACTTCAAACAGTGAAAAGGAGGCTATAGATCGTCAAGTGGCCCATTATATTTATGCCACCAACAGTCCTTTCTCCACAGTGGAACATCCAGAGTTCAAGAAACTGGTCCAGATGTTGCGTCCTGGATATTGCACACCTAGTCGCTTTGATGTTGCTGACAGGTTCCTTAATGAAGTCCAGGCTTCCTTGGTAACTGTCTAAAAGGAGCTGTTGCAATCGGCTCTCGATGGCTGGAGTAATATTCACAATGAGCTTATTGTGTTGGTGTCTGTCACTATCCCTGATGGTGACAGCTTTTTAACAGAGACTGTGGACACTTCTGGTCATCCTCATACAGCTGAATACCTGAAGGAGGTACCGGATTAAGTGTGCTGGCGGTATCGCGAAGGTAGAAATCGGTGAATTACGATTCGGCATGCCATTGTGCTACAGACATCACCTCCTCTAAAGAGACACCCGTATAAAGGCCCGATGATGCTGCTAGTGCTCGGACCTGATGGGCATTCGCACAATCAATCTGCTTTCCTGTAGCGATTTTGTGCAACATATGAATAGCATCGACTATCCAACGAGAAATGGTATCTTTCAAGGCGCGCAAATGAGGAGCTTTGAGACATACATGTAACCACAGAGATTTCGGGTCATCTCTCCACTCCTCAGTACGTTTCTTATACATTTTCAGACATCTGACAGGACACCAAGCAGAAGTTTGGGTCATGCCTAATTAAACTTGGCAAATTGATCGGCTGTCCTCGATATTTAAGTGACTGATTCTTTGCCAGGAAACAGAGATGTGGTAATAGTCTTAAACCTTGACCTATAACGACAAAACAGTCTTGTTCGGCAGAAAGCTCATAGATTTTGCTTCTCCTTCTCGCCGATGCAACCAAGAAAACTTAATAGTTAAGAGTTTAATATCTATAGATCTAATTGGTTCAAAGGGAGCATGCCCTAAAACCTGTAGACCAAGAGATAGATTCTACGCTGGGATAGGAATTGGCTGTCTGGGTCGCAAATTGCTTATTCCTTTAATAACTTCATTTAAAGTGTCGTTCGCCACTCCTACAGTGGCCAGACAGGGAACTACTGAAGTTAATGCAGACGTATATGCTGCTAGGGTTGAAGGTACAAGTTTGTCAACCTCGTATAAATGACAGAAAATCTGCTACGTGTTGTACAGATGCAGAAAAGGGATTAATATCTCTTCCCTTACACCACTTGCAAATTTGTTGATTCTATAATTATATGTCTTGGTGGTTGACCCTCTTCTGGCTGAAACGACAAATTTTGCTCCTTGCTCAGAAAAGCCACCCTTAATTGCTCGCTGCTTGGCAACATCCATGCAGTCAATTGGAACATCTCCAGTCTGTCGTGAAGATACAGACCTTTGTTCTGAAAAATCAGATCCCTTCTGTCTGGAAGAGGGATTGGATTGCGGACCAGAAGGTCCAGCAGATCTGTAAACCACTATCGGCCTGGCCAATGAGGGGCGATCAGTAGTACTAGACATATGCCCTATCTTATCTTTGCCAGAACTTTTGGGATGAGAATTGTTGAAGAATACGCATACACGTACATTCCCTTCCAACTTATCGCCAGTGCGTCTACTGCTAGAGCTAGCGGGTCCTGGATCGGTGACACGTATGTGACCATCTTTGCATTTTTTTTCATTGCAAATAGATCCACATTTGGCTTGCCCCAATGTTTGAAAAGAACCTCCGCTACCGACTGGTAGAGCTTCCATTCTGTCGGACGACAAACCGTCCTTCGACTGAGAGCATCTGCTAGGATGTTCAATCTTCCTGGAATGTGCGCTGCCCGAAGAATAATATTCCTCTCTTGGCACCACAGCAGAAGGTTCCATATCATCATGCACAACTCTGGTGATCTCGTCCCGCCTTGGCGGTTCAAATAAGACACCACTGTGGATTGTCTGTCCTTACTAGGACAACGTTGTCTCGGATTAAGTTCTCAAATTTTCGAAGTGCTAATGCCACCGCTAATAATTCGAGAACATTTATGTGTTTTTGCACATTGGTCTGATCCCATTCCCCAGACACTGAGATTGTCCAGTATTGCTCCCCAACCTTTCGTTGATGCATCTGTAAAGATGGACATCTGCGGCCGAGGAGGTTGTAGAGGAACACCTCGTAGGAGATTCTGTTCCGATAACCACCACTGAATATGGAACATCAACGGTTCTTTTACTGGAATCCTCAGAGACAACGGATCCATTATCTGAGGCCAGAATGACATTAAGTACATCTGAATCGGCCTGCGTCTGAGTGCCGCATAAGGAACCACCGTCTCACTAGTAAACCCAGTATTCTGAGAAATTGACAAACCGTCAGATAGGCTCCTAGAGAAACTGGCTCCAGTACTGCAATCAAACTCTTGCCTCTGCTCTCCGCTGGAAAAGATACACCGTCCCTGAGATTGAAAAATATTCCCAGATACACAAACTCCTGGGATGGAGTCAATTCTGATTTCTCTAGATTCACAATCCATATTGGAGTCGATGTTAACCGAACTAACGATTGACTGATGAGCCAGTCCGGTTCGTAGCTGTTTCTTAGCCAATGACAGACGAAACAATCTTGCATGACCTGTTCCCACTGGTTTGAGAAAAGCTGAAGTCTGCCTCCAATGGCAGGAATCTGCACACAGCTTGCGATCGATATTGAGCGATAAGACATTAATTCGCTTGGGTGAAGATTCTCGACTACCTGCATTCCTGGCGCCACCGGAACGGGTCTCGCCGGAAACCCATCAGGACCGTCCCCCATGGCCACCTCGCGGCTTCATGGAATATGATGACCCGGGGCCCTGCCACGGCTATCCTTATGGTAGCCGACGCGACCAGATCCGCCACCCTTCCTATCATCTTCATACAGGCTCTTATTAGAGGACTTGTATGAAGACGAACGGCCAAGTCCCTGAGAATCAGATGCCCGATAGGCATCATGGCCAGACGGACAGAAGGGTGATCTTTGGCACTGCCTCTGCTGCTTGTAGGACTGTTGCAGCCGAGTCCTCTTCGGTGACTTCTACGACTCTGCCACCATAGACTCAATTTTGGAGAGGGCTTGTCATGCCGAGCTGCCAAACAAGCCCGGACCAATGAAGGTTGCGGAAAATAACTCAGCCCTCATCTCCGGTCCTGGTTCTACAGAATCGAGAACCATTCTCCTCCGTTCCACCAATGATTTAGTGATCACCCTGGCCAGGCAAACTTGAGACAAGCGCATGACGTCCCAGACAACTCCGGGAGCAGCCTCTGGCACTTCCCCACCTTCCGCCGCGCAGGTCAGCATACCCTGCAGGATGGTGCATCCGTGCGAGAGAGCAGCCACAGGTGCTCTCGCCGCATCCTCAATGAGTTAACTCATTGAAGGGATCCTTGTTAGCCTGGGAAACCAATGACCCTTGGATTTCCCAGCTAACGACCTATTCAGCGCTTCTCTTTCCCCCGACTGAAAGCCGAGGAACACGAGCATACTAATGGTAGGCCTGCTCTGGAAAGTGGACCTTACTCCTTATCCCCTTAGCGGCCTTGGCAAAGAATACTCCGGCTGAACCAGACGGTAAGCTACAACTTCCAACATGTCAGAAGTCTGAGTGTCCAAGGGAAGAGTTGGCATGGCCGAAGAGCCACTTGACAGAGCGCTAGCCGCACGCTCTGACATCCGCTCCATCGCCGGATCTCGCTGAGATCCCTGAACCGATGTCAACCCGAGACGGTCGGACATCCAGCCAAGAACCTGCACCCATTCAGCTTCGGTGAAAAAAGATGATTCGTCCATCAATGGACTACCATTTTCATCCTCTTTCTCACCCTTGGATGAAAAGGCCACCGACGATCCATGGGGAGAGCTATGGACCAAACTTCCCACTCGAAGCGGGTCCGTGGCTCGACTACATGCGAATCGCCAGACACGGAATCACCGCAATCCATCGGCTCCAGCACGGGAGCCGGGACTATGGCCGCTACTACGGCAGGAGATGGGACTCGGAGAGCAGCCGTCAAACCCGCATCCACGACGCCAACGGGAGATGTATAATACGGCTCTGACGGCATTTCCGACTGAGCGAAATCCGGGTGAAATATGCCCGACGGAACGTCGACATCTCCACCCGGTTGACAAACCCATACAAAACCCATGGGTGACCCACGGGAAGTACCGGAATCTCTCACTTGTGAAAACTCCGGCATGCCAGTGTCTTCCATCAGGAGGATATCTTCTTCCTCCGCCATCAGCTCTTGAGCCAAAGCAAGAGGAAGGACAGGTGCATGTCCCTCTGCAGAACTATCCGGACCACCAATAGGTAATCCTGCACCAGCCTGCATCAACGGGACCGTGGACTGAAAAGACTCAAACATCGCCTTGAATTGGGCCACCCAAACACCCAAGGCCGAGTCAATCCGCTTCATTCAGGTGCTCTTCCAGACCTTTGACTGACGCCTGATCCACATTGGCCGCCTTGTCCATTGCGATTCTCATGATCAAATTCTGCCACCATCTCCGACGACCACTTCGCACATACATCGCAAGGACTCCCAACTTTGCACTTCGCGCAGGCAACACAGTGATGGCCCGTGAACGTCCGCTTCATGAAACCGTTAGAGCGCGAGCATAATGTATCAGGCGGGGCCTTGCTTTGCCCCTTCACCTTCTGCGAATACAGAATAAGAATTAAAACGCTGCACATGATAAGATGATGATGAGCAACACACACAATTTACTTGATTGTAATTTAAAATTACTTAAAAACATTAACTTTCTCTCAAATTAATGATAATCAAGTTTTAGGCAGGAAATATTTGAAAATTTTTAGAGTGAAAATTTAATAAACACGACTTGATAATTAACTAACGTTAAAACAGCCAAGAAAATAAGACTGATCGCTACAAATACCATCGACAGTGAAGTGAGAGCTAATGATCGGATTAAAACAGAGTGCGTAGACACGCCAAGCCAAAACAAAACATTAATCAAGGACGCCGCCATCTTGGTAACGGGCGCATCCATCTTGGAAGGAACCGAGTTGCAAGAGAAATTAACCGAGTACCCGGATAAGATTTAAAAGTTAACGGGTAACGGAGCGACTCCAACAATAGCTACCATTTTAAAACAATGTGTCAATTTAAGGAAATTTCAAGTAGTCATTACGGCACGAATGTTTTAATTCTAGATTAATACAACCTGCCCCTGTGATGATTTTCCTTTCTCTTCCATTAAGCCAGCGATCAAATCGTGCACAGGCTACTCAAACCGCAATAATTCAAGCTAATTTAGACTATGAAAAAACCTGACAGTATAGTCGAGCATGGATCCGGACCTAGGTAACCATATATAGAGAATCTGGAACGAGGTAACTTTTCATATCACTATTATGGACCGAGTTGAAAATTATCAATTACTTTTCTTCTAAGACTATCGCAGAGCCATGGCCATCAATCGTTACTTCGCTGCCGACTGATAAACTGTCAAACGATGACATTTTGCGATGACATTTCATGAATGACAAATCATAGTAAACAAATCGTAGTAAAACAGTACCGTGTAGTAATCCCTATGCGTCACGCTCAAATCAATCGATGTTTTAATTGGTCGGTTTAAATGGGTTGCGCACCCAACAGCCAATGAAAATACTTGGTTGAATATGTCACGTGTGCTCATATCGAAAAACATGGAACAGGCTAGAAGGCTTGTTTTAAATCAATTTGGACTTAGGTTTTCTAGAATTATAACTTGTGTTTCGCAACAGGTGATTCACGGTAAATGTTATTCGTCTATGACAAACTATTTAATGCGTACCTTCTTTTAGGAGTCGTCTCTATCTCGCTGTCATCTGTACCAGAGAAAAACTTCAGCTCCCCATTATTTGAGTTCAAGGCTGTAACCTGAAATACATATTTAAACAACGGTTTTAGTGAAACTCAACATATGCCTGCAAACATTACTTGTTTAGCCCTTTAACACTCATATCAGCCAAAAAAACTGGCTTCTGCAGCGGTCTTGAAGACTATTTTTGAAAATTTACCACTGGAATGACTGGCTCGATAACCGAGCCAGTCATTCCAGTGGTAAATTTTCTAAAAGAGCCTTCTCTTGGTCTGCAAATGAACATTTTCAATGAATAAACTAGAATTTTCTTGAATAAATTAAATTAATAAAGGTTTAAGGAATTATAAATGTGAATAGTTCGTCTTTATGAATCTTGAGTTTTGTAGGGGAGATAACACTGGCATATACGAATAGATCTCGCTGAATCACCATAACAACTGATAACGCTTTGTAATGTGTTTATCTACGTGTATTATTTATTTTAACTAAATGTGTCTAGACACTTTCAGGTTATCCAGCAGAAACAATAAATTCAATGAATTTTAAGTTGTTCAAGGGAAGTAACTTTAGAATATACGAACAGATTTCATGACACTTCATCTAGTCATAATAAATCCACTGAAAAGCGATTGTGTGTGTAGGTTAAAAACTCTGAGATCTGGATTGGACAAGAAAACTTTGACAAATTAAAGTTTTTCAGGGAGATAGCTCCGACAAACAAATGACATTATGAGACTGTGTCTTCCTCTAATATACCCACTGAAAGGAAATGTGACTGTAAGTCCAAAATTCTTTCAGATATGAATCGAGCACAAGATTTTGCACAATGGCACCGAAAACACCCACAGGTTCGAAAGGCGCGAAGAAGGCGATCAAGAAGAGCGCGCCTCATGCTGGCCACGTGGTGATCTAGGTGGGCTTATCGTTGAGCCGCAATCAACCCGCCCTGGAGAGATGCCGTTGGTCGAGTGGAGTGGCGACGCTGCTTACTTGCTGCTTCTATCTGCTGTGTACTTATATCTGCTGGTGACTACGGCCGAGGTTGCAATCACGAAACCGCTGAGGACGACAAGACGAAGATGATGGACATGGAGGTTGTGATTGGCGCTGATTTGCTTTGATGTAGATGCTGTCGCTCTCTTCGCTCTTCTCTCGCTGGATAAAATTTTAGCATAAGTATGAAAGGATTTTTAGTGACTCGACGACGTGACTTAAACCCATTCAACTCCCAAATAGCGCCACGTGCATTCAACTTATTATTTCTAATAGCAACAAGTTATAATTCTAAGTTAAATTTGGATATTTAGTTTACAAACACTGGATTTTAAGATCAATTTTTCCCGTTTCTTGTTTATTTAATCACAGGCCATTATCTTAATTTGTTTCTTCTTATTTGATAGTATTATCATTCAATTTCATCATAATATTCTTTATTTAAATTGTCCTGATTTCCGTTTTGAGATTTTATTTTACAGATTGCCCTCCACCCCCATTCCACCTCCATAAGAAATAAAGTAATTCCCCCTCCCCAACACTGCATACAACATAGACACCAGCCAACTACAATACATTAGGTAACATCAGGCAACACACTCCCAGCAACAACTGAATTTGTCGATTTTTTTCAGTTTTCACTTATTTAGAGCAACCATTCGGGGAAGCAACGCAACCCTTCGGGGAAGCACCTCTAAGAGCGAGTCATGGCCCAAATACATCTAGGTGTGAGCGGCCAATAAATACCAACTAAAAATGAAAATGAAATCGAGCACGAAATTTATGAAAAATTTTAAGTTTTCAGGGGAGATAACTCTGGAGTATATGGACAGAATTTGCCGAAATGAAATCACGACACTGCGTCTCCCCTAATATATCTGCTCAAAAGAATTGTGAGTGTAAATTCAAACCCCTTCGAGATATAGATCGGACATGAATCATATGGAGGGATGGATGGATGCCGAGCGCCATCACATACCACTACCATATACTACCATATATTGCGCGAGTGTATAAAAATGCCTGAGATTACCGATATTTCATTGTATATTTAAAATAATTACAAAAGCTAATCAATACCAGTATCGACAATGTAATATTTATTCAATATTTATATAAGCAACCAAATCATAAATTCTGAACATAAAGAAAGCCTATCCTCGTTTGAGTAGTGTCAATTCAGACTTGCTCAAGGGATGACCTACTTTTGGGGACATACTAGAGGGTCCACCTGACTTTTAATTGGTCACTACAAGCCAAATTTGACATGCCAAATTAACCCTTTAACACGCATATCAGCCAAAAAAGGTTTCTGCAGTCATCTTGAGCAATGTCCATTTGCAGATCATGAGACCATTTTTGAAAATTTACCACTGGAATGACTGGCTTGATAACCGAGCCAGTCATTCCTGTGGTAAATTTTCAAAAATAATCTCTTGGTCTGCAAATGGACATTTTCTATGAGAAAATTGAAAATTTCTTGAACAAATTCAAGGGTTAAATAGATCAAAATTGGTGGGCCGATTAGTTAAGACAAGACTCTTTAAAAGCTGCTTCTCTTAAATACAAGTAAATTTAGTCCCAGAATCTTATTAGAAAAATATTACAGCGGATAAACCAGTTCACATTGCCAGAAATTAAACGAAATCTAGGATTTCTTTTTTCACGAGAGAGTTGATACTTACCTCCCTAATACTTTTGATATTGCTAAATATTGGCTTTCACTCAATAAACACTCAGATTTAAAACAGTTAGGTGCCCCTACTGGGCAGGGAGTCAGAGCGTAGTCTGGCGGATGCCAGCCCCACCACCGCGCATGCGCAGACTAGCACTTCCTCTGACTAGATTATTGGCTGACACACATGCAACTATTAAGAGCCTGAAGACCGAGCCTCTGTGGGGTGGAGAGGCCGGGTCCGTATCTAGGGAGGTAAGTATCAACTCTCTCGTGAAAAAAGAAATCCTAGATTTCGTTTATTTCACTTCAAGAGTATACTTACCTCCCTAATACTTTTGATATTGCCAGAATTCGAAAGTGAATCTGGCGGGAGGGAGGCGAGGTCAAAAGACCAGCTCATCCCTATACGCTTTTCTGCGTTTAAGGCACTTAAACTTCTGAAACTGTAAGAAAAAACAGTCAGGATTTGACTAACCATCGGATAACACCACCGATGTATGAGAGATGACCGAATGTCATATGCGCTCCCCCCCCTCCTTCCTGGGAGGAAGAGTCGACTGACCTCAATGTCCTATACGCTCTCTACGTACAAGTGCCATGTACTACAGGACAGAGACGAAAAAACTCCATTTTCGTAACTCTCAACAATGAACCACACAAATACACAAACCATCACCATATTAATAACGGGTAATCGTGACAATACAATCAACAACGGACAACACATGAACAAGACTGACCTTGTTGACAATGGCTGCTGACATCATCTTCCCATCGGTAAAGACTGATGCAGGCCCAAAAATGTGGGTGTTTCCATAAATTAATTGTGATATATATAAGTAATGAGGAAATCACCTCAAAAAATATAAACCGATTTATTTTTTCAAAACCGACAAGGCGAGAGGATTAGAGGTGTCACGGAGATAATGGTCTGTAAAACTTGACTCACAGTGCCACTGAGCCACCGACATAATATCATCCACAGGGACCCCATTAAATAGGGCCGTGGATGTCACTACGCCGCGGACACTGTGAGCCTTGGCCACGTCAACCTGTTTCCCGGTGGCGGATTTATGGCAAAACTGAATGCATTCCACAATCCACCTGGAAATGGTGTCCTTAGAAGCCCTCCCATGGGGTTCAATATATGACAACCATAACGCTGACTGGTCGGTGCGCCATGCCGCCGTACGTTGTTTGTACCGGCGCAGCGCCCGGACGGGACACCATGCTTTAGAATTAGGATCATATCTAGTTAAAGCAGGCAAAATAATAGGTTGACCTGGATATTTCAACGACTGATTTTTAGCCAAGAAATTAACCCTAGGTAGCAGCTTAAGGCCTTCCCCTGAAACCACAAAACGGTCATCCTCGGCTGATAAGGCATGAATCTCACTCCTACGCCTAGCCGAGGCCGCAGCAATTAAAAACACAGTCTTCAGTGTTAATAGTTTCATAGAAATGGAACTAAGTGGTTCAAAAGGCTTATCACCTAGTACTTGAAGCACTAGCGATAAACTCCAAGACGGAATCACAGGAGGATTCCTTGGTCTTAGATTGCCCATGCCTTTAATTAATACATTCAATGTATTTACTTCATCACTTCCCCTCTTAGCCAAGCAAGGAATAACAGACATTAATGCTGACTTATAACCAGCAATAGAGTTAGGCTTGAGGCTATAGGCATCATAGAGGTGACAGAGGAAATCAGCTACTACTTGAATAGATGAATCCATTGGATCAATACATCTTTTTGAGCACCATTCTGCAAATCTGTTGATTTTATAATTATATGCTCTGGAGGTTGACCCCCTCCTGGCTTTGGCCATAAACATGGCTGCTTGCTCAGAAAAGCCCTCCTTAATTCTAGATTCCTTGACAACATCCACGCAGTCAATCTGAACATTGACGGATTGTTGTGAAGGGCCTTGCCCTGGAAGATAATATCGTCCATCAGAGGCAGAGGAACCGGATTGCAGACCAGAAGGTCCAGCAGATCCGTATACCATGATCGGCTTGGCCAATCCGGGGCGATCAGAAGCACTTGGCATTCCTCTTGTCTGATTTTCTGAAGAATTTTTGGAATCAGGATTGCTGGAGGGAATGCGTATGCATACATTCTCCCCCAGCTGATAGCTAACGCATCTGTTGCGAAAGCGCTTGGATCCGGAATCGGAGAGACGTACGTCGTCATCTTCGCATTCTTCTTCGTTGCGAACAAATCGATGTTGGGTTTCCCCCAATGGTCGAACAGACGATCCGCCACACATTGATTTAGTTGCCATTCCGTGGGTAAAACACTCATCCTTCGGCTCAATGAGTCTGCTAGCAGGTTTAACCTTCCCGGAATATGAACTGCTTTCAAGGTAATCTGGTGATCCAGACACCAACAAAGCAGTTTCCATGTCATCATACAGAGACTGGGCGACTTCGTTCCGCCCTGGCGGTTTATGTAAGTCACAACTGTTGAGTTGTCTGAACGAATAAGAACAATCTTGCCCTGAACTTTCTGTAAGAAATGTTCCAGGCCCAGGACTACTGCTCTTAGCTCCAGTAGATTTATATGTTCCTGTGACTGTTCCAGATTCCAAAGCCCTGATATCGTGGATTCTTCCAGGCAAGCTCCCCAGCCCTCCATCGATGCATCTGTATACACAGTCACCTGAGGGTGGGGAGGGGTTAGCAAAACCCCCGGTAAGAGATTCTCTGTATTCAACCACCATTGCAGGTGGTGAATCAGAGGCGCCAACACTGACACATTCGAGTCCAGCGAACCTGTACTCTGGGTCCATTGTGTCATGAGAAACAACTGGATCGGCCGCCTGCGTAAGGCGGCCTGAGGAATGACTGGTTCCAACGAAACCATCAACCCCAGCATTCTCAAGTAAACCCGTGCCAGGACATGACGACTGTCGCACACTGACTGAATCAACGAGATGAGTATTTGAACTCTCTCCTGAGTAGGATAAACATATCCTGTCTCCAGATCGAAGAACATCCCCAGGTAAACAAACTTCTGGGATGGAGTCAGCTCTGATTTTGGGAAATTGATCATCCAGCCCAAGTCTGTGAGAATTTTCAAAACAATCTCCAGATTGGCGGACAAACTTTCCCGGGTGTGCGCTTTCAACAGCCAGTCGTCTATGTACGTGTGGACTGCTATGCTTCTCCTGCGGAGGTATGCTGTGATCGCAAGAACCACACGGGTGAAAACCCGAGGAGCCGTGGAAATTCCGAAGGGCAACACCCTGAATTCCCACTGTCTGCCCTGGAATGCAAATCTCAGGAAGCGACAGAAACTCCTGTGGATGGGGATGTGGAAATAAGCGTCCTTCAAATCTATCGACGCCGTCCACATCCCCCTCTCCAACCCCGCCAACACCGAGCGCACCGTTTCCATCTTGAAACTGGGCGTCTCGATGAACTTGTTCAATGGCTTGAGGTTGAGAATCGGTCTCCACCCACCGGTGCGTTTTGTTACCAAGAACAGGGTTGAATAGAAGCCCGGACACCTTTGTGCCGGCTGAATAGCTCCTTTTTGTACGAGGGAATTTATCTCCTCCTCGATACACAACCTTTGATCTGGATCTCTCGGAATGGGAGTCCAGACTGGCACCAGAGACAGTCGCGACGGCGGGCCTGTCATCCACTCTGGATGATACCCCACGGAAAGCCATCGCAAGACTAAACGGTCCTGAGTTAACCGTTCCCACTCTTGCATGTGGTCGGCTAGCCGGCCTCCCACCGGTCCACCTAGGGACCGCGGTGGACACAAGGCATGCAAGAGCGGCACTGTCTCCGTCGCCATACACACCGGCGTGGTCCTTACCGCGGTAAGCGCCCTGTCAGGAACGATAACCACGCCCAGATCCTCGCGCGACCCGCCCCGCCCCGCGCGCACCTCGGTGCACGGGCGGCTGCCTGGCTGACGGCGGCTGAGGAGCCTGCGCCCCCCTCACTGCTGGCCGAATCGCACGCGGCCGAGGCCGGCGCTGCGACGGCGGCTGGCCTCTGACTTGGCCAACACCACCTCGAGCCTGCAGGGGACGATACGCAGGGGCCGCGGCGCGAACGTTAGCACGACGCAGTACCTCAAACTGTTCGCGCAGCGCCCTCTGGTTATTCACCAGGGTGACCGTCTCCTGGAGGTGGCGACATCCCTCACCTCCAAAAAGACCAGGACCCGTCATAGGCGTACGGAGTAGCCTATTATACAGGTCCTGAGACGGGCACAGATTGTCCAGGGCAAATGTGCGTCTTGCCCTGACACTCCTGGTCACCGCCCGCGTCATACAGTCCAGCGCCAGGTTAATACCATCCTGGATGGTTCGCTGGACCGCGAGCGGGCCTGGCTGGCGCGATGCAGATGCCGTTACTACCCCCTGTAACAGCTGGGAGACGTGGGACAGAGCGGCAATCGAAGCCCTCCCACTCTCCTCCGCATCACGCAACGCGGTATTCGCCGAACGCAACGCGTTCGCGCACAAGACCCCCGCGTCAGAACGGGAGCCTGGCCGCGTATCCTCACCCAAAGCCGCGCGGTCATCCACGCTGGGCTTGGGTACCACACCGTACCGCTGGTAGTCCAGGGGCACGATGCGACAACGCCTGGCCACCTCGCGAGGGGCCTTCGCGAGACGTCCACTCGTGTTAATGGACGCCTCCGCCGCCTTGAACATGTCAACGACATGCTCCGCCAGCGGCAGAGAAGGCATAGCGTTAGCAGTTGGTTTCCCAGCTAACCACGGCGTGTGAACACGGTGGCTAGCCGACTGCTCCACGGGCAGATCAGGCCTAACGCTCACCAACCACTGGCAAGCGTCATACCAATCCTCCTCCGTGGCTAACTGCGAGCGCTCTACAAGACGGGGTCCTTCGTCTTCCTCCTGAGCGCAAGCAGTAGAGCTTGACGGCGGGTACGCTGATACACCTGGCAAGCCAGGGAAAACATGCGGGCCTGACAGCACCGGCATGAGAATATCACTGGTTTGACCAGGAGCAGGCACCGCGGTAGAGCGCGGGGTATATATAGCCCTACCACGGGCCCGGCCAGCACCAGCTACACTCTCGGCAAGCCGAGGTATGCGGTACCGCTGGCCATCAGCAGCGCCCTGGGCCACCACCTGAACCGCGGACCTTACTCCAGGGTGAGTAATACCGTGGAAAAAAGCGCCTGTATTCCCCGCGAGGGGTGCACAAACGTCTTCATCCATGTCCACGTCGTCAGACGGCGACCCTAGCAGGTAATCCTCATCACCCTGGTCAGAAAGATTAGACCCCGGGTCAGCAAAGAGAGCTAACCCGGGCTGACCAGGAACGGTGCCATAGGAGGTACTGGCCACCGCGGCGTGCGGATACCCCTGGACTGATAAGCAGCCAGCGGGTTCCAGCGACAACCGTCCACGGTCCCCTATCGGCGCGGCAATAAGCCTGCTGCCAGGGCCGTGGAACGCCCCCTCTAATGGGGCCACCTCTGAATCGTCGGACAACGGAAGCGGACTAAGGAAAATCGATCCAGAGGCGGGGATTACCTGCTCCGAAGCCGATGATGAGGACAATAAAGGATCTGGTCCAGGAAGCATGCCACGAAGCAACCCTGGAACCAAATCTTTTATTGTCCTCTTCATCTCTCCCAACATCTCGGTCCGGAAGGTCTCCATATCCACCGCGGACGAGACCTTCCCCTTACCCTTCCTACTTACAACCTCTCGTTTCCGCTTCTTCTTCTTCTCCTCCTCTACCACCCTGTCCGTCGCCTGTAAGCAGCACAAGAATTCGGACATTAACTCGCCCCCCCAGTGCTTACATATGTCACAATTAATCAATGGACCACAAGGGCTACATCGATAACACAGATGCGGCCAGAACTTTATATGCATAAAACGTCCACAGGACGCGCAACCCGGTCCCTGAAACAGGGCAAAGGACAAGGAGTATGAGCAACTAGTTAAGCTTAGAAACTCAATCCAACTCAAGGAGAAGGAAAACGATCATAAAGATCAATATACATCAAAAACCAGCATAGCGCTTGAATTGCTAATAAATACATAGCCAGCTGATTATGACGTCATTAATCCCGTGACAGGAAAGATTCGATCCCAACAAAACATCCAAGTGCAAAGACGAATTGTATGCTGAATGGATAAGTTGACTACACAACCATCAGATACATATAGATAACTCTTTACTGGCAAAAATGTTAATTATCTCCCTTTGATTGTTTACAATAATTAACATCACCACATTATCAATAACTAGATACCTGACACTTTGTATAGACAAACCATCCAACGTGACGAACCGGAAACTCCACCATCTGCACGCCTCTTAACTCTCTCCACCTCAAGGGGAAGGAATTGGATCAAGAGGGCAAAGTGAGAAGACCTTTATACCAGGCCTCCAACTCACTGGACATAATTTTTCATTTGGTTAGATAACCTAACAGTGTTAGTAGGAAATGGAACCATGGTGGAGAGAATACTAATTCTCTGGTACTGTGACGTCACAACCTAGCGTCATACAGACCTGTGGACAGAAACAGAAAGAGAAATTAGTCCTAGGTAGCACCGAGTTGACCTAAACCAACTAACTAAGGCGCTTATCACGGTAAACGCGAGTCCCGGAAACACAATACACCGGGAAGAAAACTCGCTAATTTTACTAGAAGTCACCTGATTTAAAGGTCCAACGTCCTCCGGTGGCGAAGTGTATCCTCCCGCCATCCAAATCAGGTCTTATCACTTCCAAAATAACACCAATAAAAACGTTAAAGAGCAAGAAAAGCTATTGACTGAAAAACATGTGTGTTCTCTTTGCCAATAATCTAGCAAAGAGGAAGTGCTAGTCTGCGCATGCGCGGTGGTGGGGCTGGCATCCGCCAGACTACGCTCTGACTCCCTGCCCAGTAGGGGCACCTAACTGTTTTAAATCTGAGTGTTTATTGAGTGAAAGCCAATATTTAGCAATATCAAAAGTATTAGGGAGGTAAGTATACTCTTGAAGTGAAAATTCACTAACAAATTTTGAGACTAATTTGACAATGGCAGCAATAGTTTCCAACTAGAACACACAGACGATGGCACACCATTGCAAATCTCCACGCTTTCAACACATTTGACTTTCTACACCAACACCACCTCCCTACACACCTATACACACCTTCGGGGTGGAGCTGAAATATCGCTCACCTGAAATCCACCCAGCGGTTTACTGTAAACGCCATCTCGTAATCCACAATATGGGTAAATCACAAAACAATTTGAATTAAGACACTCCCCAAATCCCCACCTTGACCGCACCGACCCACCACGGTGACAGAGCCTAATGTAAACCTCGACTTTCAATCCGGCAATCATAAGGATAACTGACATACCAAATTTGGTTGAATTCCACCAGATTTTATGTTCCTATGTACAAAGGCCATCACATAAAAATATAAATGGATATATATGTGCGTACAGCTTTTTGACCTTTTGACCTATTGTACTTACTCACTGAGGCTGGAATAACCGGTTAAACGAAAAAAAAGAAAATAATAAGGCAGTGGATCTAACAACCAATCAGATCCTTCATTGCATAACACCCTATAGAAACAGATGATTACAAACTATAAAGTACATAGTCCTATTATCATTAAGATTAGAAGGCTGGGTGCATCCAGCTGCCTCGAACTTATAAAATATCTAATGTTTAACTGTCTCGTTGCTGCAGGTCACCAGACAATACAGGCAATGAGCAAAAACTCTACTTGCTGAATATTTTGAAAACAATTTGACTGAATGTTGTTGGTGGCTTAGTCACCACCAACTTTCAGTCAAATTGTTTTCAAAATATTTAGCAGATCCAGAGATATACCCCCAGGAATATGTTGTCTGCAGAAATTCAGCAGTAGCAATGTAATGCTACATATTTTGTAATCCTTTAATGCTCAAGCTGAGCCAGGTAAATTTTTGTCTACTCAAAGTCCATTTGGTGTCCAAGAGAACTTTTTTTTTTTCATTTCTCACTGGAATGACTGGTTTAGCTATTGGTTTAGTCTTCATGCAAATGGACATCGCTGTACACACTAACTGAGAAGCTTTCTTGTCTGGCTTGACTATTAAAAAGTTCAAAAACTTTTAAAAAGACAAAAAATAATCGTCTGTACCAATGTTTAGATACAGAGCTGTAAATTGAAAACATTGTACAGTACATTGATTGATATGTCATGAATTATACATAAATACCGTTTTCTTTTTCGTAGAGTTGTTCTCATTGTGGTCTATACTCTGACTACGTACAGGTGCTTTATCTGAAAGAACAAGAATTCTGCGGAATTAAATGTCTCGCCTGTTTCTTATTTGTCACAGTTACCTTGACCTTTAACCTTCTGCCTTCAATGTTATTATGCTGCTTTCTAACATTATAGGTAACCAGGTATCCAAGTTTAGTTGCAATAGGCTTAACCAATCCTGAAATATAAGTTAAAAAGTTTTAATGTTGAAATAACAGAGTTCTGTATCAAGGTCACAGTGACCTTGTCCTTTGACCTTGTGATGCCAACATCATCATGCTGCTTCTTAACATTATAGGTAACGATGTATCCAAGTTCAGTTGCAATAGGCTTAACCAATCCTGAAATATAAGCTGAGCTTTGCTAAATGCAAAAACTTAATGTTGAAATAACAAAGTTCTGTATCAACGTCACAGTGACCTTGACCGTTGACATTGTGACCTCAGCATCACCATGCTGTTTCCTAATATTACATATAACCATGTATCCAAGTTTAGTTGCAATAGGCTTCCTGAAATCCTGAAATATAAGCTGAGAAGTTTTGCTAAACGCAAAAACTTAATGTTGACGCTGTCGCCGTCGGAAAAATGATACCTATGTCTCGCTTTTTCTGCTTTGCAGGCGAGACAAAAACTAAAATATTACAGCAACATGTCATTACCTGCTTTATGGACATCACATTTCAACAAAAATACATGGAAATGTGAATTAAACTTTTAACCCAACTAACCAAATATGGTAAATGTTATTGAATTTTTTTTTTTAAATTTACAAATGGAATAACTGGTTTGTGAGCCAGATATTTCAGTGACAAATTTTCAAAGATTTCAATTTTCTCATTGAAAATATCCATTTGTGGACCAAGAGATTAATTTTTAACATTTACCACTGGAATGAATGGCTCCATAACAAAGCCAGTCATTCCAGTGGTAAAATTCCAACCAGAAATGTGGTTGCGATGCAACCATGAAGCTCGACTTCACAATGATCTATGAAGCTTGACATCAAACATAAAATAAATATAGAAGGCTTATCAATACACTCATCAACAAGAGGCCCAAGGGCCTGTGACGCTCACCTAGACCATTAGCATTTGATCAATTTGCATTTAAATAGACATGATGGATAATTTCCAGAAAATCTAAGATCCCTGCCGAAAATTGACCAATTAAAATTCTCACTAGAACTATTGAAATTGATCACGAGCGGAGCATTCCACCTAAGTTTCATTGAAATTGGGCCATTGATTAAGGAAGCATTGCATTTCAAAGGATTTCTGGAAAATTCAAGATGCTCACCTGAAATCCACCCAGCGGTTAATGAAGAGTAGCGTTTTGACCATTTCCGGTAAATTTTTCATAAAATCTAAGATTTTAACTCAAAAACTAGCAATCAAAATCTGAATATACTCTCTGCAGCTTACCACGAAACGGTCCCTCTATCCAAATTTGGTTGAAATATGTAAAGCAACTAAGAAGTAGCGTTTTGACAATTTCTGTTAAAATTTTCATAAAATTCTAAGATAAAATCCGTCCAGTCAAATATGGTTGAATTATGTCAAGCGACTAAGAAGGAGTAGCAATTTGACCACTTCTAGTAAATTTTTCATAAAATCTCAGATTTTCACCCCAAAAATTTAACAATCAAAATACTGAATAGAGATTCTGGAGGGTACCAGCATAGGTTTCTTCCAGGCAAATTTGGTTGAAATCGGTCAAAGCATTAAAGAGAAGAAGCGATTTGATGGGTGGATGATGGAGGGGTGGACGATGGACGGCTGGCAGGGCATAAGCTCACTTGACCTTTCGGGGTGGATCATTATAAGGAAGCATATGTTCAAGCTTGGATCCAGTATGATTAACCAGATTAGATATAAACTGCTAAGTTGAGCTAAACGGAAAATATTAATGTTGAATGAAACCTAATGTTTTTACCAAGGTCACAGTGACCTTGAACCTTTGATCTCAATGTCATTGTGGGATGCCGTGCCCTTATAAGGAAGCATGTGTCCAAGTTTGGGTCCAGTATGATTAACCAAACATGAGATATAAACGGATAAGTTGAGTTAAACATTTGATTCCAACGTCATTGTGAAATACTGTGTCATTATAAGGAAGCATGTGCCCAAGCTTGGGATATAAAGAGAAAAGTTGAGCTAAACGCAAGTTGGACGACGCCACCACCGCCGCCGGACGATGTGTAGGGTATCGAAATAGTTTGTTTTGCTTCATAAAGTCAAGCTACAAATAGTCTTTTCTTGGTCTGCAAATGGATATTCCTCACGATCAGTGCAGAAGCCGTTTTTGACCAGTTTGAGGGCTAACTCATTTGATCCCAGAGAGTTTGCTCTAAAAAGCTGAATTTTTCCCAGAGCTTATTTTATAAATAACAGGAAAATAGGGAAGCGTTACTCATTCACCCATAACTTTAAAAGTATTGCGCCTATGAAAAAAAGAAAAATAAGATGAATTTTAGAGAATTAATAGGGGAATTAAATATAAAATTTATAAATATTGTGCAAGAATTTTCTAATTACTAATTAATTCTAATTAATTAATTAATAAAATGGCAAAAGATAATTTGGTAACATTTGATCAGATTTTTCTCAGAAAATTATAAATATTTCCTCTGGAATGACAGTATATGAAATCTGTAGGATTTTTATCAACTTTCAGACAGTATGCTCATATTTTTAATCAAACAACGCGATCCGCTGTTATATAGGAAAGAGTAGCCATACACAACAAACTTCAAATCAAAAACTCGCCGATAAACCAGCGATCTTTAAGCGGGTAGCGAGTCCTGATAACAGCCAATAAGCGGGTACTCGAATAATAAAGTACAAGACTAGGTTCTTCGGATGGCATTTCTTGTTAGTAATGAAAAATGTCGGCATATTTTATACTGCACTTTTTGCGATTTTAAAGCCAAATTATGTCGCATAATAATAACCGGGCATAACTAAGCAAAACCGAGTAAAAAATACTGGCAAATGGCCTAAATCTTACCTTTATTTGTGCCAAAAATCATGGTATTACGTATGTTTCCGGTATTTATACACATTTTTGGTCATTGCATACAGTCTAAAAATATCAGTTCGTGTCTATATAATGGGGATTTTTAATGCATTGGATTTATATAGAATTGTGACAAGCCTCCCAAGGTCTATAGTGTGTTGCACTTCTTTCCGTTTGGATTTATTTAATTATATTTTTCTTTTTTAAATTCTTTTTGTTCATTTATAATTCTTTTATTTATTTGTGCTGACAACATACAGGATCATCTGCATTCTTTGAGTGGCAGACTTACCTCCCTTTAAAACATTGCCAATGATAACTATGCAAGCAAAAAGGTTGTCTAATGGCAAAGATGGTTGTCTCGCTCGACCTAGACACCGGAGCATGGAAATGGCTACACAGTGACATCTTGTTTGAAGGACTACCAGAAGTCTTCCCTCTCACAAACTAATCGACTATATTTCTAAATGACACCAAAATTATGAGTTGTATATTGCAAATCTTGTTAGTCACTGCTGTTGATTTGTTAAAATTTCTTGTCTATTCTTAAATTTGTCATGACTTGTTGAACTCTATCTGTATTGCGTACGCCTAGGCTAGTAAATATTCCACTTGCTACATGTACATAATGAAGCACATTTCTAAATCTCATCAATATAAATAAAGTTAGTCCTGATCTGTGAAAGTCCCTGTGTCTCACCTAATTTGATTGTAATCTCTTGTAATAGGCAGCAAGACCGGCCAGTCAAATTTATTAGTTTCTGAATAGTCAACAATAATAGGCAGAGTAATGTGAGTTCAGTGCTATTGTATAAATGCTTACTTCCCAGCACACCATTTAGCTTCCAAGATTATTTTATTCAATGTTGAATGAGGTGCGATTATTATCTTCGCCTCATCACTAGAACCAAGGCAGAAGCAAGTATTGTGATTGGGTCTGTCTGTCTGTGTATGTTTGTCTGTCTGTGGGTCCTCGACTGCATCTCAAAAACTGATTTTTGTCAAATTTTAACACTACGAAGCAACACGCTGTACAAGAGGATTTCCAGACTTTGGCCGTGATCTGTAAAATGGAGTCTGGATTAGATCAAATTCTGGATCAGTGCATATCTTAGAAACTAGTAGTCTGATTTGGCTCACTGTTAACACATAACAGGATGTGACATCCACTAGGATTCCACGACTTTAGGCATGATACCCAAAAAAAATCAGGAAAAAATATGGATGATCCGGAAAATCCGAAAACCTTTTACAATGTGACAAAAAGAGGAGGGGGAAAAATCCTGCAATCTCTGATTGATCTTGTTGCTTTTGCCACAATCTACTATACTTTTTCAAAATAACCATTTAATGACCACTCAAGTCGGCCAAAACAGCTGTAGTGGTCTTGAGAACTGTCCATTTCTAGACCAAGAGAAGACTTTGAAAATTTACCACTGGAATAATTTTCTCGATAAGCGAGCCAGTCAATCCAATGCTAAATTTTCAAAAAAGAATCTGCAAGTCAACATTTTCAATGAGAGAATTGACATTTTCATGAACAAATGTGGGGGCTAAAGGGTTAATTTAATGGTCAAGCAGGCTAAAACCGGTCTCTACAGTTGTCGTGCACGGTCGCTCACACATGTGCAATGACAAAGATGACTGAATAATTAATGCAGACTCAAAAAAGCATCCGCTTTTGTTTCTACGAGAATTCTTAATACTTACCAGATGTACTATTATGATAATGTCTATTATCTAGTCTAGCTCAAAATAAACAATTAACAACTCCGCACTCTCCTGGTCCTGCCCATACTGTGTCCGGGAATTAAGTAAATTTATCAAATTTCTTTTTCACGAGTGAGATGACATACTTACCTCCCTAACACTCTTGATATACTAGTATATCGGCTCTAAATTCAATAATATTCAGAATTATAAAAAGTTAGGTGCCCCTAATGGGCAGGTGGAAGTACACAGTCATGCACATGACAAACACCACCCTCTGCGCATGCGCACACCGGTACTTCCGTTACTAAATATTGGCTGACCTAGAAGCAACTATTCAATAGCCAAAAGACCAGGCCTCCGTGGGGTGGCGAGGCCGGGATCCTGTTAGGGAGGTAAGTATGTCATCTCACTCGTGAAAAAGAAATTTGATAAATTTACTTATTTCACATCATGAGAACATACTTACCTCCCTAACACTCTTGATAAAAACCAGAATTTGAAAGTAAATTTTGGTGGGAGGGAGGCAAGGTCCTGAAAACCCGCACACCCTCGAAGAGGCTAAGCTCTTTGAATTCTCAAGAGATTTAAAACATCTGAAATTGTGACTGAAACCACAACCAGGAATAGAATTTTGCATCGGATAATCGACCGATGAAGAGAGATTGATCAAAAGGCAAATGCGCTCCCCCCCCCTCTTTCTGAGGAAGGTATAGGAAAAACGCTGCTCTAAATGACTAGCACGTTCTCTAATACTTAATGAAAGTATTACTAGACATTGGAAAAAGAAGAATTGCTTCTATTTCAAAAAACTCTCTGAAAAACCACAATTAAGAGACATCAACCATCACCATATTAAAAAATAAAATGACACCATCACCAAGACAGAAAATCAAAAAATGGTCATAACCACTGACCTTTGATGTCTTGGACGCGGCACTCATCTCTTCCCCCACCGGAAGAGGAGAAGTGTACCAGCTAATAGTAGGAATACCCTACCAACAAATGTGATATTTGCAAATAGCAGAGGAGGCAAACTATTTACAAACATAAACCTCTGCATAACTATTTTATTTCCTGAGGACTGAGACGGCGAGTGGGTTAGAAGTGTCACGAAGGTAATGGTCGGTAAAACTTGACTCACAGTGCCACTGGGCTACTGACATAATGTCTTCAATCGAAACACCATTAAATAATGCCGTGGAAGTTACCACACCACGGACACTATGAGCCTTGGCTCTATCTACCTGGATTCCAGTGGCTGTCTTATGACAGAATTGGATACATTCCACTATCCATCTGGAAATAGTGTCTCTTGACGCCCTACCATGGGGTACAATATATGACAACCATAGGGAACATGGGTCCGTCCGCCAAACCTGAGTTCTTTTCTTGTACTTATTCAAAGCACGGACTGGACACCATACTTTAGCACCAGGATCATATCTGGTTAAGGCAGGTAAAATAATAGGTTTACCCGGATACTTTAAAGATTGATTCTTAGCCAAGAAATTCAATCTAGGTAGAAGCTTAAGGCCTTCACCTGTAACTATATAACGGTCAGGCTCAGCAGACAAGGCATGAATTTCACTCCTGCGTCTGGCTGAAGCCGCCGCCACTAAAAATACAGTTTTAAGTGTCAATAATTTTACAGATATAGCACTAAGTGGTTCAAAAGGCTTACCACTCAAAACCTGCAGAACCAGAGAAAGACTCCATGACGGTGTCAGTGGAGGATTTCTAGGTCTGAGATTGCCCATACCTTTAATAAGAGTATTTAAAACACTTACTTCATCACTTCCCCTCTTTGCCAAGCAAGGGATAACAGTCATCAATGCTGATTTGTATCCAGCAACAGAATTAGGTTGAAGACTATAGGTATCATACAGGTGACATAGAAAATCAGCTACTACCTGAATAGATGCTTCCATCGGATTGATACATCTCTTTGAGCACCATTCTGCAAATCTGTTGATTTTATAATTATAAGCTCTGGAGGTTGACCCCCTCCTGGCTCTGGCCATGAAATTGGCTGCTTGCTCAGAAAATCCCTCCTTAATTGCGGATTGTTTGACAACATCCATGCAGTCAATCGAAACATTGACGGATTGTTGTGAAGGGTCTTGCCCTGGAAGATAATACCGTCCATCAGCGGCAGAGGAACCGGATTGCAAACCAGAAGGTCCAGCAGATCCGTAAACCATGATCGGCTTGGCCAATTCGGGGCGATCAGAAGCACTTGGCATTCCTCTTGTCTGATCTTCTGAAGGACTCTTGGAATCAGGATTGTTGGAGGGTATGCGTATGCATACATTCTCTTCCAACTGATAGCTAGCGCATCTATTGCGATAGCGCTTGGATCTGGAATCGGAGAAACGTACGTCGTCATCTTCGCATTCTTCTTCATTGCGAACAAATCTATGTTGGGCTTTCCCCAATGATTGAACAGGTGATCCGCCACACATTGATTTAGTTGCCATTCCGTAGGCAGAATACTCATCCTTCGGCTCAATGAGTCTGCTAACAGATTCAGCCTTCCCGGAATATGAACTGCTTTCAAGGTGATCATATGATCCATGCACCAGCAAAGCAGCTTCCATGTCATCATACAGAGACTGGGCGACTTCGTTCCGCCCTGGCGGTTTATGTAACTCACTACTGTAGAGTTGTCTGAACGTATCATCACAAATTTTCCCTTCACCTCCCCTAGGAAGTGTTCCAGGCCTAGAACTACAGCCCGCAGTTCTAGCATGTTGATATGTTCCTTTGACTGTTCCAGATTCCAAAGCCCTGATATAGTGGCTTCTTCCAGGCAAGCTCCCCAACCCTCCATCGATGC
Source organism: Chaetoderma sp. LZ-2023a (assembly GCA_034401795.1). Classification (NCBI taxonomy): domain Eukaryota; kingdom Metazoa; phylum Mollusca; class Caudofoveata; order Chaetodermatida; family Chaetodermatidae; genus Chaetoderma; species Chaetoderma sp. LZ-2023a. The sequence goes on along the minus strand of CM067369.1, from coordinate 138,645,054 downwards.
ATCCGTAAACATCGTTACTTGAGGGTGGGGAGGGGTCAGCATGACCCCCGCCAGGAGATTTCCTCTCTCCATCCACCAATGAAGGTGATGAATGAGAGGGTCCAACACTTGAATGCGCGAGTCCAGTGATCCTGAACTCTGCGTCCACTGGGTCATGAGAAACAACTGAATCGGCCGCCTGCGTAAGGCCGCCTGAGGAATGACCGGTTCCATTGAAACCATCAGACCCAACATTCTCAGATAGACCCGTGCTAGAATATAACGACTGTTGCACACCAACTGAATACACGAGAGGAAACTTTCCACTCTCTCTTGGGACGGATAAACATATCCTATCTCCAGATCGAAGAACATACCCAGGTAAACAAACTTCTGGGATGGAGTCAGCTCTGATTTCGGAAAGTTGATCATCCAGCCTAAATCTGTGAGAGTTTCCAAGACTATCTCCAGATTTGCTGTCAAACTTTCTGGGTTGTGTGCTTTTAGCAACCAGTCGTCTATGTAAGTGTGAACAGGTATATTTCTCCTGCGGAGGTATGCCGTGATAGCAAGTACCACTCGAGTGAAGACCCTTGGAGCCGTCGAGATGCCGAATGGAAGAACCTTGAATTCCCATTGGCGTCCCTGAAAAGCAAATCTCAGGAACCGACGAAACCTCCTTGCAATTGGAATGTGGAAGTAAGCATCCTTGAGATCTATAGATGCTGTCCACATCCCCTTCTCTAACCCCAACAACACCGATCTCACTGTTTCCATTTTGAAAGTCGGAGTGTCTAAAAACTTGTTTAGAGGCTTGAGGTTGAGAATTGGTCTCCACCCCCCGGTGTTCTTTGCCACAAGAAACACGGTTGAATAGAAGCCCGGGCAATCCTGCGCCGGTTGAATTGCTTCTTTTAGAACGAGAGAATCTATCTCCTCTTCTATGCACAACCGCTTGTCTGGATCTCGTGGAACTTGAGTCCAGACCGGTACCAGAGACAAATGCAACGGCGGACCTCTTATCCAATCTGGACTGTATCCCTGCGAAAGCCATTGCAAGACTAAGCGGTCCTGAATTAACCGCGCCCACTTCTGAATGTGACAAGTCAAACGACCTCCCACTGGTGCACCTAGGGTTGACGGGGTGCCCATAAACTTCAGAAGTGGGTGTGTCTCTGATACGAGTGGCAACACCCCAGTGGTACTTGTGATAACCGGAAAAAATTTTCTTGCGTCAGGCCCGGTTACCACGCGCCGCGACCAGCGCCACGCGCACCACGGTGCGCGGGCTGCTGCCTGGCAGGCTGCGCTTGAGGCGGCGGCTGTCGCACAACAGCACGCTGCTGCTGGCGTAGCCGACGCGGTCTCTGAAACCGGCCGGCCTGCTGGCCTCTGCCACTGCCAGCCCGGCCACGAGCGTACGGCTGTCGAGCAGCCGAGGGCTGAACACGCACGTGTTCCCTGCGCAGCACTTCAAACTGTGCCCGCAGCGCCCTCTGGTTGTTCACCAAAGTCACTGTCTCCTGCAGGTGCCGACAACCTTCACCTCCAAAGAGTCCAGGGCCCGCCATCGGCGCTTGCATCAAGCGCGACTTGAGCTCCTGAGACGGGCACAAATTGTCCAGTGCAAAAGTGCGCCTCGTCCTCAGCGACTTCGTGACCGACCTAGTCAGACAGTCCAACGCCAGGTTGATGCCATCCTGGATGGCTCGTTGGACTGTCCTCTCCTCGGTGTCGCGCAAGGCGGCATTCGCCGAGCGCATAGCGCCCGAGCACAAGGCTCCCGTGTCAGCCCGGGAACCCGGCCGCGTATCTTCGCCCAGAGCGGCGCGGTCATCCGCGCTCGGTCTGGGCGCCAGGCCATACCGAGCATACTGACTGGCAGTAACCCGACATCGCCTAGCTACCTCGCGGGGGGCCTTCGCGAGGCGACCTTTCGGTCTGATCGACTCCTCTGCCGCCGTGAACATATCTAAGATATGTTCAGCATACGGCAGAGACAGAGCCGTGCTGGCCAACGGCTTCGCCTGTAACCACGCCCGCGGGTTACCGGCGACCGTCTCGTCCACGGTGAGCTCTGGTCTTACAGCGAGGAGCCACGCACACGCCTCTGACCAGTCTTCATCCGTGGCTACCTGCGAACTGCCGACGAGCAACGGGCCCTCGTCATCCTCAATGGCATTCGCAGGTATGGCCGAGGAGGAGGCTATAGACGAACCTGGCTGCCCAGGGAACGTATACGGGCCCGCGAGGGCCGGCATAGCATTCTCCATAGGCAAACCAAGCTCCAAGGCCGCGCTTGTGCGAGGGGGGTTACACACACCAGCGCGGCCCGGAACGTCCGTGTGAGATTCCACATCCAACCGTGGAATCTTATACGGCCGGCCGTCTGCTCCAAAGCGGGCCACAGGCTGAACCATGAAACCTGCTCCCGAGGGAACAGTGCCATAGGTGCGAGCGTTCACGCTCCCCAACAGAGGAGTGTAGGCGCTCACATCCATGTCTTCATGATCCGCGAGTGATCGTGGTCAGGCCCGTTGGTCGGGTCCCGCCTGATGCTTCTCGCGCCGCTGGCACCCCAGGCGATGCGAACATCAAGCCTGGGTCCAAGACGGCCGCCCCTGGATCACTAAACGCATTGTCCGAGCTAATAGGCCATGATCCAGGGACGGGGGCTACCTGCACCGAGGTCGATGCGCAGGAAGTTGAAACACCTGTGCCAGGCAACATGCCGCGAAGCATGTCAGGCATCAGGTCTTTCAAAGTCCTGCGCATCTCACTCACCAACTCACTCTTGAAGGCCTCGAGACCACTCTTCTCCGAGGCCTTCTTCTTACCGTCCTTCTTTGGTTTCTTCCCCTCCTCTGCCATCATCCTCGCCTGTAAAGAGAAGAATTCAGAGGTTAGATCCACCCCCACTTTTCACAAATAACACATTTGTTGGACAGCCTACAAGCTGAACACAGATGGCAAGGGTGGGGGAAGAATCTAGCCTTCATAGACTTGAGGCAGGACGGACACTTCTGAAAAGACGGATACGAAGACAATGAGTATGACAGTCTCAAAGCCTTGATAATGGATCTTTTAAGAAGAGACCAAAACAACCACGAGAGAAGACATCCACTATTACGACCACCCTGACGGGACAGGCGACTTCTCTAGTTAATAACTCCAAATACAACCAGAACCCCACTCTTTTTAGATTAAGAGAGAGAGAGAAAGAACATGACTATCTAGATATCTCTCTACCCTTCTTAATAAACAGGGGATGAACACATCACCGACTTCTCCAAACTAAGATTATGACATCAAGGAAAGAGAAACTCTGGTTGATTATGACATCAAACCTCACTATGCAAAAGCTCCTACCAGGAGAGGGGACGTCAGATTTATGTAAGAAATATCTAGATCTCCAGACATTCTCAGCTCTCGACTAATATAATATTAAATTATATATACTCGAGAACCCATGCACACGCAAGAGAGAAAATAGTGCAATAGCAAACGGCAGCAGAAAATGTAATTATTTTCAAATAATCATGCGCCATAATTAATAACTCCCTTAGCCTGGGCACAGGCAACCATCCTCTTGTGCAGGAAACACGTCCATCCATCCGCCGAGACTCCTCTTCCAGAAGAACTGATGAGGGGGGATGGGACAAAAGGAAGGAGATATTTTATTTATTAATATATTATATCTCCAACCCTTAGACATATCACGATGATAAGTCATCCTGGGACGTGAACACCTTCCAGAGAAGACCAGGCAACCTTGTATAGACACAAGACCGACCTGTAAGCATAAAACACAAGAGTTTATTAGCCCTAGGCGCTGGGAAAAAATTTACAAGGATTCCCAGCGCCTGAAAACGCGGTACCGCCGAAAACGGCCGCTACGAAAACCGGTAACACACGAAAGTTACAAGTCTCAAATAAAAGCCAGGAACAATGTCACCTTGGATGATGACGAGGAGGGCTCCTCTGACATTTTCGCATCAGCCATGATAGATTTGGATGTATTGTTCTCTTATGAATTCAGAAAAGCGCCTGTAAGGATTTTCCACCAGTTGCTTCCAGCCAATATATTAGAAAACGGAAGTACCGGTGTGCGCATGCGCAGAGGGTGGTGTTTGTCATGTGCATGACTGTGTACTTCCACCTGCCCATTAGGGGCACCTAACTTTTTATAATTCTGAATATTATTGAATTTAGAGCCGATATACTAGTATATCAAGAGTGTTAGGGAGGTAAGTATGTTCTCATGATGTGAAAACCATAGCCCCAGGTACCGAGTCAATTCCCAATCAGTCAGATTCGTCTTATATTTGCCTTGACAAATAGCGAAAGCAGCTCAGCCTCACCTCAGCGGAGCAGCTGAGGCAGGGCTTAAAACATCTGGTAAGTATTAAGAATTCTCGTAGAAACAAAATCAGATGCTTTTTTTATTCTACTTCGAATAATGCTTACCAGATGTATTATTACGATAAACTCCGGATTTCAACAGCCAAGAAATACCAGTGGGAGGAGGTGAGGCTCGAACCAGCACTCATCTACCATCCAACAGAGAAGGTTGTGTAGGAGACTAGAACCATGGCATACGCTTAGGTTCTGCCATCTGACTCATAGAGTGCTAAACTTCCATGGTCTAGACCGCGCTCCCCCCCTCTCTTTTGTCCGCACAAAATCCAGAGGGCTGTCAATGGGGATGTAACACCCACCAGACCCATGTCAGCCCCAAGTCTCAGCTAGGGCAGTCCAGTAGAGTGCAAAGAACCTACTACAACTTCTAATTTTGAAAAAAATATCAGTATATCGATTAAGTTTTCAAATTGGAATGAGTCTAATGTCTGTTTGAGAGGATAAGTATACTCTTATATCAGACCATTTACTTAAGCAGTCTGATATTTCGACTGTAAGTAAATATTAATATATTCTTAGTCACTTAATTAATGTAAACACTCACCATTTTGAGTGCTTGATCTTTCTTGATCATCCCAGGAGCTCGGCCCAATCCACGGTCGTTCACTGGTCATGTGCATGGCTCTTGCTCAGTGCAGGAGGAAGTAATGTGCGATGTTTGTGAAGTGGTGGTCGGATGTGGCTTAACTAACCTTCGACAAATTGGTGACGGCTACCGGATTAAGTGCGCTGGAGATGTCGCGAAGGTAGAAATCAGTAAATGAGGACTCGGCATGCCATTGTGCTACAGACATCACCTCCTCTAATGAGACACCCTTAAAAAGGGCCGATGCTGCTGCTAATGCTCGGACCTGATGGGCGTTCGCACGATCAATCTGCTTTCCTGTAGCAATTTTGTGAGACATCTGAATAGCGTCAACTACCCAACGAGAAATAGTATCCTTCGAGGCGCGCAAATGAGGAGCTTTGAGACATAACCACAGAGATTTCGGGTCATCTCTCCACTCCTCAGTACATTTCTTATACATTTTCAGACATCTGACAGACAGGACACCAAGCAGAAGAGTTTGGGTCATGTCTGACTAAACTTGGCAAATTGATCGGTTGACCTGGATATTTAAGTGACTGATTCTTTGCCAGGAAACAAAGATGTGGAAGTAGTCTTAAACCTTCACCCGTGACGACAAAACGGTCTTGTTCAGCAGATAGCGCATGAATTTCCCTGCTCCTTCTCGCCGATGCCTCTGCAACCAAGAAAACTGATTTAATAGTTAACAGTTTAATATCGATAGATGTAATCGGTTCAAAGGGAGCATGCCCTAAAACCTGTAGAACAAGAGATAGATTCCATGCTGGGATAGGAATTGGCTGTCTAGGTCGCATATTGCTCATTCCTTTAATAACTTCATCAAAGTGTTATTCTCCACTCCTTCAATGGCCAGACTGGGGACGACTGAAGCTAATGCAGACTTATATGCTGCTAGGGTTGAAGGTACAAGTTTGTCAACTTCGTATAAATGACAGATAAAATCTGCTACGTGTTGAACAGATGCAGACAAGGGATTAATATCTCTTCCCTGGCACCATTCTGCAAATTCGTTGATTCTATAATTATATGTTTTGGTGGTTGACCCTCTTCTGGCTGAAGCAACAAACTTCGCTGCTTGCTCAGAAAAGCCACCCTCAATTGCACGCTGCTTGACAACATCCATGCAGTCAATTTGAACATTTCCGGTCTGTCGTGAAGACACAAACCCTGAGTGATTAGATCCCTTTGTTCTGGAAGAGGGATTGGATTGCAGACCAGAAGGTCCAGCAGATCCGTAAACCAAGATTGCCTGGCCAATGAGGGGCGATCAGTAGTACTTGGCATACCCCTTCTCTTATCTTTGCCAGAACTTTTGGGTTGTGAATCGTTGGAGGATACGCATACGCGTACATTTCTTTCCAACTCATCGCCCGTGCGTCTACTGCCAAGGCTAGCGGGTCCGGGATCGGTGACACGTATGTGACCATCTTTGCGTTCTGTTTCATCGCAAATAGATCCACATTTGGTTTGCCCCAATGTTTGAATAGAACCTCTGCTACCGATTGGTTGAGCTGCCATTCCGTCGGATGACAAACCATCCTTAGACTGAGTGCATCTGCTAAGATGTTCAGTCTTCCTAGAATGTGTGCTGCCCGAAGAATAATATTCCTCTCTTGCCACCACAGCAGAAGGTTACAAATCATCATGCACAACTCTGGTGACCTCGTTCTGCCTTGGCGGTTTAAATAGGACACCACTGTTGAGTTGTCTGTCCTTATTAGGACAATCTTGTCTTGAATGAAATTCTCGAACTTTCGAAGTGCTTATACCCCGGCTAATAGCTCGAGAACACGGATATGTTTCTGCGCATTGGTCCGATCCCATTCCCCTGACACTGGCTGATCGTCCAATACCGCTCCCCAACCCATCGTCGATGCATCTGTGAAGATGGACATCTGTGGTTGAGGAGGTTGTAGAGGAACACCTCGCAGGAGATTCTCTTCTGATAACCACCACTGAAGGTAGAATATCAATGGTTCTTTTACTGGTATCCTCAGAGACAACGGATTCGTTTTCTGAGACCAGAACGACATTAAATACATCTGAATCGGCCTGCGCCTGAGTGCCGCATAAGGCACCACTTTCTCCAGAGACACTAGTAAACCCAGTATCCTGAGAAATTGGCGCGCCGTCAGATAGGCTCCTAGAGAAATTGACCCCAAAACTCCAATCAGGCTCCTGACCCTGCTCTCCGCCGGAAAAGCTATGCCGTCCCTGAGATTGAAAAATATTCCCAGATAAACAAACTCCTGGGATGGAGTCAATTCTGATTTCTCTAGGTTCACAATCCATCCTAGATCCTTTAGTAAGGCTAGGACTACCTGAAGATTGTTGCGCAGAGTGACTGGATTCCCAGCCTTCAGCAGCCAGTCGTCTATGTAAGTATGAACAGCTTTGTTTCTCCTGCGAAGATAAGAAGTCATGGCGAGGACCACTTTTGTGAAGACCCTCGGCGCTGTGGACAGGCCGAATGGAAGCGCATTGAATTCCCAAACATTGTCTTGGAACGCAAAGCGAAGGTATTTCTGAAAAGGAATTGACATTGGAATATGAAAATAAGCATCCTTCAGATCTATCGACACTGCCCACATGCCTTTCTTCAATCCCGACATCACTGCTGCTACAGTCTGAAATTTGGTGACAGAATAAACTTGTTTAAGGGTTTGAGATTGAGAACCGGTCTCCACCCTCCGGTGCGTTTCGGAATGAGGAACATCATTCAATAGAAGCCTGGGGATGACTGACTGCGGACTAAATGAATCGCATTCTTCTGCTGAAGACTTTCGATTTCCGAGCAAAAGGCCTCTGACGATCGGATTCCCTTGGAACGGGAGTCCATACTGGCGTCGAAGTTAATGGAACTAACGATTGACGGATGAGCCAGTCCGGAGCGTAGCCGTTTCTCAACCATTGACAGACCAAATAATCTTGCACGGCCTGTTCCCATTTGTCTGAGAACAGTTGCAGTCTGCCTCCGACGGAAGGAATCTGCACACAACTCGCGATCGAATTTGTACGAGACGACGCTAATTCGCCTAGGTGAAGATCTTTGACTCCCCTCGTTCCTGTTGTTACCGGAGCGGATCCCGCCGGAAACCCGTCAGGACCGTCCCCCACGGCCACCCCGTGGTTTCTTGGCAAATGACGGTCCGGAACCACCACCATGGCTATCCTTACGGTAGCCGCCACGGCCCAAACCGCCACCTGTCCTCCTCATACGGCCTCTTACTAGAGGACTTGTATGAAGAGGAACGACCAGGACCTTGAGAGCCGGATGGCCGATGGGCATCATGGCCAGAAGGACGGAAGGGCGATCTTTGGCGCTGCCTCTGCTGCTCCTGGTGGTGCTGTCTGTAGGACTGTTGCGGCTGAGTCCTTTTCGTCGACTTCCATGACTTGCTGACTACTTTCTGCTCCGCGACAATTGAAGCGACTTTGGATAAGGCTTGTCGTGCCGAGCCGCCGAACAAGCCTGGACCAATGAATGGCGAGGAAGATAATGCAGCCCTCATCTCAGGTCCTGGTTCTACAAAATCGAGAACCATTCTCCGTCGCTCAGCCAATGATCTCGTGATCACCCTGGCCAGGCAATCTTGAGATAGGCGCGTGGTGTCCCGGATAATTCCGGGAGCAGCCTCTGGCACTACCCCACCTTCCGCCGCGCAGGTCAGCATACCCTGCAGGACGGTACAACCGTGCGAGAGGGCCGCCATGGCAGCCCTCGCCGCATCTTCAATGAGGGTCAGCACATTGAACGGATCTTTGTTAGTCTGAAACTAACGGATGAGAACGTCCCTTAGCCTTGCCAGCCAACGGCCTATTCAGCGCCTCCCTCTCCCCGACGGAAAGCCGTGGGACCCGAGCATACTGGTGATAGGCAAGCTCCCTTGCGGGGCCTTCGGTAACGTAAAGTGCGGCTGGACCATACGGTACGCCGCTACCTCCAATATGTCAGAGGTCAACATATCCAAAGGCAGAGCAGGCATGGCCGAAGAGCCACTGGACAGAGCGCTAGCCGCTCGCTCTGACATCCGCTCCATCACCGGATCGCGCTGAGATCCCTGATCTGATGCCAACCCTAGACAGCCGGACATCCATTCAAGGACGTGCACCCATTCAGCCTCAGTGGAAAATGACGACTCATCCAACAAGGGACTACCGTTTTCATCTTCTTTCTCACCCTTGGACGAGGCAGACACCAACGATCCATGCTGAGGACTGCGAACCTGTTTACTAGTGTAAACCATGCCCGCCGACCGTGCACTTGCGGCTCCAGTATCCAGCGACTCGCCGGATACGAACTAACTGAGATCCATCGGCTCCAGCACGGGAGCCGTGATCACAGCCGCATTACCAACGGTGGCCAATTGAAACCCGACAGAGCCCGTAGCCACCGGCGCCTGGATACCGTCCGAAGCCGTCAAACACGACTCCAACGGCAGCACGGGCTGAACAAAATCTGGATGGAAAATGCCCGATGGAACGTCGACATCACCACCCAGCTGGCAAACCCGTACGTAACCCGAAGGAGAACCTTGGGACGTACTCATGCCGGAATCCTCCATGAGAAAACGCTCCTCCTCCTCTGCCGTCGGCTCTTGAGCCAACGTAAGAGTAGGTGTAGGTGCAACACCCTCCGCAGTACTGATCGGACCACCGAAAGGTAGTCCTGCACCAGTCTGCATCAACGGGATCGTGGATTGCAGGGACTCAAACATGGCTTTAAACTGGGCTGCCGAGACACCCAAAGCCGACTCCATCCTCTCATTCAGGCGATCCTCAAAACCTCTGTTGGCCGCCTGATCTGCCTTGGCCGCCTTGTCCCTCGCGATTCGGTCCAGACGCGCACGCCGATCACGGTCGAACTGCGCCACCAACTCCGACGACCACTTCACGCAAACATCGCATGGGCTTCCCACCTTGCACTTTGCGCAAGCTATGCAGTGGTGACCAACAAATCTCCGCTTCATGAACCGATTGCATTTGGTACATAAGGTGTCCAGACTTTTAGGCCTCTGCGAACACAAAGCAAGAATTAAAATGCTGCACATGACATGAGTGACGAGCAAATACGCACAACGACTTAATTGTAATCATAGAATTACTTAAAACATTAACTTTCTCTTAAATTAATGATAATCAAGTTTTAAGGCAGGAAATATTTGAAATTTTTTAGAGTGAAAATTAATAAACACGGCTTGGAAAATTAACTAATCGTTAAAATAACCAAGAAAGACATACCGATCGCTACAAACACCTTCATCAATGAAGTGAAGACTAAAGATCGGCACCAACAGAGTGCATAGATACGTCAAGCCGAAGGCAAACCTAATTCATGGGCGCCGCCATCTTGGCTTAGAGCGCATCCATCTTGAAAGGAACCGAGTCGCAAGAGAAATTACACGAGTACCCGCATAAGGCTTAAACAGTAAAGGGTACCGGGCCGACTCCAACAATGGCTACCATTTTAAAACAATGTGCCAATTTAAGGAAAATTCAATCATTCATTACGGCACGAATGTATAAATTCTAGATTGATACAACCTGCCCCCGAGATGATTTTCCTTTGTCCTCCATGATGCCAGCAATGGATATCTTGAAAAAACGCTAATTCGGTTAATATTTGCAAAAATTTTAGAACCTAGAACATGCGACTGAATAAGTCAGCAAAATAGACGAATCTGACGGTGATTGGGAATGGACTCGGTACCTGGGGCTATGGTAATTCCCGGACACAGTATGGGCAGGACCAGGAGAGTGCAGAGTTTTAATTGTTTATTTTGAGCTAGATTAGATAATAGACATTATCATAATAGTACATCTGGTAAGTATTATTCGAAGTAGAACTAATCACACATGCGCGTGCACATGCACGCACGCACGCACGCACGCACACACAGATTTAGCAATTCCCCACCAATCTATTGCTACGCTCCACCCACGTTTTGCATATGTTGGGACTTGGGATCGAATTATATACTTTGAACCCTGAATTCCCAGAAACCAAATTTCATGGTACATGTAACTATACAGCTAACCCGTTGAATATTTTGAAACTAATTGGACTGGGGGCTGTTGCTTGTAAATACACAATTCGTACAACTGACAACATATTCCAATTCTCAATAACTTATTTGAGGTGGAACAAGGCCGGGCATCAAGATGTCTGGGAATAAGACTTACAAAATGTACATTAGAAAATAGAACTTTGAAGTTTTGTTGGCCATCACAGACCACAGCAGATCCCTATCATGTGTACACATAGACAATGCCTTATCCGAATAGGAATAGATTGGTGTGGGGTGGGGGGGGGGGGGCACCTTGAAAATATTAAAAGGTACTGTTGAATTATAGGCAAAGTTTGGCGGCAAGATAAATCTGTTGTTTATCATGTAAGCCAGAATGCAGGGAATAACCTCTCAGAACATCTCATTTTCAGATTTTGTGGGTAGCACTCTCAGACACTGACTAACACCACCCCACCCCAACAACACCCAACACCCCTCCCCTTTCAGAATACCCCAACCTCAATCCCCTTAATACAACTCAATCCTAAATACGATATAACAAAATTCCAAGGTGATTGTAGTTATAATTACACTGTCTCATTTTGCCATCATAATTCTCAATATCTCATTAAAATTCCTATACCTGTCTCATTTGACATGTCTAGTCGTGTGGTACAGCTCATAAATAAGTTAAACTGTTTCCAAAACAAAAACAAGTTAGTAAGAAATGTTTTGTTGAATATTTGGAACATAATTGGATTAAGGCAGCAATGTCTTCCAATCCAATTATGTTCAAGATAACTCAACAATAGGCCTACATTTTATTTTGTTTTAGAAATATGTTAAATTATTTCGAACCTGTACTGTACTTAATAGTCAGTCTCTGACAGGCTATGAAGAGTCAACCAGGATGACGCTATCAGTTGACATAGTAGTTTTGTAATTTGTCAAAATTCAATTCCTCGCTGAATATTTGAGAAAATTTGATAGAAATCGGTTGCTGTCTATGAAGTTAATTAATTTCAGCCAGTGTTTTCAGTATAATCGCGAGATTTTGTCTATAAAGCATGGGACACACTATATTCCTCTAAAAATGACATTTCTATCGCTCAATAATATGCATGAGCTGACGTAATTTGCGGTTTTATCCAATCAGTGATACAACTCCCGGATTTCTGTTAAGGAATGTTGGAACCGTTTAGCGGACTTGGCTATGACTCCGCCTACTCGTTTATCGGATATTTCTATTCGCGGGTCTAAATCTTTGTGCAAATTTGGTAAACAACGTCATCGCTTCAATTTTCATTAAAATATCGATGTCTTCTCGAATTAATTTCTCGCTACTTCGATCACGAAACTACAAAATCTTCAATATCCGTTAGTAAAATCTCTTATAATGCGGATGTCAATGATGATTTTAACAAATCCGACTGATGTTTAGAGGATTGAGTTGGATAATATAGTGACCGCTAAAATTTCAATTCAAATCAAAGATGGCGATCTCGCATATCTGAACAGGGTCGGCCGTCAATATATCACAATTTTCATAATAAAAAGCAAGAATTCTGACTAATCCCGCTAGGACACATTAAATTATAACTACGTTCAGATAAATCCTACCTCAAATCTATTTAAATTGATCAAATTTAGCGGCACCAATTGCCCAAAGTTGCTAAGCGGACTAAGGAATGATGTTTATTTTTGCGGTAATATATGTCGGAAGTAAAAGCAAATTTCCCCTAAATCTTTGTACTGGACATGAATATGAATGAGGTACCAGGTTAAAAGGTCAGATAATTTTCTATTGGCTGGTGAAATTAGTTTTCACCAATGAGCATTCGTTTTGCCGACACGCCTTCTGAGCGGACACACCCTCTTAGCTAAAATCTATGATGACTATAGTCGTCATAGGGATCGAACAACATTTTTATTTATGACGCCTGTAGTCATCATTGGGATTGAATGAGTTAAAGGGTTAATGGTCAAGAGAGTAACAAAGTATATCTGCAGCGCGCTTAAGGAATGTCCATTTTCAGGCAGAGAGTATACTATGTTTTAGTCAGTCATTCCAGCATAGGTTTAAAAAATTTGTCTTCTGTTACTGGCCTCCAAATAGACATTCACTAACCAAAAATGTCATTTTCTTGACCATTTAATGGTTTTATGTCAGAATTTCCAATCTACGTACTTGACATATCTCCAACCAAACAACACCCAACCCCCCACCTCCACCTGGACATGTCCACCCTCACCAATCCCCCACACCTTCATCCTGAAATATTGTTATATTTAAAAGATACTATTAAAAGAATAGCAATTTAATCAAATGACATTGTCCAAAGTTGCTTCAAACTCGTAGTAGCTGTGTTTAACCCTGAGACATTACAGACCAAAAACAACTAATTCCTTCGTATGTCATTAATATTCTGTTGAATATCTTGAAATTAATTTGACAGGGGGCTCTTTCTGCAATAACATGATTCAGTCAAATTAGTTTTTAATAATATTCAGCAGTTTACTTGTATAGTTGTCTTGTAATTGAGGCAAAAGGGTTAATAATGAGTGATCTTTTAACCAGTTTCCTGAATATTTACACAAATCCAACAAGTCTTGTAAAGGAGGAATCCGATCTGTCACTCAAGTACATGATGTCATAATCAATTACGTCACATGTAAGCTGACACAGCTTGTTAAGTGCACAAGTTGTATGTCTTTGATGAATTTACAATTTAATAAACTTTCTGTTGAATATTTCGAACCTAATTTGACTGAGAGCTCTTGCTGCCTATGGCAGCAACAGCACCCAGTCAAATTAGTTTCAAAATATTCAACTGTTTACCTGTATAGTCACTTTAGAATTATGGATTGTGGGAATTCATGGTTCAATGTATATAAATCGTTCTAACACGCGGAAAATTTGGGCAGAGCTTACATAGAAATGGACATGGCATAGCCAGAAATGAATCCGTCTATTCAGACAGCAGAATTTCAGTGGTTCAAGGGATAAGTCCGAGTAATAGAGAATTCCAGTTTATCCCTCAATCATATGACATTATAATCAACTACGGGACATGTAGGATATGTCATAATTAACGAGGCCATAGTGCCGTAGCTAAGTTTGTCACAAATGCTTAACTGATGACGGACTAAGCATTGTTGTATGAATTGTATGTCTTTACTATTTAATAGACATACTGTTGAATATTTTGAAACTAATCTGATTGGGTGCTGTTTCTACCATAGGTAACAAAAGCACGCAGTCAAATTAGTTTCAAAATATTCAACAGCTTACCTGTACAGTTTTCTGGAAATTGATAGTCAGGGACTTCATGGATCGATCGATCTCAAGACGGGCTTAGTTAAAGTTGGGCAGGGCATAGCTAAAACGGGATTCCTTCATTTAAATCAGAAAAAAGGGGTCTATAACATTGTATTTTGTCACGGTAGAGATATTCACAACATACCGTCCAGATTTACTTACCATTGTCAGGACTCACGACATAATTAGCTGGAAAGAAGCCCTGTTGGCCATCAACCAATTCACCCATCCACCAATTCTCATTGTCTTTGTATAGCACCGAGATTACGTCACCGCGTATCAGCGTCAATTCATCCGAGCGTTGCGCTCGATAGTCATACAGGGCAACAACTCGCTAATGAAAACAAACATGAGCAAAATACAACTATTAATGCCTTAAACGTCTGACCGCTGCAAGCCACCAGACATTAATTTCAATGAGCTATAACTCTGGACCTCCTGAATATTTTGAAAACAATTTGACTGAAAGTTGTTGGTGCCTTAGACACCAACAACATTCAGTTAAAGTTTTCAAAATATTCAGCATATCTAGAGCAAAATCCCATTGAAAATGTTGTCTGCAGAAATTTAGCAGGCAGACATTTCATTCATAAAGGCGCAGTAGCTAAATTTCAAGGAAAACAAACCGAAAAAGCTGTTTGTCTACATAATTAAACAAATAATAATATTTATTTCAAATATTAATGTTATACAACTTCTATTGTTACTCTTAGAGTCTAAAACATGAAAGAGAAAATGAGATAAATATTAATTTAATGATTCCGCCTTCTACACATACTAGTTCCATGTATAACTAGAGGGATAATTCTGGCTCATAAAAAATAACCCTCAATAGGCAAAGAAAGTGTATTTTTGGAAATTACCCACTGTCACTCTATAAACCTATTCTTTACATAATTAAATTAATTTTCTGATTTCTCATAAATTTAAAGACTATAGCTCACACCACCATTAAAAAGCTAAAGCAATAGAACTATTGAAAAAAACACTTGTAGAACTAGTGAAATGAATCTTATTAATAGAGGAATCCAGTTTATCGATCAATCATATCCCGTCATAATCACCTATGTCACATGTAGGCTGACATCATAATCAACTATGTCACATGTAGGCTGACGTCATAATCAACTATGTCACATGTAGGCTGATGTCATAATCAATTACGTGAGGAATGACATGATTAAGTTCGTCATAAATGCTTAATAGTCGAGTTGCACGAATTGTATGTGTTTACAAGTCAATAAAGATTCTGTTGAATATTTTGAAACTAATTTGACTGGGCTGTTGCCCTAGGCAACAGCACAGTCAAATTAGATTCAAAATATTCAACATCTTAGCTGTATAGTTTTCAACATAGACAAAGCATCGGTGGAGCTAAGCTAGAGATAGGCGGGGCATAGCTAAAACTGGATTCCACCTGTGTATTAGAACATAACAGAAGCAGGTTTACTCTACCTCTTCCTGTTGATGCGATACTGGCTTAGCCGATGAAGGCAGAAATGTAAACTGTGGCTTATCTTCACCCTGAAATCATCAACAACAAAAGAACTGAGCATGTCATTGATGCAACCAATCATAAACTGCTTAGTACGTCAACTATCCGTGTTAAAAGTTACAAAGCACATGTACTGAGTGATATAAAACATTTTTATAAGAAAAGAACAAGAGAAAATCAGAACAATATTGCTTTCTATTAAAAATATGTAGTCATGTGTCCATATCCAGGAACTGGAGCATGCGTGTGTGTGTGGGTGCATGTGCGTGGGTGTGTTTATGCGTCTCCTGTCTGTGTTCGCGCGCACATATAAGCATGCATTCTTTTTCAACAATTGTCTACAAAAAAATATGCAGGCGTGTGTAGGCATCCAGGAATGCCAAGTATTGGAGCCTCTGTGTGTGTGTGTGTGCGTGCATGCGTGCGTGCGTGCGTGCATGCATGCGCACGAGTGCATGTGTGTGTGTGTGTGTGTGCATGCACTATAACCCAAGAAAATATAGAATTTACTCAGTAAATGCCCATTTGCAGGCCAAAAGAAGGCTATTTTACAATTCACCACTGTAATGAGTGGCTCCATTCGAAATGGAGGAATCCAGTTTTAGCTATGCCCCACCCATCTCTAGCTAAGATCCACCGACACTTTTCACGCATTGGGATCAATTGATCCCTGCAATTTCCACAAAACTATACACATAAGCTGTTGAATATTTTGAAGCTAATTTCACTGAGTGCTATTCCTGCCAAAAGTCAAATTTGTTTCAAAATACTCAACAGCATGTTTATTAAATAGTAAAGACACAATTCGTACAACAATGCTTAGGCCGCCATCAATTAGGCATTCGTGACGAACTTGGCCACATTATTCATTATGTAATTGATCCTGACGTCATTCTACACAACACGTAGTTGATTATGATGTCATATAATTGACTGAGAAAGTGGATTCCTCCATTAGTCTCTTGTTTTGCCAATGGACATTCCTTACGAAAACTGTTGACCCCATTTTTGGCCAGCCTGAGAATTAACCCTGTAACCCTCGAATTTATTCAAGAAAATTTCAAATTTTCTCATAGAAAATTTTGAAAATTTACCACTGAAATGACTGCCTCGGTTATCGAGCCAGTCATTCCAGTGGTAAATTCTCAAAAGTAGTTTTCTCTTGGTTTGCAAATGATAATTTCCCAAGACCACTGCAGAAGCCCTTTTTAGCTGTGTTAAAGGGAAAGATTTCCTCTAACTTGTCTAATGATTTCCATATAATAACATCAAACACAATAGCCTTGATAGTACTTAAATCTTTCCTAGACAGTAAATTAGCATACTTACAAGATTGAAATTCATCTGCGGACGGCCATAGTATGTAGGGCTACCACTTCTCTTGCCATGCCCACGAACTGAAACATTATTATTTTTTTATTTTTTTATTCAAAGGCGGGTGTGAATATTGTGGGTGATGCCATCTGTCTGTTTGTCTGATTGTCCACAGAGCAAATCTCCCGAATGCAAAAGTGGAATCATTAAATTTGGTACATACAATCATGTGTGAGAGAGAGAGTAGAGGTTTCAGGTCAGTAGGTAAACCATCTGTGTCATGGGGTCACTAAGTGCATACTGGAATGCACACGCCTCACCATAACTCAGGAATACAAGAAGGTAGAATCACCAGATTATGCACATACAATCATATTGCGACTGGTTGGAGGGAGCTGGACTTTCAGGTCAAAGAGTGACACATCTAAGTCATAGGGTCAATAAGTGCGTAGCGGAACACAAATTGTTTACCATAATTACTTGGGAATGTAAGATTGTAGAATCACAAAATTTGGCTCACACAATAATAATGGGCCTGGCTACAGCTTTGGGTTCAGGACAAAAGGCCAACTATTTGGGATGCAGTGCATACTCGAATACACATTTTTGATGATAACGACAGTAGAATGACCCACATCCATTTAAATTATAAATTGAGCTAGAAGTAATTTGAGTTTCCACCGAAAGGGTAAAATATCAGTCGTTGGGTCACTAAGTGCATTGACAAAATAAAGCCTAAAGGCATGAGTCAGCATCGCTTCTGAGAGGAGTCCAGTTTTTAACCCTTTAACTCAAGTCAGCCAAAAGCTGATTCTGCAGGGGTCTTGAGAAATATCCATTTGCAGACCAAGAGAAGACTATATTTGAAAATTTGCCACTGGAATGGCTGGCTCGATAACTGAGCCAGTCATTCCATTCATAAATTTTCAAAAATAGTCTTCTCTTGATCTACAAATGGACATTTTCTGAGAAAATTGAAATTTTCTTGAAAATATTTGAGGGTTAAAGGGTTACCGTTTGCTACTAAGGCACATACCTACCCTGCTGATACATGTATATAATTATAACTGACTAATATCCTGAACTTAAGTTTTAACAGACCTGTAAACCACCAACTCGTCGTGTCCAAGCTGGAGGAACCAGGTACTTAGCCACCAGTTACCATGTTCCTCTATAATCTTTCAAGCTTTCATTCAAAATAAGAACTGCGCAGCAGACCACACCTCATGATTGGCGGGCCTAGATAAACTCATGCTAAGTACATACTTTATCGAAAAACAATTTGCATAATTAATTTATTTTACGGCAGGAACTCCATTATCCTGCGGATGCTAACTGTAAAATGGGTGAGGTGAATTCATTGAGGTCTTCAGGCCTCAGTGGTGTAAGGGGTGAGAAATACTTGTGACTACCTACCATTACTGAATGTAGGTCGCCATCCATCTGTCTGCTTTTGATAAAGGCTCTGTGAGGCAAACTGCTGTTGATGGATGGTACTATTCATAGACTGTGGAGCATGAGGTGAGAACGAGGCAGCAACTCCATTCTAGGCACAAAAAAAAAAGCATTCTGTAAGTATTGCTTTGCAATACATGTCCCCTGGCCACCTGGTGATATAAATCTTTACAGATTGACAGTCAAAAACTCCATTAAAAATTGACAAAAGCAGCTGAAACTCGAACTTGATCTGTAACTTCTCACAACAAAGCAAAATACCAAGTTTCAGTTATATATGGTGAAGGAGAACGAAAAAGTCTTGAGAGCTGATATGTTCGTATTTCATAAGTCGAAAGGGGACATAACTCTATCATAAATTTATGCATACACGTGAAACTCAAACTTGCTCTGTAAGTCCTGATATTAAAGCAATGCACCGATTTTCCCTTAAATATCTTGAAGGAGTGCGAAAAAAATGTGCGGAAGGCTGATATTTTTCATATTTCTTAAGTCGAAATGGGGCATAACTCCATCAAAAATTGATGCATACACGTGAAACACAAACTTGGTCTGTAACTTCTTATAATAAAGCAATTCTCACTTGAATACCTTGAAGGACATTGGAAAACAGTTTGGAAAACTTAGGCTTGCACGATTTTTCGATTTAATCGTGAAGTTCGATTTATTTTTAAAATCGCGATTTTTACGATGTAATTGAGGAAAGATCGGAAAATCGTCAAAAATTTCTGCACTTACAATCGATTCACGCCTGTGTTCATTGTGTGTATATCCCGCCGTGCCATACATGTGTCGAATAATTACGAATCACAACACAAAGCGCTGCAATAAACAAGCTAACAATAGCGAGGTAACACCTTTGTCACTGAGAAAACCAGCTAGTTACTCCGGCGAATCGCCATATAATTTTCTTTCTTTCGCTGCAGACCCTGAGTCTGTTGTGAAATGTCAAGTATATACAGTTTCAGAGTGTTAGGCAATCAGTGAACATAATTCTGGTTAATTTTAGAGTTAGCAATTTCAGACGGTCTAATAATTTCTCCTTTTTGATTCGGTTGTCATGTCAAATTAAAGAAAATAAAGCAACAGCATTCCAGATTGTTTGATTTTGAACTGTGCGTTCTGTTGATTACTCTTAAATGTAAATCGTACATTCTGAAAGCAACTATAAACCGCACTATAGGATGAGTTTACGCCGTTACACTAGTACCTACTCAAAGCTACTGTCCTATGTATGTGAATTGCGCAGTATCTCTCGCGCTACTAATATTAGCGTCTTCGCGTTACTCCGGTAATGACCTAAACACATCCTACAAAGGGAGGCTATAAGCGGAAGCATCACGTAATTTATATTTTTTTCTCGGCGACATTTTATCTCAAATTTTGATGCATTAAATAATGTTTATTAAACTATACGCAATATTTAGGCGGTCCAAATTAATAATTTCACGCCCGCGATGATGGATATAAGATATACATTAAGCATAGACATAGGATGGTAAGAATTCGCCGCATGAACATCATCATGTGTTCTAATTTCGTGCTATTTTTGTATCATTTATTTAAACTTTCTAGAAACGAGTCACGTTAACCCGGTTTATAGTTTTGGGAATTTGGACCTACGATTTAATTGGAAATCGCGATTTTTTTCATAAAATCGATCGCGATGTTTCAAATCAAAAATCGTGCAAGCCTAGGAAAACTATTATTTTTCGTATTTCATAAAACGAAAGGGGGAGGTGGGGGTGCATAACTCCATGAAAAATTTATGAAAATGTCTGAAACTCGAACTTGCTCTCAAAGTCCTGATATTAAAGCGATGCACTGATTTTCCCTTAAATATCTTGAAGGAGTGCGAAAAAAATGTGCGGAAGGCTGATATTTTTCATATTTCTTAAGTCGAAATAAACGAAATCTAGGATTTCTTTTTTCACGAGAGAGTTGATACTTACCTCCCTAATACTTTTGATATTGCTAAATATCGGCTTTCACTCAATAAACACTCAGATTAAAACAGTTAGGTGCCCCTACTGGGCAGGGAGTCAGAGTGTAGTCTGGCGGATGCCAGCCCCACCACCGCGCATGTGCAGAATAGCACTTCCTCTGACTAATTTATTGCCTGACACACATGCAACTATTAAGAGCCTGAAGACCGAGCCTCTGCGGGGAGGAGAGGCTGGGTCCGTATCTAGGGAGGTAAGTATCAACTCTCTCGTGAAAAAAGAAATCCTAGATTTCGTTTATTTCACTTCAAGAGTATACTTACCTCCCTAATACTTTTGATATTGCCAGAATTCGACAGGGAATTCGGCGGGAGGGAGGCGAGGTCAAAAGACCAGCTCATCCCTATACACTTTTCTGCGTTTAAGGCACTTAAACTTCTGAAACTGTGTGAAACACAGTCAGGACTTGACCAACCATCGGATAACACAACCGATGTAAGAGAGATGACCGAATGTCATATGCGCTCCCCCCCACCCCCCCCCCCCTTCCTGGGAGGAAGACTCGAATGACCTCAATGTCCCATACGCTCTCTACGTACAAGTGCCATGTACTACAGGACAGAGACGAAAAAACTCCATTTTCGTATACTCTCAATAATGAACTACATAAACACACCATCACCATGCTAATAACAACGGGTAACGTGACAATACAATCAACAATGGACAACACATGAACAAGACTGACCTTGTTGAACTTGGGTGCTGACATCATCTTCCCAGTGGTGAAGACTGATGCAGTGCCAAAAAAGTGGTTGTTTCCAATAATTAATTGTGAAATATATAAGCAATGAGGAAACCTCATCAAATAATGTACACCTAGTTATTTTAAAAAAATCGACAAGGCGAGAGGATTAGAGGTGTCACGGAGATAATGGTCTGTAAAACTTGACTCACAGTGCCACTGAGCAACCGACATAATGTCATCCACAGGGACCCCATTAAATAGGGCAGTGGATGTCACTACGCCGCGGACACTGTGAGCCTTGGCCACGTCAACCTGCTTCCCGGTGGCGGATTTATGACAAAACTTAACACATTCTACAATCCACCTGGAAATGGTGTCCTTCGACGCCCTGCCATGGGGTTCAATATATGACAACCATAACGCTGACTGGTCGGTGCGCCACTCCGATGTACATTGTTTGTACCGGAGCAGTGCCCGGACGGGACACCATGCTTTAGAATTAGGATCATATCTAGCTAAAGCTGGCAAAACAATAGGTTGACCTGGATATTTCAAAGACTGATTCTTAGCCAAGAAATTAATCCTAGGTAGCAGCTTAAGGCCTTCCCCTGTAACCACAAAACGGTCATCCTCGGCTGATAAGGCATGAATTTCACTCCTACGCCTATCCGAGGCCGCAGCAATTAAAAATACAGTTTTAAGAGTTAATAGTTTCATAGAAATGGAACTAAGTGGTTCAAAAGGCTTATCACCTAGTACTTGAAGCACTAGCGATAAATTCCAAGACGGAATCACCGGGGGATTCCTTGGTCTTAGATTGCCCATGCCTTTAATTAATACATTTAATGTACTTACTTCATCACTTCCCCTCTTAGCCAAGCAAGGAATAACAGACATTAAAGCTGACTTATAACCAGCAATAGAGTTAGGCTTGAGGCTATAGGCATCATACAGGTGACAGAGGAAATCAGCTACTTCCTGAATAGATGAATCCATTGGATCAATACATCTTTTTGAGCACCACTCAGCAAATCTGTTGATTTTATAATCATATGCTCTGGAGGTTGACCGCCTCCTGGCTTTGGCCATAAACATGGCTGCTTGCTCAGAAAAGCCCTCCTTAATTCTAGATTCCTTGACAACATCCACGCAGTCAATCGGAACATTGACGGATTGTTGTGAAGGGCCTTGCCCTGGAAGATAATGCCGTCCATCAGAGGCAGAGGAACCGGATTGCAGACCAGAAGGTCCAGCAGATCCGTATACCACGATCGGCTTGGCCAATCCGGGGCAATCAGGAGCACTTGGCACTCCTCCTGCCGGATTTTCTGAAGAACTTTTGGAATCAGGATTGCTGGAGGGAATGCTATGCATACATTCCCGCCCAGCTGATAGCTAACGCATCTGTTGCGAAAGCGCTTGGATCTGGAATCGGAGAGACGTACGTCGTCATCTTCGCATTCCTCTTCGTTGCGAACAAATCGATGTTGGGCTTCCCCCAATGGTCGAACAGACGATCCGCCACACATTGATTTAGTTGCCATTCCGTGGGTAAAACACTCATCCTTCGGCTCAATGAGTCTGCTAGCAGATTTAACCTTCCCGGAATATGAACTGCTTTCAAGGTAATCCTGTGATCCAGGCTCCACAAGGCAGTCTCCATGTCATCATGCAGAGACTGGGCGACTTCGTTCCGCCCTGGCGGTTTATGTAAGTCACTACAGTTGAGTTGTCTGAACGAATAAGAACAATCTTGCCCTGAACTTTCCGTAAGAAATGTTACAGGCCCAGGACTACTGCTCTTAGTTCCAGTAGATTGATATGTTCCTTTGACTGATCCAGATCCCACAGCCCTGATATTGTGGACTCTTCCAGGCAAGCTCCTCAACCCTCCATCGATGCATCTGTATACACAGTCACCTGAGGGTGGGGAGGGGTTAGCAAAACCCCCAACAGGAGATTCTCTATCTTCAACCACCATTGCAGGTGGTGAATTAGAGGCGCCAACACTGACACATTCGAGTCCAGTGAACCTGTACTCTGGGTCCATTGTGTCATGAGAAAAAGCTGGATCGGCCGCCTGCGTAAGGCGGCCTGAGGAATGACTGGTTCCAACGAAACCATCAACCCCAGCATTCTCAAGTAAACCCGTGCCAGGACATGACGACTGTCGCACACTGACTGAATTACTGAGATGAGTTTCTGAACTCTCTCCTGAGTAGGATAAACATATCCTGTCTCTAGATCGAAGAACATCCCCAGGTAAACAAACTGCTGGGATGGAGTCAGCTCTGATTTTTGAAAATTTATCATCCAGCCTAAATCCGTGAGCGTTTTCAAAACAATCTCCAGATTGGTCGATAAACTTTCCTGGGTGTGTGCTTTTAATAGCCAGTCATCTATGTACGTGTGGACTGCTATGCTTCTCCTGCGGAGGTATGCTGTGATCGCAAGAACCACACGGGTGAAAACCCGAGGAGCGGTGGAAATTCCGAAGGGTAACACCCTGAATTCCCACTGTCTGCCCTGGAATGCAAATCTCAGGAAGCGACGGAAACTCCTCGCTATGGGAATGTGGAAATAAGCATCCTTCAAATCTATTGAAGCTGTCCACATTCCATTCTCTAACCCCGCCAACACCGAGCGCACAGTCTCCATCTTGAAACTGGGCGTCTCTATGAACTTGTTCAACGGCTTGAGGTTGAGAATTGGTCTCCACCCTCCGGTGTTTTTTGTTACCAAGAACACGGTTGAATAGAAGCCCGGACACTTTTGTGCCGGCTGAATAGCTCCTTTTAGTATGAGGGAATTTATCTCCTCCTCGATACACAACCTTTGCTCTGGATCTCTCGGATTTGGAGTCCAGATTGGCACTAGAGACAGTCGCGATGGTGGGCCTGTCATCCAATCGGGATGATACCCGACTGAAAGCCATCGCAAGACTAAACGGTCCTGAGTCAACCGTTCCCACTCTTGCTTGTGGTCGGCTAGCCGGCCTCCCACCGGTCCACCTAGGGAGAGAGGTGGACATAAGGAGTGCAAGAGTGGC
Source organism: Chaetoderma sp. LZ-2023a (assembly GCA_034401795.1). NCBI lineage: Eukaryota > Metazoa > Mollusca > Caudofoveata > Chaetodermatida > Chaetodermatidae > Chaetoderma > Chaetoderma sp. LZ-2023a. The sequence goes on along the minus strand of CM067369.1, from coordinate 138,620,736 downwards.
ACTGTCTCCTTTGCCAGAAACACCGGAGTGGTTCTCACTGCGGTAACCGGCCCATCAGGCACGATTACCACGACCAGATCCTCGCGCGCCATGCCCAGCACCGCGCGCACCTCGGTGCGCGGGTGGGCTGCCTGGCTGACTGCGCCTGAGGAGCCTGCGACCCCCTCACTGCAGGCCGAATCGCACGCGGCCGAGGCCGACGCTGCGATGGTGGTTGGCCTCTGACCTGGCCACCTCCACCTCGAGCCTGCAGGGGACGATACGCAGGGGGTGCGGCGCGAACGCGCTCCCGACGGAGCACTTCAAACTGCTCGCGCAGCGCCCTCTGGTTATTGACCAGAGTAACCGTCTCCTGGAGGTGTCTACATCCCTCACCTCCAAAGAGACCAGGACCTGTCATAGGCGTACGCAGTAGCCTATTGTACAGGTCCTGGGACGGGCACAGATTGTCCAAGGCAAACGTGCGCCTTGCCCGGACACTCCTAGTCACCGCCCGAGTCATGCAGTCCAGAGCCAGGTTGATACCATCCTGGATGGCTCTCTGGACTGTGACTGGGCTCGGCTGGCGCGATGCGGATGCCGTTACTACCCCCTGTAACTGCTGGGAGACGTGGGACAGAGCGGCAATCGAAGCTCTCCCACTCTCCTCCGCATCACGCAACGCGGCATTTGCCGAATGCAACGCGTTCGAACACAAGACTCCCGTGTCAGAACGGGAGCCTGGCCGCGCATCCTCACCCAAAGCTGCGCGGTCATCCACGCTCGGCTTGGGTACCACACAGTACCTCTGGTAATCCAGGGGCACGATGCGGCAACGCCGTGCCACCGCGCGAGGGGCCTTCGCGAGACGCCCATTCGCCTTAATGGACGTCTCCGCCGCCTCGAATATGTCAACGACATGCTCTGCCAGCGGCAGAGATGGCATCGCGTTAGCAGTAGCCTTACCAGCTAACCACGGCCTGTGGTCACGCTGGCTAGCCGACTGCTCCACGGGCAGACCTGGCCTAACACTTACCAGCCACTGGCAAGCGTCAGACCAATCCTCTTCCGTGGCTAGCTGCGAGCGCTCTACAAGACGGGGGCCTTCGTCTTCCTCCTGAGCGCAAGCAGCAGAGCTTGACGGCGGATATGCTGATACCCCTGGCAAGCCAGGGAAAGCATGCGGGCCCGAAAGAACAGGCATGCTAATCTCACTGGCCTGACCAGGAGCAGGCGCCGTGATAGAGCGCGGGGCAGATACCGCCCCACCACGGCCCTGGCCAGCACCAGCGACACTCTCGGCAAGCCGAGGTATGCGGTAACGCTGGCCATCAGCAGCGCCCAGGGCCACCTTCTGAACCGTGAACTGCGTGAGTAGAGCCATGGACTATGTCGCCTGTATTCCCCGCGAGGGGTGCACAGGCGTCATAATCCATGGTCACGTCCTCAGACGGCGACCCTAACAGGTAATCCTCTTCCTCCTGGCCAGAAAGATTAGACTCCGGGTCAGCAAAGAGAGCTAACCCGGACTGGCCAGGAAAGGTGCCATAGGAGGTACTGGCACCCGCGGCGTGCGGATACCCCTGGACTGACAAGCAGCCCGCGGGTTCCAGCGACAGCCGTCCACGACCCCTCGGCACGGCACCAAGCCTGCTGCCAGGGTCGTGGAACGCCCCCTCTAATGGGGCCACCTCTGAATCTTCAAACAACGGAAACGGCCTACGGAAAGGTGATTCAGAGGTGGGGATTACCTGCTCCGAAGCAGATGATGAGGCCAACAAAGGATTTGGTCCAGGAAGCATGCCACGAAGCAACTCTGGAACCAAATCCTTTATTGTCCTCTTCATCTCTCCCAACATCTCACTACGGAAGGCCTCCATGTCCACCGCGGACGAGGCCTTCCTCTTACCCTTCTTACTCACACCCTCTCTTTTCTGCTTCTTCTTCTCCTCCTCCACCACCTTGTCCTTCGCCTGTAAGCACAAAAATTTGGACATTAGTTCGTCCCCCCCCCCCCCCCCCGCACCCCCCCCAGTGCTTACATATCTCGCAATTAATCAAGGGACCACAGGGACTACACTGATAGCAGAGATGCGGAACAAACTTTTCCTTTAAGAAACGTCCACAGGACGAGCAACCAGGTCTCTGAAACAGGCCAAAGGACGAGGACAATGAGCAAAATAGTTAAGCTTAGAAACTCAAACCAACTCAAAGAGAGGGAGAATGATCATAAAGATCACCAATCATCTGAAACCAGCGTTGGACAAAACTTTAATTGTTAATAAAGAGCAAGGCTGATTATGACGTCATTAATCCCATGACAGGAAAAAAATCGATCCATAACAAACATCCAAGTGCAAGGACGAATTGTATCCATAACCAGAACATCTACAGAATGGACATTCCGACTACACAACCATCAGATACATACTGATAACAATGGCAAATACAGTTAATTTTTTCCTAAATAATTAACATCACCTCATATCAATAATTAGATACCTGACACCTTGTATAGACAAACCATTCAACGTGATGACCTGGAGCACTCCACCAAGACTACGCCTCCTAACACTCTCCACCTTAGAGGAAGGAGTTGGATAAAGAGGGCAAAGTAAGAAGACAAAGTACTAGGCCTCCGACTCACTGAACACAAAAAATTTTGGTTAGATAACCTAACAGTATTAGTAGGAAATGGAACCATGGTGGAGAGAAACAAACCCTCTGCTGATGTGATGTCCATTACATATCCTCACAAAGACCTGTGGACATAAACACAAAGAGAGATTAGTATTATATAGCACCTAGTTGAAATAAACCAACTAAACAAGGCGCTTATCACGGTAAACGCGAGTCCCGGAAACACATTACACCGGGTAAAACTCGCTAAATTTTAATAGAAGTCACCTGATGGATAGGTCCTGGGCCGTCCTCCGGTGAAGCAACTCTCTCAGACATTCCCAACAGGCTTGAAACTTCTACTAAACAGGCTAAATCGACTTAAAAATGAGTAGAAAAGCGCAAAGCACAAAAACATGTGTTTACTCTGTGCCAATAAATTAGCAAAGAGGAAGTGCTAGTCTGCGCATGCGCGGTGGTGGGGCTGGCATCCGCCAGACTACACTCTGACTCCCTGCCCAGTAGGGGCACCTAACTGTTTTAATCTGAGTGTTTATTGAGTGAAAGCCGATATTTAGCAATATCAAAAGTATTAGGGAGGTAAGTATACTCTTGAAGTGAAATGGGGCATAACTCCATCAAAAATTGACGCATACACGTGAAACTCAAACTTGGTCTGTAACTTCTTATAATAAAGCATGTACCAACTCTCAGTTGAATAGATTGAAGGGCTGTAAAGAAAAGTGCAGAAAACCAACTGTGACAGATGGACAGACGGTGTGCAAACCTATAGTCCACCAACCCACCCCTGGTTTTACTGGTAGGGGACTAATAATGAGTTAAATCTATCAGGCTCTGGAAATTTGTGTACATTTAAACCGTTAACCCTCAAATTTGTTCAAGAAAATTAATCTCATTGAAAATGTTCATTTGCAGACCAAGAAGAATATTTTTGAAAATTTACCATTGGAATGACTGTCTCGGTTAATTAAAATCGGTCAGCACATATTGACTTATCAGATAGCTATTCATCACGGGTGACATGTGGATAAATACAACTTACAGGTCTAGGATTCCCACAAATTTGGGTCTTAGGTCTTTTGAAGGATTTTTTAGGTTAACAAAAAGAATTTTCAAGGATTTAAAAAATGTTATGACCTCCCCTTCTAACCGCCCATTCCTCCCTTCATCACTGTTTCACATCGTCTACCATATCCGCAGAAGTAGGACAGTGATCAAGGTAATTTTCAATTCTGGCTAATTTCAAGAACTTTCAAGGCCTTGAAAATGCAATAAATTTTCCGATTTAATTTAATAACTCCCTACTCACCATGCCAAGGGAAGACTGCATGAAAGCAGACCGGTCAAATGTTGAGCCCCATGTGCTGAGTGAACCGCCTGTGCCTTGTCTTGGGGAGAATGTTTGACCCAGTGGGTGTTGATCAGCTGGTATCATGGGCTGAGTAGCCAGCTGTTAATGTAGATGAATAGTAATAATTAAAATGTACTAAGTACTATTGTTAGCAGTCAGTAACCGTTTGCATTAATCCTTTTATGTCAAAGCCGGCCAAGGCCAGCCTCTGCAGTGTCACAAAGAACGCCCACTTGCAGGACATAGGAAGACCTTTTTTAGTAATTACCAGTCTAATGACTGGCACGTGGCATGGTAACAGAGCCAGTCATTCTAGTGGTAAATTTTCTAAAGAAATATTCTCTTGACCTGCAAATGGACATTCAAAAAGCAAACTTACTAATTTTCTTGACCAAATTTTGCCATTAAAGGGTATTTATTTATCCCTCATATCACCCAAAAATAGCTTCTACAGTGGTCTTGAGAAATGTCCATTTGCAGACCAAGAGATTATTTTTGAGAATTTACCACTGGAATGACTGGCTCGATAACCGAGCCAGTCATTCCAGTGATAAATTTTCAAAAATAGTCTTCTCTTGGTCTGCAAATGAACATTTTCTATGAGAAAATTTTTAATTTTTTTAACAAATTCATAGGTTAAAGGGTTATGGCATTGCTATCTTAGGCAGCATTGTCTTTCAATTAAATTACGTCCAAAATACTCAATAGAACATCTGGCATATGGTCAAAAGCTGGTCAAATTAAGTCCTAAATACTCAACAGTACGTTTTATTTTGTTTTGGACACATCATAAGTTAGTTTAGAGCTGCACTGTAAATGTGGGCAATCGATTGCCTCATAAGCACTAACCCACCAACACTCGAGCCGACCAAAATGACTTCTGGTGTGATCATCAAAACTGCCCACTTGCAGATCAAGATCATTTTGGAAAATTTAACGTTGAAATCCCTGGACTCAATAACTGAGCCTGTCATTCCAGTGGTCAATTTTCAAAAAAAAATTCTACTAAATTTGGCCTTTAAATGGTTAAACAAAATATTTTGACTTTTTGTTACATGTATACATATTATATAAGATTATCACAAGCAGTGCATTATACTTAAGCTTTCTGACACAAAATATTTATCAATTTCTGCCATTGAGATGAGACATTAGAGAATTCATGATTATCACACAACATGCTTAGTGAGGCAAATTCAAAATATTCTGAAAAATTAAAAGAATTTTTCATCTTCAACATACTATTAGTCATAATGCTTATCAGAATTCATGATATGAAATGCAATTTTGATAAAACAAACGAAATATAAGAAATTGTTCAGTTCATAAATTTACCACTCAACCAGAGATGAATACATAATGGAACAATGTATCCAGAGAAAAATGTTATGATTTTATTGCGATGATTAGAACTTATTACCGCAGTAGTAACTTTATTTAATGTGGAATAATTTTCTTCTCGACTTTGTGTACCTTCATTAAAAATTTGGAGTTAAACCTTTGTGTTTAACCCTTTAACCCTCAAATTTGTTCAAGAAAATTTCAATTTTTTCATAGAAAATATCCATTTGCAGACCAAGAGAAGACTATTTTTGTAAATTTACCACTGAAATGACTGGCTCGTTTATCGAGCCAGTCATTTCAGTGGTAAATTTTCAAAAATAGTCTTCTTGGTCTGTAAATGGACATTTCACTATACCTCTGCAGAAGCCGTTTTTGGCTGATATGAGTGTTAAATGGTTAAATTACAGGACAGATAGTGTAAAACTAAATACACCAGTTATGATTACCGTGACAGAGTTGAGCTTCTTCATAACTTTCTCCATGCGGGCTGTCTCATTCAACTCAAACTCTTCTGTTGTGCTTATGGCCGACGCCTTCTTGCTTGAAGAAACAGCAGCAGCACTGTGAAAAAATACCAATACCGTACTTGCTACATGCTCAAACATGTGTTAACCCTTTAATGGCTAAATTTGGTCAAGAAAAAGTATTTGCTAATTGAATATTCATCTGCATCTTTCAAAAAATATTCTTCTTGACCTGCAAATGGACATGCCTCAGGACCATTGTAATGGCCAGTTTTGGCATCGACATGAAAGGGTTAAGCCATTAACCCTTTAACCCTCAAATTTGTTCAAGAAAATTTCAATTTTTTCATAAAAAATGTCGATGTGCAGACCCAGTGAAGACTATTTTTGAAAATTATCGAGCCAGTCATTCCAGTAGCAAATTTTCAAAAATAGTCTTCTCTTGGTCTATAAATCGACATTTCTCAATAACACAGAAGCCATTATGAGGGCTAAATGGTCAAGAGGCATCTTATTGTATACACCCTACATCACTACAATTAATCATCTGCAATACAACTGACTATCTGTGTATGATAGCAAACAGATATCATCTTACCTTGGTTCAGTAGCTTCCTCCTTTGACTTTACTACAAAGCCAGCAGCAATAGCAGCAACTAAATAGAAGAATAATCCCAGAACTAAAATAAACATAAATATGATAATTACAGTATCTATAGATATTTATTTGACATAGATACAAACATGTCCCTTGCTCACAGGCAGGTCAAATAACGCATATTTAAACAGAATTGCATCACTAACCATCCACTCCTCTAATCCACTTTCCCCTCTATTAGTTAGTGGCCTTTGTCCGAAATTTAATAGCACCATCAAATGACTGAGTAGAGTCAATATACATAGTTTTATATACTTATATTCACCAGATTCCATGCTGATTAAGTGTCACTGTATTAGCGATGAGGCTTAATTGATCCAGTTCTAGCGATGACCAACTAATTTCTAGCTAAGCTACACCCAAATTTTACCTGTGTTGGAATTGATTTGAAACTTGGAAATATGAATTCCCACAATCTAAATTTCAAGGTTACTATACAGTTAAGGTGTTGAATAGTTCAAAACTACTTTGACTGAGGTGTGTGTGTTAGGGGGTGATCCAGGGTTTTAATTTGGGCACTCTTAGTTGTGTAGATGGTGCAAAAGAGGAGTCGGAGGTGATATATCACACAAATTTGTGAACAAGATGTATCAGAAGATACCATACAGCTACCCTAGGAGCTTTTTATTCATTTTTTCATAATTTTGGCACCCAACCCTTTATGATGGGTTTAAAATCACTCTGGATCAAGCCCTGCCTGTCTGGCCAGACATATAATTCATAGATTTTATTGACAGACTTTTTGACATTCATGATGGAGCTATACGTCATTATGATTGTGATGTCAGCTAACATGTGATGCAATTGATCATAATGTCATATACCTGAGTAACAGATCAGATCCCTCCATTACAACAGTAATTAATTTTACACCGAGAAAACGTCAGCAAGCAGATTCATAGCGTGGGGCACACATATAAGATGTGCATATATGTAAATGATGATAGTTATGCGACACAACTATATCTATATATTAACCCTGTTATGGTCAAACATCTGCAGTTGTCTTCATAAGAAAATTTGTAATAATTTCCCACTGGAATGACTGGCTTGATAATCGAGCCATTCATTCCAGTTGTAAATTTTCAAAAATTTCCTTTTCTTAGCCTGCAAATGGACATTCAAACAGGAAAATTGTAATTTTCTTGGAAAATCGTGACCATTAAAGGGATAAGTGGATACGCTATCAGTTTAACATTTCTCATGTAATGAACCAATGTGGGTTAAATACAATTATATTACTTCATACAGTCATCATAGATGGATATACATTTCTTGTACCCACATGTTTTTGTTTGAAAACAAAATGAGTGTTCGTATCGCACCCATAAGTTATTCAAAGAAAAACGCAACTATAGCGCACTGCACTTGTTCAGTTTTGTCAGGGCTAAGAAATGTCAATAATTTGACAGATAGTCATACAGATTGATCCCGGTTGCGAGGTGCAACAAAGAATGTAATATGCTATACTATAACTGCAACGACCACATTAAATGAAGACATGCGCCTTTGTTACTAAGACATTCAATCTTGAAGTCATATACATGTAGCATCACAATGGACCTTTCTAGTTTATCAATTTTTTATATGACATCATAATCAACTACATGATGTGTAGGATGACATCATAATCAATGAGGTCATGAATGGTGTAGACAAGTTCATCATGAACGCGTAATTGATGACGGATTATGCGTTGTTGTACAAATTGTATGACTTTTGAAAATTTTGAAACTAATTTGACTGGAGCAACAGCACCCAGTCAAATTAGTTTCAAGATATTCAACAGCTTACCTGCATAGTTTTCTGGAAATGGAGTCAGGCAGTTCATGAATCGATCAAACACAACATGAGCCAGGTGTTGGCGGGGCATAGCTAAAACTGGATTTCTCCATTTCAATCAAAGCGCCTGTATGATTTTCAATATTTTTCAAAGTGCAAATCCCTACTCCACCCCATTTATAAAGGACGGTTGTTGACTATTTTACGATTGCCCTGGAATTTCCACTGAATAAACAAAGTTATCAGTAAATGACTGCATTACTTTGTTGAGAAAAAGCCTACCTTGTGGGTCGTAATTGTATAAGAATACAGACTGGTTATCACCCAGCGATGAGAAGGCAATGATGTGATCACGCGGATGATAGTCCACATCTGTTACTGGATGGCGATAGTTCAGCTCAGAGTACATTGCTACCTGGTCACCTAATAAAGAAATAAACTGACTAATAATGACTTAATCCTTTTATGGTCATGACTGGTCAAGATTTGTTTAGTGAATAGCCATTTGCTGGCGAAGAGAACTCTTTTTACTTGAGCCAGTCATTTCAATGGTAAATTTTCAAAAATTATCTTCTATGGTCTGCAGACATTCCTCAAGACCACTGCAAAGCTAAGTTTTGGACATTAAAGTGCTTAACAAATTCGTTACGACATATAAAACTAATCCTATTGAATCTTTTGAAATTAATCTTATTGGAAGCCCTTGCTGTCTTACTCATCCAAGATGGCCACCAGTTAAATCAAACAAACCAATCAGATTCTTTTGATTGAAGTTGATGCAGCTCTTGTCCTAGACCAAAACGACCAATCAGTTTCTTTTATACAATTTTCGAACTCTATAACTCATTATTTTCTGACAAATTTCTTGGGAAATTTCCAAAGGCATGTTAAATCAGCCGAGTAGAAGCTAGATTGTTGACCAATTTTTCTGAAAAGATTACACTGGAAATTTAAATATGGATACATTTCACTAAAACATATTCCCAAAGATGGTCTTATCAAGAGTAACACTTTTCAAGGGACATAACTCTGTTGAGGATAAACATATTTTGCAGAAATCCAATCCTAATCCAGCCCCATATCGCAAGGTAAGAACTTAGTTAAATCAAGCTAAATCCATGCTGGCCTTTTAATTATAATCCATAAACAAATTCAAAGGCAAGAATCCAGACATACACCACAAGTAGGTACCCATCGTAGAGAATGAAAACCAGTGGGTCCTAAAGATGGGTATCCATTATAACCAGGGGTGAAGGCATATTTTATGTAAACCACGCACCTGTTTCAGCATTCCAAACATAGGCGCAAGCATCCTCACTGCCAGAGAAGATGAATGTACCACAGGGTGATATAGTGCTGTGAATCTGCTCACGGAAGTTTAAAGCACCAATAAATTTCTGCATAATCCGCTGCCTGTACAGTGTAAGAAAAGAATTTAGAATTGTATATTAATGTTTTAACACCTGACATAGCAGACATCCAAATGTCTCAATTTCAAGAAGATTATATAAGAAATCGTTTTAATATTTTGAAAGTAATTTGTCTGAATAGGCAGCAACAGGTTTTAGTCGAATTACTTACAAAATATTCAACTGAATATTCTTTACATCATAAAGACTAAGTCGCTTTTGGTTTGTAAGCACTAAAGGGTTAATTGTGTTCATAGTAAACAGACACATAAATGACAAAAAATGTTTAACCCTTTAAGGGCCAATATTTTTTCAGGAAAATTACCATATTTCCTTAGACTGAAATTTTTTTTACAGACTAGTCTTCTGTTGGCCTGTAGACAAGACCACTATGTACAAATGCCCGGGTTTGCCCGGCTTGAGCCCAAGTTAACCAGTTAACACTCATATCAGCCAAAAACAGCTTCTGTAATGGTCTTGAGAAATGTCCATTTGCAGACCAAGAGCTGACTTTTTTTAATTTACCACTGGAATGACTGGCTTGATAACACAGCCAGTCATTCCAATCACACATTTTCAAAAATATTCTTTGCTTGGTCTGCAAATGGACATTTTCTATGAGAAAATTGGAATTTTCTTGAACAAATTCGACGGTTAAACTGTTAAGGGTTAATCAACTGAGAGTAATTTAATACATCAGCATTGTGTGTCAGACAGATTGTGCAAAATCAGTGATCGACAAATACCATTTACATTGCCAATACAAACAATATTAAAGGTGTATACAGTACAGATCTTAGTTAGCTTTACTGTTTGACGAAGCAGAAACGAAACAAAAATGCGTCTTTTTCGCATCAAAACCTCGTAGCGTTTCCAGGCGTGGCCAAACACATTTTATTTATTTCATAGGCGCGTCTAACGGAGTCTAACCTGTCCTACAATATGTTAAACGTATCATGAAATATTTTAAACCCATCACGGAAAAAGTCAAACGCGCAATCAAATGTATTAATTAACGCTATAAAGATTCTTACTACGCGTCATTAAACATAAAGTGGAATCGGTCTATAGTCTGTCAAGGACCCATACATGTAAATTTAAATTGCAATTAGAGCCGTATATGTGTTAAGTACATGCATCGCCTTTAGCTTTTTTTGTGGCTGCAAAAGATAATTGTCGAAATGTCATCATCGTAATCAATCGTAATTTTGTATAAAATGGATGTGTGTGAACTCCGCACCTGGGTAATCTTTACTGAGTATGAACTAGTGTGATGACTGTGCATATATTTTAATAAATTTTCAATCCACAATTTCTTTTGAAATCTGGATGAATAAACCAAGATATTCTCTGAAATGGGTTTATTACAATATAGTCTAATTTGAGCCGACGTAATAGGCATAACTTTTTAGAACAATATATGCACCAGTTGCAGCTAGTGTTATGCCAAATTTGTCTTATAACGATAATGGAAGCGATTTACAAAATCTGCAAACCTGACATTCGGTTGTTTTCGATTTCGCTATTTCATACATAATATGTAACTGAAAATCTCCGCTTTTACATAGACATGCACATGCATACATAGTTGTTTTACCCGTGCCTGGGGTGCGTTCAGGACCGCGAAAAACTTTTTCCGTTATTAACTGAACACTGTACCGCGTAGAATGCGAACGTTCGCCGAATGTTCGCCTTCCTGAACTCGCTCCAGGAGTATCCGAGTACATAACGTTATTACCCGTTTTCGGCAACGGGTATCACCGTCTGATTGGTCGAGAATACACGCATATTTCATCAAATCTAGCAAAGATGGAGTCAACTGTTTAGAAAATTACATATTTTTGTGTGTGCAATTCATCAATCTACGCACATTTCGTGTACGCCACAGACTAAAAAGTAGACAGATAACACGGAATAACGAAACTGCCAATCAGAAAGTGTGATGCCTATATGTTTGACCGCTTCGGCATCTTAACTCAGGCTTATTACTGACAGTGCTTGAAGTTAGTTATCTCGAAAACTGTAAACAAAGACACGCGTCGATGATCGAGTTTATCGGATTGTTTATCTTCAACATTGTTTGTTCGCGACCAGGACGAAATGGATATTATACCTATATATATATATTTTGTGTCTGCGGCTCTCTTGCGACAATCAATAACTTTCTCATTATCGGCGACATCACATTTACTAAAACAAGAATGATAATGCAGGTTACTGGGCCAATATTGGCCTAGTAACCTGCATTATCAGGGAAGTAGGCCCCAAATCTAAACCAATGAATTATCACATTTTACCCATTTGAACCTGAAATCCCAGAATTCCATTTTACAGTCATTATATAAGTATGATGTTGAATATTTTGAAAGCAATTTGACTGGAAGCTGGCTTTCAGTCAAATTAGTTTCAATATATTCACCAGAATTTTGACACATTCGTAACAAATTTATTATTTTCTCTTGTCGTTTGAAATTGTTAATGCAATAGTAGAAGTACTCCCTTGTTGGAGGCGATATTCCCACCCTGTATTATATTCATAGAATCACAATGACGTCATCACAATCAAATTTCCCATAATACCCTGGGAGATACGCCATTTTCAGAGGGGCTAATTTAACATTACGAGCAATGGGCCGTTAAACCTTAATTACATTTTCTTTAATATATTGCGAAATTCACTCATGATTTCATGTTTTCTGATACCTGACAGGGTTATTACAGATTCTCAGACACAGGATTTAATGGTTTGAACATCAAGGAAAATGTAAACAATGAGTTAGCATGTAGTAAGTTTGCCCCAACTTTAATGGCGGCCAAATTCAAGGTGCCCGGATGTGCGAAACTATGAATAATGTGTTTGATTTCTGCACTAAAGTCTGAGGGCGGTGTATGACCATAACAGCCGCTGTCACGTCATAGGGCCTAACAGTACATGTATATAGTATATTACTGGCTATATATTGTGCCATATATTTTAAACCAAATATCACTCATCGTGGCGTTGTAAACGTGGAATCACACTGATAGTAAAGGTGAGACAGCTAATGTGTGGGACAGTGAATCTTCTGATGATGACATGTTTGACAATGAGGAAGCCACCACTACTGGAAAGACTTGAAGATGAACTTGAAGTTGGTACACTACAGATTGAGTGAACTTCTCCAATCAGTGACAAAGAGTTTGCGCTGAAGTTTGGGCTATTTTGGTGCATTCACCATGATCATTTGTGCCGTTTGAATTTAATTAACTGTTAAAGTTTGTTATATTTTTTTAATATCGTCAAGACTTGATTATTGTAACAGCTTGCTTATTGGTGCACCAAAACAACTTATTCATAAGCTACAGATTGTACAAAATACCGCTGCTAGAATCATATCACTCCGCCGAAAGTATGATCACATAACCCCTGTCTTACAGAATTTGCATTGGCTCCCGATCGAGCAGAGAATCACTTTCAAAATTTTATGCTTGACTTACCAATGTGTTTCCGGTACTGCCCCTGCATACTTAACTGAACTAGTACAACCCTATTCGCCTGGTCGATCACTCAGATCTGTCAATCAGATGCTGCTAAACGTCCCAAAAGTAAATTCTACTACATATGGCCACAAAACTTTCGCTTATGCAGCTCCCACCGAGTGGAACAATCTACCACTTAGTCTAAAAAACTCAGCATCATTAGATATTTTCAAATCACAACTGAAAACCACCCTTTTCAAACGAGCATATTCTCAGTAGATATAGCTATTACGCACTAGCGCTTAGAGCACGCATTGTCATGGATTCAGCGCTTTATAAATGTACTTATTATTATTATTATTATTATTATATTGAATTAGCTCTAACTAACATGATTAGATATACCAATAACATACCAAGAGTTAGCAGTTAGTCACTGTTATAAGAGTTGTACATTTTAGCATTTGACCCTTTAACACTCCACCTGGTGAAAACATGTTCTGTGGTGGCCTTGAGAAATGTCCATATGCAGAACAAGAATTATTTTTTACCATGACTCAGTGAGTGGTCAAAACTGGCCTCTGAAATCAAATTGTCTTGAGAAATGACCATTTGCAGGCCAAGAGAAGACTATTTTAAGATTTTACCACTGTAATAACTGGCTTGATAACCAAGCTAGTCATTACAGTTCTAAATGTTAAAAAATTGCCTTGGCTTGCAAATGGGCATTTATTAACCCTTTAATGGTCAAATCAGCCATAACCAGCCTCTGCAGTATTCCTGAGAAAGGCCCTTTTGCTGACTAAGAGAATACTATTTTTGAAAATTTATCACTGGAATGATTGGCTCCCAGAATACACTTGATCAGCAAATTGACATTTTATGAAACAATTGGAATTTTCTTGACCAAATTTACCCATTAAAGGGTTCAGCAGAAATTAACATTTTCTTGACAAATATTGGACAGTAAAGGGTTGTAAAGCTGGAGCTTTACTTACCTTTAACTACCTTGTGCTGCTGTTCACAGTGGGGAAAAACTCTCTATCATTGTCCCACTGAAGATCAAAGAAATGATGAAAACACCATACAACCTTTACTTACATACAGTAAATAAGTCAAACCAGGTCATTTTGGATTTGATTAAATTGTTTATTCATTCACTTAAAAAAGTTTAATGTCATTGTTATTGAATGCTGCCATATTGATATAATGCAGTTTGCTCAAACAATCACCAACGCAGACAGTAGCGCAAACCACCACTGATTACCAGCATGAGCAATATTATATAGGACCAAGATTAAGTTTACTTTACTGTTGATTTTGAGATTTGTATTGTTATCGATGATCAATAACAATACAAGTCCAGTCTCTAGAACAAAAGTAAACTATCTTGGTCCTATATAATATTGCCCATGCTGGTTATCAGCGGTCTTTTATGGTCATGCTACTGTCTGTGTTGATAAATGATGTTGCTGGTCACAGGTCATATATTACTGATAGTGGGCTTTCAAATTTTTGTCCTACTGTTCCAGATTTTGTACGTTTATTTTTGCAACATTTGTTTGTGGTCTGGCTATGTTTCAACAGTAGCTGAAATAGAAACTGAAACAACTATGATTACACAGGGAGTTATAAGCATTACATAATGGACCTTTCCATTTTATCCATCAATCATGATGTCATAATCAACTACATGATGCATAAGGATGACAACATAATCAATGACATAATGAATGACGTAGATAAGTTCGTCAATCTTCACAGACACTTAATTGATGACGGACTATATGTATTCTATTTAACCCTTTAATGGACAAATTTGGTGAAGAAAATTTTAATATCCACCTATTGAATGTCCAATTAGAGGCCAAGAGAATGCAATTTTTGAAAATTTATGACAAATTACTGGCTCAGTCATTGAGCCAGTCATTTGTGGTGAATTTTCAAAAATTCTATTCTCTTGGCCTGTAAATGGACATTCCACAAGGCCATAATAGAGGCCAGTTTTGGTCGGCATGACCATTAAAGGGTTAATAAAAATGATGTCGAATATTTTAAAACTAATTTGACTGGGAGTTGTTGCTGTCATATCAACAGCTTACATGTATAGTTTTCAGGAATTTGAGATTCAGAGAGTACAGAGATCGATCCCAATGCGGGCAAAGCTTGGGTGGAGCTTAACTAGAGATGGGCGGGGCATAGCTAAAACTGGATTCCTCCATTGGGCAAAACTATAAGTAAGACTGAGCGGTGGTAGTGAACACCTGACCTAGCACTGTAATAGTAGCATGACAAAATAGCAATCTATCTGTGTTGGTACAAGTACATTATGTAATAAATTTTTAAAAAGTGTACCAACACAAATACTGACAGAATGCTACATGTATTTTGACATGATACTGGTGCACTGCCCGGTCAAGTGTTTACTACTACCACTCAGTCTCACGCCACAATAATAAATTAGCTACTATAATCTCACTCTGTCTGAGTCCAGCGTACATTGCTCATAGTGATATTCACTATACCACGACGTACCTCACCGATAATATTTGTTAGAATAAACCAGCACGATTATAATCATGCCAGTTTATTCATTCATTTTGTTGGCAAGCATGGTGGTACAGTAGTACCTGATAAGCATGTTGGATTATTCATTAATTTTTCTGGGTGGCATGCATGGTGGTTACAACTCGGGTGATGTGAAGTTTGAAAGAAAAAATTCTATGGAAACTAGTAAAAAAATATTTAAATTTCATAGACAACAAAACAGCCCTTAAGCCTATTTATACCCGGAAACGCCTCAGCTTCTCTCAGAGAGCATCTAGACTTCAAAGTTTTCCGGTGGAGAGTTGGTGTTTCCAGGTGAGTGACCGCTGAGGACAGTGAATCGCGCATGTCAGGAGAGTGAAAGACTGATTCAAGTCAGACCACCAATGACCGATAGGAAAATATCTATTTGCAGAACAAGAGAAGACCAATATTGAAAATTTATGACTGGAATGACTGGCTCGGTTATCGAGACAGTCATTCCAGTGATAAATTTTCAAAAATAGCCTTTTCTTGGTCTGCAAATAAATATTTCTCAACACCACTGCAGAAACCGGTTTTGGATGATATGAGCCGGGTTCTGCCGATTCGGTTGCTTAGTGGGGTGAACTTTCCCACTTCCTCAAGAAATCATGGGTCATTTTGACAAATGTTGGATCAAGTACATACATGGAAGATATCTATGTCCTAAACTCCATTAGGCCAATGAACCATGTGTGAAGGTAATGATTGGATGATGTGAATTTTAGAGCACTAAATGGTGCAAGGGCACTGCCTCCGCAAAACCCTGCATGAGGGTTAAAGTGTTATGTATATGATGTTAGGGTTGCACGATTTTTCGATTATTCAATTAATCGCGATTATATAATTCAAAATGATCGTGGACGATTATAAAATGAAATAATTGTATAATCGCCATGTTGAAATTTTTGTCAAGACACTTTTACGCTTGTGAAACGCTGCTCGCGTTACTAAGCATGGAAACAAACATCCGGCTATCAGCCGAATGTGTGAATGATTAAATAAACTAAATAAATAAATAAATAACTGATTTGTTTGTATTGACTCATGATTAGTTTTAGATGAATAAAGATTGTTCACTTGGTCGCTATTTGTCATTGTTGTTGTAATCACACACGCTTATCCCGCATTCCCCATTCTCTGAATAGCTATGCGTTAACGGTTTACCCAAAAAAGTCCTAGAACTGATAGCACGGAAATTCAACGTATTTTCTCACTTAAAAATTCTCACCGCCTACGCCTATGTTCAATGTATACCTCAAAACATAACCGGGGAAGTGAAATTATTTGATTTGAGCGCCTAAACATTGCGTATCCTTTAATAAAGGGTCGTTTATACATCAAAATTAATCCACAATTTGATATAAAATGGCGTCCCGAAAAAAATACAAATCACGTCATTCGCCACCAATTGAAGAGTTTATTTTAGAGCGAGTACTCGGATATAAATATTCTGGAATCGGGGACTCGGAACTCGGGAATTTCTATATATTATCATTGCGCGATAGGAATTGAGTATTACACTGATCTGAATAACGGGTACCCGTTTGATAAACCCCCGTTAGCGTATAATATCTCGCGAGAACACGCCGCCTCCCATCTCAAAAGAGCTGCTGGCTCGCCAACTTAAGAAGCCGGCTATATTGTCATTCGTAATAAGTAAATTTGGGTCATTTAATGTTGATCGGTGTTACAAAATTGATGCGCATTTTCTCCCGTACTTGTTTGGTACACAAATTTGGTCTTAAAATATATTTATAAGAAAGCTATTTAATCATGCCAAGACTGTTTTAAGTGCATTTTAACTACAAAAGTGTGGAATAAACGTTATTATATCTTGAACATACGTGGCCTACTATTAGTATTAATCTAATAAGTGGTGGAGATTTACAAATCTGAGGCCTGTATTGACTTCTAGAGGGGCCGGAAATGTATCAGGGCAGAGATCGGTCTGAGGTAGACACACCCTGTGACACGACTGTTATTATTATACACGCTATTCTTACAAATTATCTGCTGAGTGGCTAGGGGGTGGGCTTCTAATACAGAGTTTTGGCATTTGGAAACTGCAAAGAAATCATTGGAGCTCATATGTCTCTATTAGAGCATAGGCTACAATTAAACGAAATACGGTACCTTCCGTTTTCCATCTAGAAAAATCTTGATACATTCCTTTGTTTGCAATCAGCAACTGGCGTATTCTGTCCATGTATGTATACCCATGTGCCTAACCCATAATCTTACAATCTGCAGTAGCATAATAACGTTCTCTGACGTAGTTAATAGAGTTCATGATTAATCGTATGATCGCGATTATTTTTCTTAAATGAGCGCGATTATGAAAAGTGAATAATCGTGCAACCCTATATGATGTCATAATGAATTACATCATATGTAGGCTGACGTAGCTAAATCTTTTGAACTTTTAAGAGTCAGTTGTACGAATTGTATGTCTTTACTATTTAGGAAACATTCTGTTGAATATTTAACAACAGACCCCAGTCAAATTACTTGAAATTAGTTTCAAAATATTCAACAGATTAGCTGTATCTATAGTTACCATGAAATTTGGAATTCAGGATTCAAAGTACATACTGATCCAAACACAGGGTCGCACGGGGCATAGCTAAAAGTGGATCCATCGATTAGAAAATCTAAATTTCTGTTTTATCCTCATGCCAATTCCAGCTTTTGCTATATTTAACCCTTTCACCGACAGGTCCTGAAAACAATGTGGCATGTTAAATGATGGTGG
Source organism: Chaetoderma sp. LZ-2023a (assembly GCA_034401795.1). NCBI lineage: Eukaryota > Metazoa > Mollusca > Caudofoveata > Chaetodermatida > Chaetodermatidae > Chaetoderma > Chaetoderma sp. LZ-2023a. The sequence continues at coordinate 138,602,327 of CM067369.1, read as the reverse complement.
TAGGCTAATTTCTCAATCCGAAAGAAAATTTAATTTTAGTAGTATGATGACGTTGAATTAATTACCTACCTACCTTTAAAATCTCCTCGAGTCCTTTCTTTATCTCCATGTTTTGAAAAAATTAGGATACATTTGTCTCCATCCATTCATCATGCTATCTCCTTCCAAACAGTTGGGTTGAATTCAACCAAATTTGGTATGTAGGTTTTCCATATGATTGTGGATTGGCTGACAACATTTATTTTATGTAGTCAGAGATTGGTGTCGTCCAGATTTATCTAGATTTCCCATAGTCCTGCCCACACTCTCGCACATCATTTGACACCCTCTCAATAGTTTTAAATTAAGCCAGATGAGCCACTACATTTAGATAGGACTAGTGATTACAAGATTCTACTATAGCCCTTCAAATCTTTGCAGACAAAGGGGTAAGACTATTTTTTTAATTTTACCACTGAAATGACTGGCTCAATTATCGAGCCAGTCATTCTACTGGTAAATTTCCAAATATAGTCGTCTTGCTCTGCTCACAAGAGGATTTTTTTACCACCTTGACTATTAAAGAGTTGACATGTCAAATTGTTAACATTGGGTTGGTCAGTTACAAGTTGTACTAGCCCTGGTCAATTTTTGCTAACCTCGCGCTCATGTTAATTTTAACCCCTGCTCTCAGAGATCATTTCCCCTTAAGACCTCCAGATTTTTCACAGCGATCCACGCCAGTCTCTGTGTAATGTAACTCCTCCAAAAGCGGTGGATGGAATTAAAACAAATGTTGTAGGTTACTATAGAGTGCAAGAGGCCATTTTTATCTCAACTACAAAGTAAAATGAGCTATTGTGATACCATGCACGTCACCCGGCGGCATCTAATTTGCGCTTAGCTCAACTTTTCTGTTTATATCTCATGTTTGGTTGATCATACTGGTCCTAAACTTGGACACATGCCTCCTTATAATGACACGGCATCACACAATGATGTTCTGGCCAGAAGGTCAAAATCACTGATACGCATGGCAACCATTTGCTGTCCGCCATCCATCCGTCAACTTATGTTTAAAAACATAAGTTGACGGATGGACGGCGGGCAGCAGATGGTTGCCATGCATATCAGTGATTTTGACCTTTTGGCCAGAACATCATTGTGTGATGCTGTGTCTCATACATACGTTAACCGCTTGGTGGATTTCAAACTAATTTGGCTGGAAGGACCCTAATGCTTTCGGCTTCCGAACATGCATACAGAATTTTGATTAGTAAATTTTTGTGTGAAAATCTTTGACTTTATGAAAAATTTAGCAGAAATTGTCAAAACGCTACTCCTCATTAACCGCTTGACAGATTGCAACCCTAGTTGGCTGGACATAAATTGCCAAAATGCATATTCTCCATGACCGCTTGGTGGATTATATCCAAATTTGGCGGAAGGATTCTGCAGTAGTTGGCTCTAGAACTTCTATTCAGAATTTTTTTTTATAATTCTGTGGTTAGCAACAACCGTCATCAGATGAGATATTTTGACAGTTCACGTCTATGTCCGCCTCATCTCAAAAGAAAAATAGGAAGTGGAAATTAGATAAGGGTATACAGGCAACCTGCTGAATATTTTGAAAAGTTTTGATAGATAGATAGGTATGTACATACTCGGTATATTTTATAGGCAGCCTTTTTTGACATAGTAGCGGCCTTCTCTGCTGGCAGCCCTTATTGCCATACACTGTCCAGGATACCATTACAGGCCCTTGGCCCCCTTGTTGATAAGCCTTCTAAATTTATTTTATGTTTGAAGTCAATCATCAGAGTTCATTGCTGTCATGAAGTCGAGATTCATGGTTGCATTGCAGCCACATTTCTGGTATTACATTTGCCTCCTCCCCTGGGGTAGTGAACGTGGTCGATTGCTATGACACGCCATCGACCAAACAATCTAGTTATCACTTACTTTCCATCATCAGATAGATCCAAGTTATCAGAGATTGTAACCCACAGCATATAATTTTTTTTGGGATCACTTCCAGGGTTGTTAAATCTTAATGTATGATTAAAATTTGAGCAAAATCTGACCAGTTTGTTTCCGATACATCCATAGATTAAAATTTGTACCCAATCTGGATCCAACTTGGTTTTTGTCCAGATCACAGCCAAAGTCTGGAAATCCTTGTTTAGGTTATGTTGCTTTTTTACTGTCGTCTAATAGTACACAACTGTCAAAGCGTCATGAGATTAGTTCAACCAATCAGATTTGCCATTGATGGCTTTTCCAACAATATCGCTGCCAATCAAAGATAACGAGGTTAAATATATACGCGATGACGTCATCGGAATGGAATGGTTCAAGACGATTGTCCATTCGGCATTAGATATATCAAGATTTTCACTATAAAAACGCAGAAATTAGACGAATCCCGCGAAAAAACACTAAATTAAATACATCTTCTGATAAATTGACGTAAATAAGTTAAAATCTGCTGTACGAATCGCTCAAAGTTTGCAAAGCACGCGAGATACATGTACGGAGGAAACATGTACTGATAAGCGTTTCTGCCTAGACTAGGAACCGAGTACCCGTTTGCTTCTAGCCATAGGACTCGTCGAAAGAACTAGAGAACCGCGGTTGGAATTGATGGCGCGTTTAATTTATCGTAAAATTTTCAAACGCTACCAAACGCGTGGGGCAAAAAGTTAAACCCGTCATTCAAAATGTCAAACCCGTAGTGCCAAAATTTTAATCCGTCAAGATAAAATACAAGATGCGTATTGAGAGTTTACCAAACGCGCTATGTCTAAGCAAATCACTACGAGAAAATGACGCCATACAGACGCGTTTTAAACGAGCTTTAGGATGCGTTTAAGTAAAGCTAACTAAGATCTGTACTGTATTTACACCAAAATAAATTTGTTAACATTGTAACCGTTTAGAGGCTTAAATTGTGTGCCTAGATGTACTGAACCGAGATAAATCTTAACATATGGTGATTTCATTCCGCATTATTATAATATTTTTAGTTGTGATTTTGAAATAGGGACTCGTGCCTCGAATTCAATTTCATAACTTAAAAAATTATATAAATTTATATGCAATGAAATCATCATATGCTAAGATTTATTTCGTTTCATTACACCTACAATGCACATGTAGGTATATAATTTAAGCCTCTAAAATTATACAATTTTAACAATTTTATTTTCAAGCATTCAGCTCTGAATATGCACTTTTAACTGTGAACTGACAGAATATCAATTTCAAAGCCGATAAATATTTTAAAACTAATTTGACTGGAAACTGTTTGCGCCTTAATAAAAATAAGGTAATAAATCTTAACTAATCAGTAAATTCATATAATTACTTACACTCGTAGATCAAACATGCGTAGTATGTTGTCACGGCAATGTACCAGCAAGCGTCGGCCACTAGGGTGGAGCCTCAAACAGTTAATAGCAACACCCTATGAACAAGAAATATTTATACATTATATCATAAATGCATATTAACATATTTCAAACATCTAACAATAACTAAGACATTTCTGAAATCACTGCCTCAATTTAATTCCTGCATCCTAGAATCGCAAGCTCATATCTCATTTGTATTAGATTACTGAAAGGATTCATTCCATTCAATATACAATGAATTCATCACGATGTCTATCATTCGGCAAGTGCCAACACATATTGTGAATACAGATAAAATACAGATGATGCCACATACAATATGGATAAGAAAACTTATCGCAAAGAACTTTGTTTGACGGAGACAAAATTTAGATTGTTTCTAAGTTGTATTACAATACAAAAGATGTAAACATCATACATGTATATACCTTTATATCTGGGTCCTGCACTTCTTGAAAGAGTGTCCAATCACGAAGAAAGCCTATGAACAACAAGTACACAAACTTGAACCCGCAAATTTGTTCAAGAAAATTAAAATTTTCTCACATAAAATATCCATTTGCAGACCAAGTGAAGATTATTCTTTAATATTTACCACTGCAATGACTGGCTCGGTTACCGAGCCAGTCATTCCAGTGGTAAATTTTCAAATATAGTCTTCTCTTGGTCAGACTGCAAATGGATATTTCTCAAGACCACCACAGATGCCATTTTTGGCCGGCTTGATTGTTAAATGATTAATAATAGCATTGATAGATTCTATTGTCGCAATAAGATTTTCTTCCTACTTAAGATCAATGCATTTTATGGGGTGTTAAATGTATTGTTGCAATGGATTCGGGACTCAGTCAGGAAAATTCTCCTTTAACATAGAGGTGGCCTTTAGAGCCAGTTTGACGGAGTTCGAACAACAATTTATATTTCATCAGCCCACCGTCAAACGTTAATTCAAGGAGGAAAAAGTGTTTATAGATGTCTGTTTTATTTTAACTGAATGACTGTGAATCTTTTGCAGATGACATATTCCAATGGTTATATCGCTGGACGGCCTAAATATTTTGTGAACAATTTGACTGAAAGTTGTTGGTGGCTAACACCTTTCAGTCAAATTGTTTTTAAAATATTCAGCAGGTCAAGGTTTTTTCCCCAATGAAATTATTATCTGGTGGCTTACAGAAGCAATTGGATGTACATTGTATGTTTGCCTATGGAAGAGCGACGCGGTACCAGATAGATAAATGACCATCTCTTCAGAAAGAGGAGTCAGCCATTATATGAAAACACAGGATCAGAACCCTGTACATAGATAATTAAAGGAATGATACAAGTAAAACTGGTGAGGTTTGGCCACTGCAGCCCTCGAAATTCACCACAACAATCAACAAAGTCGTGGTAAAAGTCATGGTAAACTTAATTTGCCACATTAAATATCTGCTGAGGAAGAAAATAGCAGGCATATCTACTTAAATGAGATTTTATCATAGATACAAAAGGCCCAAGGGTCTGTGACACTCACCTGGACCATTAGCCATGATAGCATTTGAACCATTTGCATTTAAATAGACACGAATAATTTTCGTAAAATCCAAGATGGCTACTAAAAGAATTGACCAATTCAAATTCTGTATAAGCTTTCTGAAGCGTACCCCCCTCCCCCCAACCATTAGGGTCCTTCCACCTGAGTTTGATTGAAATCTGCCAAGTGGTTAATAAGGCGTATACTTTTAACGTGAGCTTTTACCAAAACTTTTGGAAAATTCAAGATGGCCACCAAAAAATTTACCAATCAAAATTCTGCATACAAGACCTCAAGCCTGCCACCATAAGGTCCTTCAATCCAAGTTTGGTTGAAATCGACCAAGCAGTTAATGAGGAGTAGTGTTTTAAACAATATCTGGAAAATTTTCATAAAAGTCCAGATTTTCACCAAAAAATTTACCAATCAAAATTCTGTATGCATGTTCTGAACTAGGGTCCTTCAAGTCAAACTAGGTTAAAATCTGCCAAGCGGTTAATGAGGAGTCGCGGTTAATGAGGAGTAGCGTTTTGACAATTTCTGGTAATTTTTTTTAATCTAAGATTTTCACCCCAAAAATTAATCAATAAAAATTCTGATTGTTGTTTACTAGTTACATCTATCAAACATATTTAGCAGACACACAGATAACTCATCCTGCCAGCCACTAAAGCATTCAGAGTTACCTCCCTTGTAAGACAAGGGGTTCATGCACTAACCATCACAGAATGATGCAGGGTACCAGGTTCAGTTTTAAAGCAACATTCCAATGGAATGATGCTTATGCATAATGCTCTACACAATATTGCCTTATTAGGAAGTTGAATGTCTGCTCGATCAGACCACTACTATGCAAGAAGCACATGACCAGTTAACATCCAATCAATGCGTTATTATAAAATTCCAGAGGCTGAGGTAATGCAATGCAATTAGCTCTGGCATAGCAGGCACAAGTTTCATTCTTTGTCTAAGTTTCATATGCAGCAGTCGAAGTTTCTCAATGCTCTAAATTGTTCCAAAAATATTTGTAACTTGGTACCGATGTTAGTAAAGGTTTGCTAACAGAAGTTATAAGACATTGGAAGGAATATTCTGTCATTTTACAATTAATTTTGAGTAGAGCTAATTTACGCATCTGTACATTGACAGTTTAAGTGAAAATCGAGAGAACAGGAATAAAGAGAGCGGAACAGGCTTAATCGAGGATTAGTCACATCAATACTAAGTGTATTACGCAGGTGAAGGTGAAGAAAATGAGCGGAAGACAGTCAAGAATCACCACTAGGCGGAGTCGATCGCCTGTGAGGCAACGAGTGCAGTCTGTGCAGAGGCGATCTGTCAGATTTGACAGTCCATCACGTGACGATAGCTAGTCACGTGAAGCTACATCCCGCGGCCGAGGGAGAGGAAGAGCCCGTAACACTACCAGGGTGAATGCGGCGGCTGGCGCACCAGTGTGGAGCAGTACAGCTCCCGAGAATTGTAGTGTGGCGGAAATTCGTCAGAAGTTGAAAGAGCGGGGGATTACCTGTCCTGTGAGTTTCAAAAAGACTCAATTAATTCAGCTCTTTAACTTGAACGTAAATGAGTCACGATCTGTCGGTAGCGCGGTATCCCGTGACTCGGAGGATACCGAATGCGGCCAATCGGGAGACGGGGATGCCCATGACGTCAGTGGGGAATTCCTAGTAGAATGGGGAAGCCACACGATTCAGAGCGTGGATGAAAATAGATGTCTGGATGCTTGGCGTACAACTGGCAGACCGGGCGAATGCAGACACAACGTTAACAGTGCAAACGACTCGGAGCTGCGACAGCTGAGAGAGCAAGTCGATGTGTGCAGGAAAAAACTATCCGAATTGGAGGATTTTCGCGTCGGACACGATAGTTCTCGCGCCGACGTGAGTGCAAGTGAGAGATCACCGCTTACGCGTACTAGAAATCGGATTACTGGCGGAGAACTGTTAAACATATGTACAGATTTGCCATTAGTAAATAACAATACATCTAATCTTGACTCGACTTTTTCAGGGTTCACGCTAAAAAGCTTTTATGAGGGACAGATCGATACACGTGTAGGGATAGGCAATAGGCAGCCTGCTCATACTATGTACAATATTAATGATATCAATTTAAGTGGGATGGCGAGTGGTTCGGCAGCTGAGCACCCCTTTTCTATGGGTAATTTACCAAACATAAATATTGTTTCACCTAATTTGAGACAGGCAATAATTGCAGGTAAAGACATTAACCTGGCCCTGCGCTTGATGCCCAACGCGAATATAAGTGAGATCATATCTATTGATCCTAAGACAAGTATGGCTTTCAAAATGAAAAGGGATGCTCGTTTGCAGAAGAATCTGACTTTGGCAGAATTTCTGTCAGCTTTCCTAGCATACAAACGTATTATGTGCGAAGCTTATCCACAACGCTCTAAAGAGCTCGACAGCTACCTGAGGATAATTGTCGAGCTCTATGCTCAATTTTCCAGGGGAGTTTTTTACTCCTACCATAAGGCGTTTTCAGCCAAGGCTTCAGCTTGGTTGCAATAACATGGGTTCAAAGTTGACTGGGCAATAAAAGATAGACATAATCCAAGCTGTAACAGCAGGGTCGCCGTCTCTCATGTGAGAATTGTGCCATCAGTATGACCACTCTGCCAAATTTTGCCCAACATCCAGTGAATATCGACCGTATCCCCGCCCTAATTTTGGGGTAACAGGTGGTAATGTATACTCTGGGCATAATGATGCCACTGCTAGGAGGAAGGTCTTCCATTTTGGCCAGGAGATATGTAATAATTTCAATGACAGACGTGGCTGTACGAATAAGCCATGTCGATTCTTACATGTCTGTTGGAGCTGTAAGACTACTACTCATTCTGCATCCAATTGTGGAAAGCTGAATAGCCAGAATAGCAATTTTGGAAAGTACTCGGAAAATAATCAGTCGAAATCAAACTGACTATTGGATCAGACAGTGATGTGCAAAATTTTGGGCGAGGATATGGTAGATAGTTCACAAGCCTTTTCAACTCCTATTGATGTAGATCAATTAGCAGTAGAACTGATTAACCATCCGGATAGTCTTTGTAGATGATTTAATTCATGGCCTCACACATGGTTTCCATACAGGTGTGGTTGAATTACCTACAGTGACTCTAGAATGCAAAAATTTGAAATCCGCGAGCAATGAGCCCGATATATACACCTGTGCAAAAGTTAAGCACCAGCAAAAACAATAGAACATAGAAACATGATGGTACAACTTGGCTGCCATACTTTTTGTCCCCGCGTTAGCTGACATAATTCCAAGTACGAAATGCACATGCATGCATGACTTCACGCCGCTTGATGTCCGTGCGTGGCGGGAAACAGCACACATGTTCAGTTATGTAAAAGTCCAGTTTGAGGTGTAGAACATTACATACAGATTTAGGCGACAAGATTAGGAATTTTGTGTTCATGACCGTGGTTTATTTGTACAGAGAGAATTAGCTCTTGGTTGTGAACCGCTATGGCAAGACGAAGGTTAAGTGATCGTGTGAAATGGCAAATCATAGGCATGCATACCACTGGTATGTCATGCAGAGAGATTGGCAGACAGCTGAACATTAACCATACTGTAATCAGTCGTTTGATTGCAAAACATGGGCAAACTAACGAGGTGAAGGACAGGCCTAGATCTGGAAGACCGAAGAAGACTACTGCTCGTGATGATCAAGCCCTAGTACGCCTTGTTAGGAGATCTTCATTCACCAACAGCAGAGTGCTCAGCCAGCAATGGGAAACGTGCAATAGAGTGTCAATGTCTACCGTCAAAAGGAGACTGTATGCTGCTGGCATGAAAGCTAGGAGACCTGTCAGACGTCCTCTCCTCACTGCACACCACAAAGAGGAGCGTCTGATGTGGTGCAACGAAAGAAGACACTGGAACACGAGATCCTGGAGACGGGTACACTGGTCCGATGAAAGTCGGTTCCTGCTTCATGCCACAGATGGTCGAACTCGTGTATGGAGGTCCAGACGCACGGCGTACGACCAACGTAACATCATGGAAGAAGTTCCATTTGGTGGAGGTTCCGTTATGATATGGGGGTGCATCTCATTTGATTGTAAGCTGGATCTGTTGACTGTACCTGGAACACTAAATGGACAAAGATATCAAGATTCCATACTGGATAGAGTTGTAGTCCCTCATTTTGTAAATCATGCACCTGGAACCCACCCTATATTCATGGATGACAACGCCCGACCACATCGTGCTAGAGCTGTGCATGAATACCTCCGCCAGAATGCCATCGAAACCCTACCATGGCCAGCAAGGAGCCCTGACATGAACCCGATTGAGCATACCTGGGACATTCTGGGAAACATGGTGAGAAGGAGGGATCCTCCTGTGCAGAACCTACAGGAATTAACAGACGCACTCCATCTTGAATGGCAACGAATACCACAATGGCGTATCAGTCGGTTGGTGACCAGCATGAGACGTCGTGTCCAGGCCATCATCCAGGCACAAGGTGGATATACCCGGTATTAATAATGACAGTCTCAAACTCGTGCACAGATGTTAAACTTCGTTTTCAGACACCATTAATGACAATCTAGCCACGTGTGTCAACTGTAGGGCAATAGTTGTCAGTTGTGTCAACGTAACCATATTCAGGCCTCGTTTTCAAGTTCAAACAAAAACATACAGTGTTTCCCCACCATCATAATCAGCATTGCTCTAGTTGCATTATTACCTCTTGCACTAAGATGGATGGGTACATAAATGTTTATGCCATTGCTTTCTTCATAGCACATGAATATACCCTCGCATGTGCGTAAAAATAGGGTGGTGCTTAACTTTTGCACAGGTGTATAGTTGATCGTTTGATAAAGGGTGAATTAAATAATGGCTATATATGTGGCCCTTTTGCAGAGCCACCCTTTGAGACTCATCAAGTGGGCCCTATAGGCTTAGCTACAGGCATATATTCAGAAAAAAAGCGTCTCATTGTAGATTTGTCGGCTCCACGTGGTAGGGCGGGTCACAACAGTGTTAACGATCTAATAAACAAGGCCGATTACTCATTGTCTTACGTCACTCTCGATGATGCAATCATGTCCATTTTAGAGAGCGGTCAAGGGGCATGGCTATGTAAAACCGATATAACAGATGCCTTCAAAATAATTCCAATAAGATCTGAAATGTGGCATTTGTATTGTATCAAGTGGCAAGGCATGTACTATTTTTATACCAAACTGCCTTTTGGTAGCCGTTCATCACCTATGAATTCGATCAGCTATCAGTCGCTGTATGCTGGATTGCAAAAATCAACTATGGGATCGAGACCATTTTGCATCTGTTAGATGATTTCTTAACAATAGAAGGCTATGATTCAGTACCAGAACGTTCTATGGCCTTACTGACTTTAATTTTTGGCAAACTGAATATTCCAATTGCAGCACATAAGACCATAGGCCCCGTCCAATCGATCGAATTCCTGGGTATTATATTGGATTCAGTAAAGATGGAGGCAAGACTCCCTTTGGTTAAAATACAAAGAATAATCATGAAGATGAACGGATTCCTGCATAGGGGAAAATGCTCCAAGCGAGAGCTATTGAGCTTATTAGGCCATTTTAACGTTGCAGCAAGAGTGATAGTCCCGGGTCGATCATTTGTCTCTTACTTGACAACATTAGCTACATCGGTGAGAGAATTACACCACCATATCACGTTGAATAGCAGCTGTAGAGAGGAGCTAGGGATGTGGGCATTATTTCTCCAAAGTTGGAATGGTTCTACTTTTTTCCTGGACAAATTCATTAAATGCGCTCCGGATTTGGAGTTATATACAGATGCGTCAGGTATTGGGTTTGCAGGGTATTATCAAGGTACTTGGTTTCAGAGCAGATGGCCTGTCAAAATTGTAGATATCCGAACAGAGGAATGTTCCATGGCCTTTTTGGAGCTGTACCCTATCGTAGTGGCAGCCGTGCTGTGGGGAAATAAACGAAATCTAGGATTTCTTTTTTCACGAGAGAGTTGATACTTACCTCCCTAATACTTTTGATATTGCTAAATATTGGCTTTCACTCAATAAACACTCAGATTTAAAACAGTTAGGTGCCCCTACTGGGCAGGGAGTCAGAGCGTAGTCTGGCGGATGCCAGCCCCACCACCGCGCATGCGCAGACTAGCACTTCCTCTGACTAGATTATTGGCTGACACACATGCAACTATTAAGAGCCTGAAGACCGAGCCTGTGGGGTGGAGAGGCCGGGTCCGTATCTAGGGAGGTAAGTATCAACTCTCTCGTGAAAAAAGAAATCCTAGATTTCGTTTATTTCACTTCAAGAGTATACTTACCTCCCTAATACTTTTGATATTGCCAGAATTCGAAAGTGAATCTGGCGGGAGGGAGGCGAGGTCAAAAGACCAGCTCATCCCTATACGCTTTTCTGCGTTTAAGGCACTTAAACTTCTGAAACTGTAAGAAAAAACAGTCAGGATTTGACTAACCATCGGATAACACCACCGATGTATGAGAGATGACCGAATGTCATATGCGCTCCCCCCCCCTCCTTCCTGGGAGGAAGAGTCGACTGACCTCAATGTCCTATACGCTCTCTATGTACAAGTGCCATGTACTACAGGACAGAGACGAAAAAACTCCATTTTCGTAACTCTCAACAATGAACCACACAAATACACAAACCATCACCATATTAATAACGGGTAATCGTGACAATACAATCAACAACGGACAACACATGAACAAGACTGACCTTGTTGAAAAGGCTGCTGACATCATCTTCCCATTGGTAAAGACTGATGCAGGCCCAAAAAAGTGGGTGTTTCCATAAATTAATTGTGAAATATATAAGTAATGAGGAAAAACCTCCTCAAAAAATATAAACCGATTTATTTTTTCAAAACCGACAAGGCGAGAGGATTAGAGGTGTCACGGAGATAATGGTCTGTAAAACTTGACTCACAGTGCCACTGAGCCACCGACATAATATCATCCACAGGGACCCCATTAAATAGGGCCGTGGATGTCACTACGCCGCGGACACTGTGAGCCTTGGCCACGTCAACCTGCTTCCCGGTGGCGGATTTATGGCAAAACTGAATGCATTCCACAATCCACCTGGAAATGGTGTCCTTAGAAGCCCTGCCATGGGGTTCAATATATGACAACCATAACGCTGACTGGTCGGTGCGCCACTCCGCCGTACGTTGTTTGTACCGGCGCAGCGCCCGGACGGGACACCATGCTTTAGAATTAGGATCATATCTAGTTAAAGCAGGCAAAATAATAGGTTGACCTGGATATTTCAACGACTGATTTTTAGCCAAGAAATTAATCCTAGGTAGCAGCTTAAGGCCTTCCCCTGAAACCACAAAACGGTCATCCTCGGCTGATAAGGCATGAATTTCACTCCTACGCCTAGCCGAGGCCGCAGCAATTAAAAACACAGTCTTCAGTGTTAATAGTTTCATAGAAATGGAACTAAGTGGTTCAAAAGGCTTATCACCTAGTACTTGAAGCACTAGCGATAAACTCCAAGACGGAATCACAGGTGGATTCCTTGGTCTTAGATTGCCCATGCCTTTAATTAATACATTTAATGTATTTACTTCATCACTTCCCCTCTTAGCCAAGCAAGGAATAACAGACATTAATGCTGACTTATAACCAGCAATAGAGTTAGGCTTGAGGCTATAGGCATCATAGAGGTGACAGAGGAAATCAGCTACTACTTGAATAGATGAATCCATTGGATCAATACATCTTTTTGAGCACCATTCTGCAAATCTGTTGATTTTATAATTATATGCTCTGGAGGTTGACCCCCTCCTGGCTTTGGCCATAAACATGGCTGCTTGCTCAGAAAAGCCCTCCTTAATTCTAGATTCCTTGACAACATCCACGCAGTCAATCTGAACATTGACGGATTGTTGTGAAGGGCCTTGCCCTGGAAGATAATATCGTCCATCAGAGGCAGAGGAACCGGATTGCAGACCAGAAGGTCCAGCAGATCCGTATACCACGATCGGCTTGGCCAATCCGGGGCGATCAGAAGCACTTGGCATTCCTCTTGCCTGATTTTCTGAAGAATTTTTGGAATCAGGATTGCTGGAGGGAATGCGTATGCATACATTCTCCCCCAGCTGATAGCTAACGCATCTGTTGCGAAAGCGCTTGGATCCGGAATCGGAGAGACGTACGTCGTCATCTTCGCATTCTTCTTCGTTGCGAACAAATCGATGTTGGGTTTCCCCCAATGGTCGAACAGACGATCCGCCACACATTGATTTAGTTGCCATTCCGTGGGTAAAACACTCATCCTTCGGCTCAATGAGTCTGCTAGCAGGTTTAACCTTCCCGGAATATGAACTGCTTTCAAGGTAATCTGGTGATCCAGACACCAACAAAGCAGTTTCCATGTCATCATACAGAGACTGGGCGACTTCGTTCCGCCCTGGCGTTTATGTAAGTCACAACTGTTGAGTTGTCTGAACGAATAAGAACAATCTTGCCCTGAACTTTCTGTAAGAAATGTTCCAGGCCCAGGACTACTGCTTTTAGCTCCAGTAGATTTATATGTTCCTTTGACTGTTCCAGATTCCAAAGCCCTGATATCGTGGACTCTTCCAGGCAAGCTCCCCAGCCCTCCATCGATGCATCTGTATACACAGTCACCTGAGGGTGGGGAGGGGTTAGCAAAACCCCCGGCAAGAGATTCTCTGTATTCAACCACCATTGCAGGTGGTGAATCAGAGGCGCCAACACTGACACATTCGAGTCCAGCGAACCTGTACTCTGGGTCCATTGTGTCATGAGAAACAACTGGATCGGCCGCCTGCGTAAGGCGGCCTGAGGAATGACTGGTTCCAATGAAACCATCAACCCCAGCATTCTCAAGTAAACCCGTGCCAGGACATGACGACTGTCGCACACTGACTGAATTAATGAGATGAGTTTCTGAACTCTCTCCTGAGTAGGATAAACACATCCTGTCTCTAGATCGAAGAACATCCCCAGGTAAACAAACTTCTGGGATGGAGTCAGCTCTGATTTTGGGAAATTGATCATCCAGCCTAAGTCTGTGAGAGTTTTCAAAACAATCTCCAGATTGGCCGACAAACTTTCCCGGGTGTGCGCTTTCAACAGCCAGTCGTCTATGTACGTGTGGACTGCTATGCTTCTCCTGCGGAGGTATGCTGTGATCGCAAGAACCACACGGGTGAAAACCCGAGGAGCCGTGGAAATTCCGAAGGGCAACACCCTGAATTCCCACTGTCTGCCCTGGAATGCAAATCTCAGGAAGCGACAGAAACTCCCGTGGATGGGGATGTGGAAATAAGCGTCCTTCAAATCTATCGACGCCGTCCACATCCCCCTCTCCAACCCCGCCAACACCGAGCGCACCGTTTCCATCTTGAAACTGGGCGTCTCGATGAACTTGTTCAATGGCTTGAGGTTGAGAATCGGTCTCCACCCTCCGGTGCGTTTTGTTACTAAGAACAGGGTTGAATAGAAGCCCGGACACCTTTGTGCCGGCTGAATAGCTCCCTTTTGTACGAGGGAATTTATCTCCTCCTCGATACACAACCTTTGCTCTGGATCTCTCGGAATGGGAGTCCAGACTGGCACTAGAGACAGTCGCGACGGCGGGCCTGTCATCCACTCTGGATGATACCCGACGGAAAGCCATCGCAAGACTAAACGGTCCTGAGTTAACCGTTCCCACTCTTGGACACGAGGCATGCAAGAGCGGCACTGTCTCCGTCGCCATACACACCGGAGTGGTTCTTACCGCGGTAAGCGTCCTGTCAGGACCGATAACCACGCCCAGATCCTCGCGCGCCCCGCCCCGCCCCGCGCGCACCTTGGTGCGCGGGCGGCTGCCTGGCTGACGGCGCCTGAGGAACCTGCGCCCCCCTCGCTGCAGGCCGAATCGCACGCGGCCGAGGCCGACGCTGCGACGGCGGCTGGCCTCTGACTTGGCCAGCACCACCTCGAGCCTGCAGGGGACGATACGCAGGGGCCGCGGCGCGAACGTTAGCACGACGCAGCACCTCAAACTGCTCGCGCAGCGCCCTCTGGTTATTCACCAGGGTGACCGTCTCCTGGAGGTGTCGACATCCCTCACCTCCAAAAAGACCAGGACCCGTCATAGGCGTACGCAGTAGCCTATTGTACAGGTCCTGAGACGGGCACAGATTGTCCAGGGCAAACGTGCGTCTTGCCCGGACACTCCTGGTCACCGCCCGTGTCATACAGTCCAGCGCCAGGTTAATACCATCCTGGATGGTTCGCTGGACCGTGACCGGACTTGGCTGGCGCGATGCGGATGCCGTTACTACCCCCTGTAACAGCTGGGAAACGTGGGACAGAGCGGCAATCGAAGCCCTCCCACTCTCCTCCGCATCACGCAACGCGGTATTCGCCGAACGCAACGCGTTCGAGCACAAGACTCCCGTGTCAGAACGGGAGCCTGGCCGCGCATCCTCACCCAAAGCCGCGCGGTCATCCACGCTGGGCTTGGGTACCACACCGTACCGCTGGTAATCCAGGGGCACGATGCGACAACGCCTGGCCACCTCGCGAGGGGCCGTCGCGAGACGTCCACTCGACTTAATGGACGACTCCGCCGCCTTGAACATGTCAACGACATGCTCCGCCAGCGGCAGAGAAGGCATAGCGTTAGCAGTCGGTTTCCCAGCTAACCACGGCCTGTGATCACGCTGGCTAGCCGACTGCTCCACGGGCAGATCAGGCCTAACGCTCACCAACCACTGGCAAGCGTCATACCAATCCTCCTCCGTGGCTAACTGCGAGCGCTCTACAAGACGGGGTCCTTCGTCTTCCTCCTGAGCGCAAGCAGCAGAGCTTGACGGCGGGTACGCTGATACACCTGGCAAGCCAGGGAAAACATGCGGGCCTGACAGCACCGGCATGACAATATCACTGGTTTGACCAGGAGCAGGCACCGTGGCAGAGCGCGGGGTATATATTGCCCCACCACGGGCCCGGCCAGCACCAGCAACACCCTCGGCAAGCCGAGGTATGCGGTACTGCTGGCCATCAGCAGCGCCCTGGGCCACCACCTGAGCCGCGGACTCTACTCCAGGGTGAGTAAAACCGTGGAATAAGCCGCCTGTATTCCCCGCGAGGGGTGCACAAACGCCTTCATCCATGTCCACGTCGTCAGACGGCGACCCTAGCAGGTAATCCTCATCACCCTGGTCAGAAAGATTAGACCCCGGGTCAGCAAAGAGAGCTAACCCGGGCTGACCAGGAACGGTGCCATAGGAGGTACTGGCCACCGCGGCGTGCGGATACCCCTGGACTGATAAGCAGCCCGCGGGTTCCAGCGACAACCGTCCACGGTCCCCTATCGGCGCGGCAATAAGCCTGCTGCCAGGGTCGTGGAACGCCCCCTCTAATGGGGCCACCTCTGAATCGTCGAACAACGGAAGCGGTCTAAGGAAAACCGATCCAGAGGCGGGGATTACCTGCTCCGAAGCCGATGATGAGGACAGTAAAGGATTTGGTCCAGGAAGCATGCCACGAAGCAACCCTGGAACCAAATCCTTTATTGTCCTCTTCATCTCTCCCAACATCTCGGTCCGGAAGGCCTCCATATCCACCGCGGACGAGACCTTCCCCTTACCCTTCCTACTTACAACCTCTCGTTTCCGCTTCTTCTTCTTCTCCTCCTCTACCACCTTGTCCGTCGCCTGTAAGCAGCACAAGAATTCAGACATTAACTCGCCCCCCCCAGTGCTTACATATGTCACAATTAACCAAGGGACCACAAGGGCTACATTGATAGCAACGATGAGGCCAGAACTTATCAGGTAGAAAACGTCCACAGGACGCGCAACCCGGTCCCTGAAACAGGGCAAAGGACAAGGAGTATGAGCAAACTAGTTAAGCTTAGACACTCAAACCAACTCAAAGAGAAGGAAAACGATCATACAGATCAATATACATCAGAAACCAGCATAGCGATTTGAATTGCTGATAAATACATAGCCAGGCTGATTATGACGTCATTAATCCCGTGACAGGAAAAAATCGATCCCAACAAAACACCCAAGTGCAAGGACGAATTGTATGCTGAATTAAACGAAATCTAGGATTTCTTTTTTCACGAGAGAGTTGATACTTACCTCCCTAATACTTTTGATATTGCTAAATATTGGCTTTCACTCAATAAACACTCAGATTTAAAACAGTTAGGTGCCCCTACTGGGCAGGGAGTCAGAGCGTAGTCTGGCGGATGCCAGCCCCACCACCGCGCATGCGCAGACTAGCACTTCCTCTGACTAGATTATTGGCTGACACACATGCAACTATTAAGAGCCTGAAGACCGAGCCTCTGTGGGGTGGAGAGGCCGGGTCCGTATCTAGGGAGGTAAGTATCAACTCTCTCGTGAAAAAAGAAATCCTAGATTTCGTTTATTTCACTTCAAGAGTATACTTACCTCCCTAATACTTTTGATATTGCCAGAATTCGAAAGTGAATCTGGCGGGAGGGAGGCGAGGTCAAAAGACCAGCTCATCCCTATACGCTTTTCTGCGTTTAAGGCACTTAAACTTCTGAAACTGTAAGAAAAAACAGTCAGGATTTGATTAACCATCGGATAACACCACCGATGTATGAGAGATGACCGAATGTCATATGCGCTCCCCCCCCCCCTCCTTCCTGGGAGGAAGAGTCGACTGACCTCAATGTCCTATACGCTCTCTACGTACAAGTGCCATGTACTACAGGACAGAGACGAAAAAGCTCCATTTTCGTAACTCTCAACAATGAACCACACAAATACACAAACCATCACCATATTAATAACGGGTAATCGTGACAATACAATCAACAACGGACAACACATGAACAAGACTGACCTTGTTGAAAACGGCTGCTGACATCATCTTCCCATTGGTAAAGACTGATGCAGGCCCAAAAAAGTGGGTGTTTCCATAAATTAATTGTGAAATATATAAGTAATGAGGAAAAACCTCCTCAAAAAATATAAACCGAGTTATTTTTTCAAAACCGACAAGGCGAGAGGATTAGAGGTGTCACGGAGATAATGGTCTGTAAAACTTGACTCACAGTGCCACTGAGCCACCGACATAATATCATCCACAGGGACCCCATTAAATAGGGCCGTGGATGTCACTACGCCGCGGACACTGTGAGCCTTGGCCACGTCAACCTGCTTCCCGGTGGCGGATTTATGGCAAAACTGAATGCATTCCACAATCCACCTGGAAATGGTGTCCTTAGAAGCCCTGCCATGGGGTTCAATATATGACAACCATAACGCTGACTGGTCGGTGCGCCACTCCGCCGTACGTTGTTTGTACCGGCGCAGCGCCCGGACGGGACACCATGCTTTAGAATTAGGATCATATCTAGTTAAAGCAGGCAAAATAATAGGTTGACCTGGATATTTCAACGACTGATTTTTAGCCAAGAAATTAATCCTAGGTAGCAGCTTAAGGCCTTCCCCTGAAACCACAAAACGGTCATCCTCGGCTGATAAGGCATGAATTTCACTCCTACGCCTAGCCGAGGCCGCAGCAATTAAAAACACAGTCTTCAGTGTTAATAGTTTCATAGAAATGGAACTAAGTGGTTCAAAAGGCTTATCACCTAGTACTTGAAGCACTAGCGATAAACTCCAAGACGGAATCACAGGTGGATTCCTTGGTCTTAGATTGCCCATGCCTTTAATTAATACATTTAATGTATTTACTTCATCACTTCCCCTCTTAGCCAAGCAAGGAATAACAGACATTAATGCTGACTTATAACCAGCAATAGAGTTAGGCTTGAGGCTATAGGCATCATAGAGGTGACAGAGGAAATCAGCTACTACTTGAATAGATGAATCCATTGGATCAATACATCTTTTTGAGCACCATTCTGCAAATCTGTTGATTTTATAATTATATGCTCTGGAGGTTGACCCCCTCCTGGCTTTGGCCATAAACATGGCTGCTTGCTCAGAAAAGCCCTCCTTAATTCTAGATTCCTTGACAACATCCACGCAGTCAATCTGAACATTGACGGATTGTTGTGAAGGGCCTTGCCCTGGAAGATAATATCGTCCATCAGAGGCAGAGGAACCGGATTGCAGACCAGAAGGTCCAGCAGATCCGTATACCATGATCGGCTTGGCCAATCCGGGGCGATCAGAAGCACTTGGCATTCCTCTTGTCTGATTTTCTGAAGAATTTTTGGAATCAGGATTGCTGGAGGGAATGCGTATGCATACATTCTCCCCCAGCTGATAGCTAACGCATCTGTTGCGAAAGCGCTTGGATCCGGAATCGGAGAGACGTACGTCGTCATCTTCGCATTCTTCTTCGTTGCGAACAAATCGATGTTGGGTTTCCCCCAATGGTCGAACAGACGATCCGCCACACATTGATTTAGTTGCCATTCCGTGGGTAAAACACTCATCCTTCGGCTCAATGAGTCTGCTAGCAGGTTTAACCTTCCCGGAATATGAACTGCTTTCAAGGTAATCTGGTGATCCAGACACCAACAAAGCAGTTTCCATGTCATCATACAGAGACTGGGCGACTTCGTTCCGCCCTGGCGGTTTATGTAAGTCACAACTGTTGAGTTGTCTGAACGAATAAGAACAATCTTGCCCTGAACTTTCTGTAAGAAATGTTCCAGGCTCAGGACTACTGCTCTTAGCTCCAGTAGATTTATATGTTCCTTTGACTGTTCCAGATTCCAAAGCCCTGATATCGTGTACTCTTCCAGGCAAGCTCCCCAGCCCTCCATCGATGCATCTGTATACACAGTCACCTGAGGGTGGGGAGGGGTTAGCAAAACCCCCGGCAAGAGATTCTCTGTATTCAACCACCATTGCAGGTGGTGAATGAGAGGCGCCAACACTGACACATTCGAGTCCAGCGAACCTGTACTCTGGGTCCATTGTGTCATGAGAAATAACTGGATCGGCCGCCTGCGTAAGGCGGCCTGAGGAATGACTGGTTCCAATGAAACCATCAACCCCAGCATTCTCAAGTAAACCCGTGCCAGGACATGACGACTGTCGCACACTGACTGAATTAACGAGATGAGTTTCTGAACTCTCTCCTGAGTAGGATAAACATATCCTGTCTCTAGATCGAAGAACATCCCCAGGTAAACAAACTTCTGGGATGGAGTCAGCTCTGATTTTGGGAAATTGATCATCCAGCCTAAGTCTGTGAGAGTTTTCAAAACAATCTCCAGATTGGCCGACAAACTTTCCCGGGTGTGCGCTTTCAACAGCCAGTCGTCTATGTACGTGTGGACTGCTATGCTTCTCCTGCGGAGGTATGCTGTGATCGCAAGAACCACACGGGTGAAAACCCGAGGAGCCGTGGAAATTCCGAATGGTAACACCCTGAATTCCCACTGTCTGCCCTGGAATGCAAATCTCAGGAAGCGACAGAAACTCCCGTGGATGGGGATGTGGAAATAAGCGTCCTTCAAATCTATCGACGCCGTCCACATCCCCCTCTCCAACCCCGCCAACACCGAGCGCACCGTTTCCATCTTGAAACTGGGCGTCTCGATGAACTTGTTCAATGGCTTGAGGTTGAGAATCGGTCTCCACCCTCCGGTGCGTTTTGTTACTAAGAACAGGGTTGAATAGAAGCCCGGACACCTTTGTGCCGGCTGAATAGCTCCTTTTTGTACGAGGGAATTTATCTCCTCCTCGATACACAACCTTTGCTCTGGCTCTCTCGGAATGGGAGTCCAGACTGGCACTAGAGACAGTCGCGACGGCGGGCCTGTCATCCACTCTGGATGATACCCGACGGAAAGCCATCGCAAGACTAAACGGTCCTGAGTTAACCGTTCCCACTCTTGCATGTGGTCGGCTAGCCGGCCTCCCACCGGTCCACCTAGGGACCGCGGTGGACACAAGGCATGCAAGAGCGGCACTGTCTCCGTTGCCATACACACCGGAGTGGTTCTTACCGCGGTAAGCGTCCTGTCAGGACCGATAACCACGCCCAGATCCTCGCGCGCCCCGCCCCGCCCCGCGCGCACCTCAGTGTGCGGGCGGCTGCCTGGCTGACGGCGCCTGAGGAACCTGCGCCCCCCTCGCTGCTGGCCGAATCGCACGCGGCCGAGGCCGACGCTGCGACGGTGGCTGGCCTCTGACTTGGCCAGCACCACCTCGAGCCTGCAGGGGACGATACGCAGGGGCCGCGGCGCGAACGTTAGCACGACGCAGCACTTCAAACTGCTCGCGCAGCGCCCTCTGGTTATTCACCAGGGTGACCGTCTCCTGGAGGTGGCGACATCCCTCACCTCCAAAAAGACCAGGACCCGTCATAGGCGTACGGAGTAGCCTATTGTACAGGTCCTGAGACGGGCACAGATTGTCCAGGGCAAACGTGCGTCTTGCCCGGACACTCCTGGTCACCGCCCGAGTCATACAGTCCAGCGCCAGGTTAATACCATCCTGGATGGCTCGCTGGACCGTGACCGGGCTTGGCTGGCGCGATGCGGATGCCGTTACTACCCCCTGTAACAGCTGGGAGACGTGGGACAGAGCGGCAATCGAAGCCCTCCCACTCTCCTCCGCATCACGCAACGCGGTATTCGCCGAACGCAACGCGTTCGAGCACAAGACCCCCGTGTCAGAACGGGAGCCTGGCCGCGCATCCTCACCCAAAGCCGCGCGGTCATCCACGCTGGGCTTGGGTACCACACCGTACCGCTGGTAATCCAGGGGCACGATGCGACAACGCCTGGCCACCTCGTGAGGGGCCTTCGCGAGACGTCCACTCGAGTTAATGGACGTCTCCGCCGCCTTGAACATGTCAACGACATGCTCCGCCAGCGGCAGAGAAGGCATAGCGTTAGCAGTCGGTTTCCCAGCTAACCAGGGCGTGTGAACACGCTGGCTAGCCGACTGCTCCACGGGCAGATCAGGCCTAACGCTCACCAACCACTGGCAAGCGTCATACCAATCCTCCTCCGTGGCTAACTGCGAGCGCTCTACAAGACGGGGTCCTTCGTCTTCCTCCTGAGCGCAAGCAGTAGAGCTTGACGGCGGGTACGCTGATACACCTGGCAAGCCAGGGAAAACATGCGGGCCTGACAGCACCGGCATGAGAATATCACTGGTTTGACCAGGAGCAGGCACCGTGGCAGAGCGCGGGGTATATATAGCCCCACCACGGGCCCGGCCAGCACCAGCAACACCCTCGGCAAGCCGAGGTATGCGGTACCGCTGGCCATCAGCAGCGCCCTGGGCCACCACCTGAGCCGCGGACTCTACTCCAGGGTGAGTAAAACCGTGGAATAAGCCGCCTGTATTCCCCGCGAGGGGTGCACAAACGTCTTCATCCATGTCCACGTCGTCAGACGGCGACCCTAGCAGGTAATCCTCATCACCCTGGTCAGAAAGATTAGACCCCGGGTCAGCAAAGAGAGCTAACCCGGGCTGACCAGGAACGGTGCCATAGGAGGTACTGGCCACCGCGGCGTGCGGATACCCCTGGACTGATAAGCAGCCCGCGGGTTCCAGCGACAACCGTCCACGGTCCCCTATCGGCGCGGCAATAAGCCTGCTGCCAGGGTCGTGGAACGCCCCCTCTAATGGGGCCACCTCTGAATCGTCGAACAACGGAAGCGGTCTAAGGAAAACCGATCCAGAGGCGGGGATTACCTGCTCCGAAGCCGATGATGAGGACAGTAAAGGATTTGGTCCAGGAAGCATGCCACGAAGCAACCCTGGAACCAAATCCTTTATTGTCCTCTTCATCTCTCCCAACATCTCGGTCCGGAAGGCCTCCATATCCACCGCGGACGAGACCTTCCCCTTACCCTTCCTACTTACAACCTCTCGTTTCCGCTTCTTCTTCTTCTCCTCCTCTACCACCTTGTCCGTCGCCTGTAAGCAGCACAAGAATTCGGACATTAACTCGCCCCCCCAGTGCTTACATATGTCACAATTAACCAAGGGACCACAAGGGCTACATTGATAGCACAGATGAGGCCAGAACTTTTCATGAAGAAAACGTCCACAGGACGCGCAACCCGGTCCCTGAAACAGGGCAAAGGACAAGGAGTATGAGCAACTAGTTAAGCTTAGAAACTCAATCCAACTCAAAGAGAAGGAAAACGATCATAAAGATCAATATACATCAGAAACCAGCATAGCGCTTGAATAGCTGATAAATACCTAGCCAGGCTGATTATGACGTCATTAATCCCGTGACAGGAAAAATTCGATCCCAACAAAACATCCAAGTGCAAGGACGAATTGTATGCTGAATGGATAAGTCGACTACACAACCATCAGATACATATAGATAACTCTTTTCTGGCAAAAATGTTAATTATCTCCCTTTGTTTGTTTACAATAATTAACATCACCACATTATCAATAACTAGATACCTGACACTTTGTATAGACAAACCATCCAACGTGACGAACCGGAGAACTCCACCATCTGCACGCCTCTTAACTCTCTCCACCTCATGGGGAAGGAATTGGATCAAGAGGGCAAAGTGAGAAGACCTTTATACTAGGCCTCCAACTCACTGGACATAATTTTTCATTTGGTTAGATAACCTAACAGTGTTAGTAGGAAATGGAACCATGGTGGAGAGAAAACTAACTCTCTGCTGCTGTGATGTCACCACCTAGCGTCATACAGACCTGTGGACATAAACAGAAAGAGAAATTAGCCCTAGGTAGCACCGAGTTGACATAAACCAACTAACCAAGGCGCTTATCACGGTAAACGCGAGTCCCGGAAACACAATACACCGGGAAGAAAACTCGCTAATTTTACTAGAAGTCACCTGATTTAAAGGTCCTAAGTCCTCCTGTGGCGAAGTGTTCCTTCCTGCCAACCAAATCAGATACTATCACTCCAAAATAACACCAATTAAACAGTTTAAGAGTAAGAAAAGCTTATGTTTCAAAAAGACATGTGTGTTCTCTTTGCCAATAATCTAGCAAAGAGGAAGTGCTAGTCTGCGCATGCGCGGTGGTGGGGCTGGCATCCGCCAGACTACGCTCTGACTCCCTGCCCAGTAGGGGCACCTAACTGTTTTAAATCTGAGTGTTTATTGAGTGAAAGCCAATATTTAGCAATATCAAAAGTATTAGGGAGGTAAGTATACTCTTGAAGTGAAAGGATACGTCGACTACACAACCATCAGATACATATAGATAACTCTTTTCTGGCAAAAATGTTAATTATCTCCCTTTGCTTGTTACTATAATTAACATCACCACATTATCAATAACTAGATACCTGACACTTTGTATAGACAAACCATCCAACATGACGAACCGGAGAACTCCACCATCTGCACGCCTCTTAACTCTCTCCACCTCATGGGGAAGGAATTGGATCAAGAGGGCAAAGTGAGAAGACCTTTATACTAGGCCTCCAACTCACCGGACATTAATTTTTCATTTGGTTAGATAACCTAACAGTGTTAGTAGGAAATGGAACCATGGTGGAGAGAAAACTAACTCTCTGCTGCTGCGATGCGACCACCTAGCGTCATACAGACCTGTGGACATAAACAGAAAGAGAAATTAGTCATAGGTAGCACCGAGTTGACATAAACCAACTAACCAAGGCGCTTATCACGGTAACCGCGAGTCCCGGAAACACAATACACCGGGAAGAAAACTCGCTAATTTTACTAGAAGTCACCTGATTTAAAGGTCCTAAGTCCCCCTTTGGCGAATTGTTCCGTCCTGCCATCCAAATCAGTGACTATCACTCCAAAAAACACCACTTAAACAGTCTAAGATTAAGGAAAAGCTATTGCTACAAAAAGACATGTGTGATCTCTCTGCCAATAATCTAGCAAAGAGGTAGTGCTAGTCTGCGCATGCGCGGTGGTGGGGCTGGCATCCGCCAGACTACGCTCTGACTCCCTGCCCAGTAGGGGCACCTAACTGTTTTAAATCTGAGTGTTTATTGAGTGAAAGCCAATATTTAGCAATATCAAAAGTATTAGGGAGGTAAGTATACTCTTGAAGTGAAAAGACTGGTCTTAGAAACATATCTTATTCCACTGCGATAATTTAGGTACAGTTGAAATTATTCGTAAAGGACGCTCAAGAACACCACATATTAACAGGTTAATGCGTCGTCTTACCTGGTGTGCAGCGTTGCATAATTTCTGTGTTACCGCCAAGCATATTCCTGGAAGGATGAATAATATTAGACTCTATTTCTAGGTTTCAGGAACAACGCTTCCGAGAATGTGCTCCGTTGGCGAAGGCATCACCGGTCCAGGTACCAGAACCGACAGAGATTCTATGGGGCTAGAATCTGCCCTGGACAGGCTGTGGGCATCAGCCATTAGTAATCACACCAAACGCAGCTATAAATCAGGTCTGTCATGCTACTGTCGTTTCGTGGCCATGATGGGTTGGAATAACCATATGACCAATGTTAGAAGTCTGCCAATAATTTCAGAAGACACGGTGCTATACTTTATAGCTCATTGTGCAGAAGTGTTAAAATTCAGGCACAGTACCATCAAGTTATATTTGGCAGGCATACGCTTTCACTAGATAGTGGCAGGTTATCCAAATCCTTTTGTCGAATCGACCTTTGCCACGGGTCATGCTGCTATTGAGAGCGGTCCAAAGGTCACAAGCCAGGACATCAATACCCCGATTGCCGATTACAGCCGACATTTTGACGAAAATTTGTGAGACACTTCAGACAGGTATGTTTGGTGATTATACTGACCATATGTATGTATGTATGTAAATATTTCTAGAGCGCCAATTCCGAAATTAATCGCTCAAAGGCGCTTTACAAATTTTAAAGATGAAAAATATACATTTTTAGGCTAGATTTAAAAGGCTCAATTTTGTGACAGTTTCGGATATGGGCAGGTAGATTATTCCAAAGTCTTGGACCGGAATTCGAAAATGCACGCTGTCCAACAACTAAATTAGTAGACGGGACCACACATAATGTCTGATCACTTGATCTTAGGGACCGAGGTGCAATTCTCTTTGTAATTAAAGTAGATAGATACTGTGGGGCTAGTCCATGTAAACATTTGCAAACAAGAAGCACGATTTTATACTGTATGCGCTCTCTCACAGGAAGCCAATGGAGTTGTTTGAGTACTGGTGTTAGGTGGTCTGTTCGCTTGGTTCGTGTTATTATCCGTGCTGCCATATGATGGCAGCTGCATGTACCATGGCTTTCTATGCATTTCTGAGATGTGGGGAGTTCACAGTCCAATGCCAGAACACACATAATGAGTCTGTCATATCTTTGAGCGATATAAAGTGGGCAGCTGATCTATCGTATGGTGTGCTCACTTTGCAGGCTTCTAAAACAGACCCTTTCCGTAGAGGGGTGGATATTAACTTATTCTGCATGAATGGGAGCTTAATTTGTCCAGTGTGTAATGTGAGGAGATTCTACTTACTACGGTTGAGAATGGGGGCAAGAGGGGTCGATCCACTGTTCATCACCAACAAGGGTCTAAATTTGACAAGAACATTTTTTATTGGGGCACTTAGGTCCATTATGGAGCGGAGCAATTTGAACGGCTTGCAGTATTGCGGGCACAGTTTTAGAAAAGGGGCAGCGACTTCTGCGGCGCGAGGGATGGTGGAGGACCACATGATTAAGTTAATGGGTCGTTGGGAGTCGGACTGTTATACTAGATACATCGATACATCTCTTACATCTATTAGAAATGCTCAGGAAGCCATGTGTATAGCTTAGAAGTAATCCCACTGATCATGGTCAAGGGTAGGCTGGTCGACGAGGGCATTGCAAATCTCCAACTACTTCTGCATCCGTTCTGACGGGATCGGCAAAGCTGATGTACTGCTGTATCTCGCTGTTATAGGGGTACATTGCACACCAAATTGGTTGAATTCACTCGTATGGTAACGCAGGGTGTACATTATGATCAATTTTGTGACATGGCAACTCCCACCCACCCTCCCATCCCTCATCCATGCACTCTAGTATGGAGCCGGAGGTTCAATATCACATAGCAATCAGCAAGGATATGGTTGCATCAAATGTCTGATACTATTCATGCCTTGATGAAGAAGTCTGCGATTGCGAAGCAAATTTATTGATGCAGCATTTACATGTATTGTTGTAGGCATTCTAATTTTGACCTATTGACAGTATTCAGAACATATATTATATGATATGTACAGTATGTACTTGTATATATAGCATAGTCATTACATGTTAAAAAATTTATGGTACATGTACAGATGTATTCTTTCGTCGGTTGATAACTGCAGCGCACTAGAGTTGTTTTCATATACACTCAGATTGGGATGTAGCTATAGCACGTGATACAATTCGTTGCACATGATGACATTGGGTTGGGTTTGTAGTGGGCAGTCTGTACACACCTAAGCCAATGTAGAACAAATACGTGGTGAGCTACATAGCAGGTAAGCAGTTCTAGTGTGGGACAGTTGTACAGAACTCGGTGTGTGAATATTCGAAATTGAGTGGCTATGTAAGGACCGTGGAGAGCTAATCACGAACTCGTATGTATATTAGGGTCATTACTAGGCTAGTACCAGGGAGAATGGCTATCGTCGCACATGCAGTGATATATACAGGTCTTTTTCCTATATTCTACAACATGAACCGGCATAACGGAGCGTGAACCCGTTATCAGGCATATTCGATGTTATGGGGCATGGATAGGGCAATTTCGTGCAGGTAAGGCCCCCTGCAACGTGCTAGGGAGTTATGCATGCATCCACGTCGTCAGTGTTTGGCTATCATCAGAGCATATTCGGGAATACAGGAGTGTGAATAGGGCAGGATTCCTGCGGCTACAGCCCCCCGCAATGTGTTATAGATGATTGTGAACTTTTGGGGGATACTCGCGACACTGATAAATTGTACAGGTGTCATGACCCATTGGCAAGTTATTTGTGTTGCTATTGGGGGCAACAAATGGTTGCCCTATTAAAACACAGCCCTGCACAAATCGACAGTTTAGACATACAATTTCTCAATGTCCCTCATCTTGGGCGGTTATCCTCCAAAAGTGTAAATAAGATACATTAGATATCAATATATAACAATGGTATTATATAACTAAATTACTGTTCACAGACAAAGATACTGCTGCTCGGAAGCATCCACTGTCATGATAGGGGGTCTCTAACAATCTCCTTCAGGATTAATGCCCAGGCATTGCTTCAGGAGGCAAAGGCTATCAGACAACCTTAATCGTGACAGTGGATGCTTTGAAGCTGCAGGTTGCTAATGTAACCCAAAACATAAGAGCAGATGTTGCCTCTTATGTAAATTTGCCAAATGATAATTTGTCAAAATAAAGTTTTTGAAAACTAGCATTATGAGTTCAGTTGTGTGTGTGTTAAATAGAGGTTCTAGAGCCTACCACCATACAATCAGTCTAGTTAAATTTGGTTGAAATACGTCAAGCAGCTAAGGAGTAGAATTTTGACCATTTCAGGTAGATTTTTCATAAAATCTAAGATTTCCAACCAAAAAATTGATCAATCAAAATTCTGAAAGAGGTTCTAGAACCAACCACCATAGAATCAATCTGGTAAAATTTGGTAGCTAAGGAGGAGTAGCATTTTGAGAATTTCCGGTAAATTTTTCATAAAATCTCGGATTTTCATCCCCAAAAATGTAACAATTAAAATTCTTAAAAAACAGCTGGAGCGTACCAGAATAAGTTCCTTCCCGCCAAATTTGGCTGAAATTGGTCAAACAGTCAAGGAGAAGAAGCGATTTGATGGACGGACAATGGACGGATGGCAAGACAGGCGACGGACGGACAGCCGCCATGGTGAGATAACAAGGGTATCAATCATGATGTAATATTAAGGTAAGGTTCTACAATTAACAAAAAGTAAAACAAAGAAAAAAAGATTACAATTAATGAAATTAAAAAAAAAATGTATTAGTGATTAATTGGTGATCCAATTTTTCCCAAAGCATTTTTGTGCCATGGCAAGTGCCCAAATTTCAACGACTGCCATAGAATAATAAACATGAGTTACGTGTACCTCTCCTGGACGGTTGATCTGATACAAACACATTCCAGATGAGTATTGTACCGACACTGTCAGCCGAGAACAGCTTTGATCCGTCATCATCAAAGCAAACAGAATTAATATGACCTTGATGATTGTCCATTTCTTGTAAGAGCTGTGAAAATAAAACAACAGACTAGATTAACACTTTAACCATTAAGCTTCTTAAAATTTTAATTTTCTCATAGGAAATGTCTATTTAGAGACAAAAAGAAGATTAATTTTTTTAATTTACCATTGGACTGACTGGCTCGGTTAGTGAATCAGTCATTTCAGTGGTAAATTTTCAAAGAATATTCTCTTGGCCATGTTGGCCGGCAAATGAACATTTTTGGCCAGCTTGACCATTAAATTGATAAAACTAAGTGCATGAATCTCAGTTGTTATGATTACTCTCTCCAATGTATTCTTTGTAGAAAAAGAAACAGCTGACAGCAACACCATTTTCAAACCATACATTAGAACGGATTATTAAAAAATAACTATTTAACCACAGAATTTCAATGAAGCTATAGATGAAAACTTTAGAATATCTTAATTTAATTTGACTTCAAACCTTTGCTTCCAATCAAATCAAGTTCAAAATATTCAACAAAATATGTTACACATTAACCCTGATATAAAACTTATTGCATTGAATATTAAAATTAATCTGACTGGAAGCCGTTGCTGCCTAAGGCAGCAACTGCCTCCAGACAAAGTAATTTCAATATATTCAACTGTTTACCTGTATGTTTGCCTTGAAAATGAGACATGGGGAATTCATCGGTGAAAGGGTTAACCTCTAAATGGTGAAATTTGGTAAAAAAAATCTATATTTTTGCTTACACAATGTCCATTTGACGTACAAAAGAAAATATACCATGGGTAGCGAGCCAGGCATTTCAGTGGGAAATTTTCAAAAATAATCTTCTCTTAGTCTGCAAATGGACATTTTGGATTTTCAGGCCAAGAGAAAATTTACTACAGTTATAAAGCGAGCCAGTCATTCCAGTGGGAAATTTTCAAACATGGTATTCTCTAAGTCTGCAAATGGACATTTGTGAAGAGAACTGCAGAAGCTGGTTTTGATTGGCTTCATCATAAAAAGATTTAAGAACATAGTGTATCTGGTATAACACAGCACATAGTGTATCTGGTATAACACAGCACATAGTGTATCTGGTATAACACAGCACATAGTGTATCTGGTATAACACAGCACATAGTGTATCTGGTATAACACAGCACATAGTGTATCTGGTATAACACAGCACATAGTGTATCTGGTATAACACAGCACATAGTGTATCTGGTATAACACAGCACATAGTGTATCTGGTATAACACAGCTCAGAATCAGACATAACTTATGTTTCTAAAAAATGAAAACAAAATGTAATGATGAATATTTTGAACATGCCGACTTAAGGACACCGGTTTTTTTTGTCATATTACATGTTCTAGGAAAGGGGTGCATCCTATAGTCGAGAAGTCTTTGAGCATATTTTTTTTGTCAACTTTCGTAAAAAAAAAAAATGATACCACGGAAATTCAACGGTACAAATTCTCGCTGCCTTACGGCTATGTTTTGTATACCTCAAAACACCATCGCGGAAGTGAAATTATTAAATTGGAAGACCTAAATATTGCGTATCCATTAAAAATATAATTTATTACATCTAAATTAATCCTGCATTTGGCATAAAATGGCGTACAGAAAAGATATAAATCATGTGATTCACCTCCAAACGCAAGATTGTTTTTAATTAGAGCGAGTACTCGGAACTCTGAATACTATATATTATCATTGGGCAGTAGGAACTAAGTATTGTACTTTAGGTCTGATCAGTACCTGTTTGATAACAAACTCCCATTAGCGTATAAGATCTCGCGAGAACACAGTGCCTCTAATCGCAAGAGTCAGCGGCTCGCCAATATAAGAAGTTCTTTATCTCATTTTAATTCTGATTCCATTTTGGATCATTTAATGTTGGTCGGCATTACAAAATTAATGCGCAATACGAGAGTAAACACTGTTCTATTATTAATTTTTACTGAAGAGAAATATTATTTCGCTTGTTCTGATTGGATAAATTCTCCCGTACAAGCCAATGAAAATAGAGAATGGCAGATAGTAGAAGAATTCTAGTAAACACAACTGCTGATCTGACCGTATTCCTAATATCACATGATTTCCATATTTTCAAGGCGACATTTTATGTCAAAAGTAGTATTGATTTTAATGTAATAAATGATCTTTATTGAACATATGCGATATTTAAGCTGTCCCATTAATAATTTCACTTCCATGATGATATTTTTGAAGCGTACATTAAACATAGCGCTACGGCGGTAAGCATGCTTATGGAAAGTGCGTTCAATTTTCGTGGTAGGTTCTATGAGTTTGAACCATTTTAGAGAATGGATTTCAATTTCTCTATGCGTCCTTTCTATGAGTAGAAGGATTTTTGGGCCAAAATTTAGCCTGTGTCCAATACATGCTAGCGTCCTTTCCTCGAATAAAAACGGTGATTGGATTGGAAGACATTGCTGCTATCTATGTTCAAAAGATTCATATAAACAATTTAACCTATTTATGAGCTGTACTGTATGATACATTGACTAACATAGGCCAGAAGCTTTCATACCTGTCCGTGTTGATCATCAGACTGAATGTTCCACACACGTATAACTTGATCATATCCGCCTGTGACAATGACACAGTCAACGCGTGGATGAAACTTGGAGGTGTAAACAAAGCCGGGATGAGGAAGAACCTTCTCTGATCTATCACCAAATCTCAGTAAATTCCAAACCCTAGACACAGAAATACAAATATCAGAACTGATACACTCTTTTGAGAACATGCCTTTCTAGTAGATATATTTATACCTAAAAAATAGTTAGAAATATTAAAAATTCTGCAAAATTAACCCTTTAATGGTCAAGATTGGTCAAGAAAATTGAGATTGTTGCCACATGAATGTCCATTTTCACTACAAGTGAAGTAAATTTTTGAAAGTTTACCACTGGAATGACTGGGTCGGTTACCGTGCCAATCATTATTTTCAGTCTTTTCTTGGCCTGTAAATGGACATTCCTCATGAGCACTACGGAGGCTGGTTTTGGCCATTAAAGGGTTAGACCATCTTGTGTCAACAGCATCGCAAAGCACTTCAAATGCTACCTATCAATTAACTCTTCAATGGACAATATTTTAAAAATTGAAATGTTTGCTCAACGAATGCCATTTTGTAGGCTAAGAGGAGAGTACTTTTTGTAAATTTACCACTGGATTTAACAAAATAGGCTTTGTCAAGAAATACAAAACTTTTGGCTTAGTCAATACTCATTTGCTGAGAAAGACACTTTTTGAAAACATGCCATTGAAATGACTGGCTTGGTTACATAACCAGTCATTCCAGTGTTAAATTATCAAAGACAGTTTTTCTCTTGGTCTGCAAATAAACATTCCTCAAGACCACTGCAGAGAAAATTTATGAGTGACTTGACCATTAACCGTTTAAACCTCAAGTCAGCCAAAAATGTCTTCTGCAGAACTATTGAGAAATGTCCATTTGCAGATCAAGAGAAGACTATTTTGGAAAATTTACGACTAGAATGATAACCGAGCCAATCATTTCCTTTGCTAAATCCTCAAAAATAGTCTTCTCATGGTCTGCAAATGGACATTTTCTATGGAACAGTTAAAATTTTCATGAACAAATTTAAGTGTTAAAGAGTAAATTTAACACCAGAGTGGTTTTAGGTAACCATGTCTCCAAGTTCAAATAGGATTATACACAATATACTACGCTACGATATCAATTTCTTATCACTCATTCTTATCAGAGTTGCTATCTTCAGATTATGTCTCTGTATGATAGTATCATTCCATATTACACCCTATCATCCTCATCACTGTTATCTAGTGCCTCCTGAAGTAGTACCTCAAATATTTGCTGTGGTAGAATAAACGAAATCACGGATTTCTTTTTTCACGAGAGAGTTGATACTTACCTCCCTAATACTCTTTGATATTGCTAAATATCGGCTTTCACACACTAAAACACTCAGATTAAAAAAGTTAGGTGCCCCTACTGGGCAGGTAGTCAGAAGACAGTCTGGCGGATGCTAGCCCCACCACCGCGCATGCGCAGACTCAAAAAAGCATCCGCTTTTGTTTCTACGAGAATTCTTAATAATGATAATGTCTATTATCTAGTCTAGCTCAAAATAAACAATTAAAACTCCGCACTCTCTTGGTCCTGCCTCTACTGTGTCCGGGAATACCATAGCCGCAGGTACCGAGTCAATTCCCAATCACAGTCAGATTCGTCTTATGTTTGCCTTGGCAAACTGCGAAAGCAGCTCAGCCTCACCTCAGCGGGGCGGCTGAGGCAGGGCCATAGTACATCTGGTAAGTATTAAGAATTCTCGTAGAAACAAAAGCGGATGCTTTTTTGATTCTACTTCGAATAATACTTACCAGATGTACTATTATGATAAACTCCGGATTTCGACAGCCAGAAAATGCCGGTGGGAGGAGGTGAGGCTCGAACCAGCACTCAACTACCATCCAACAGAGAAGGTTGTGAAGAGACTAGAACCCTGGCATACGCTTAGGTTCTGCTATCTGACTCATAGAGTGCTAAACTTCCATGGTCTAGACCGCGCTCCCCCCCCCCTCTTTTGTCCGCACAAAATTCAGAGGGCTGTCACTGGGGATGCAACACCCACCAGACCCGTGTCAGCCCCAAGTCTCAGCTAGGGCAGTCCAGTAGAGTGCAAAGAAGCTACTACAACTTCTAAGTTTGAAAAAATATCAGTATATCGACTAGATTTTCAAATTGGAATGAGTCTAATGTCTGGTTGACAGGATAAGAATACTCTTGTACCAGACTATTTACCTAAGCAGTCTGGTATTTCGACTGTAAGTAAATATATTTATAGTCACTTAATTAATGTAAACACTCACCATTTTTGAGTGCTTGATCTTTTCTTGATCATCACAGGAGCTTGGCCCAATCCACGGTCGTACTCAGTCATGTGCATAGCGTTTGTTCAGTGTAGGCGGAAGACTTTAGTGATGTGTGCGAAGTAGTGGTCGGACGTGGCTTAGATTAGGTTTGACAGATTGGCGACGGCTACCGGATTAAGTGAGCTGGAGATGTCGCGAAGGTAGAAATCAGTGAATGACGATTCGGCATGCCATTGTGCTACAGACATCACCTCCTCTAATGAGACACCCTTATAAAGGGCCGATGATGCTGCTAGTGCTCGGACCTGATGGGCATTCGCATGATCAATTTGCTTTCCTGTAGCGATTTTGTGTGACATCTTAATAGCGTCAACTATCCAACGAGAAATAGTATCTTTCGAGGCACGTAAATGGGGAGCTTTGAGACATAACCACAGAGATTTTGGGTCGTCCCTCCACTCATTAGTACGTTTCTTATACATTTTAAGACATCTGACAGGACACCAAACAGAAGAGTTTGGGTCATGTCTAGTTAAACTTGGCAAATTGATCGGCTGTCCTGGATATTTAAGTGACTGATTCTTTGACAGGAAACAAAGACGTGGAAGTAGTCGTAAACCTTCACCCGTGATGACAAAACGGTCTTGTTCGGCAGAAAGCGCATGAATTTCGCTTCTCCTTCTCGCCGACGCTGCTGCAACCAAGAAAACTGATTTAATAGTTAACAGTTTAATATCAATAGATCTAATCGGTTCAAAAGGAGCTTGTCCTAAAACCTGTAGAACAAGATATAGATTCCATGATGGGATAGGAATTGGCTGTCTAGGTCGCAGATTGCTCATTCCTTTGATAACTTCATTCAAGGTGTCATTCTCCACTCCTTCAACAGTGAGACTGGGAATGACTGAAGCTAATGCAGACTTATATGCTGCTAGGGTGGAAGGTACAAGTTTGTCAACTTCGTATAAATGACAGATAAAATCCGCTACGTGTTGAACAGATGCAGAAAAGGGATTAATATCTCCTCTCTCACACCACTGTGCAAATTTGTTGATTCTATAATTATATGTCTTTGTGGTTGAAACTCTTCTGGCTGAAGCAACAAACTTCGCTGCTTGCTCAGAAAAGCCACCCTCAATTGCACGCTGCTTGACAACATCCATGCAGTCAATTTGAACATTTCCGGTCTGTCGTGGAGGTACAGACCCTTGTTCTGAGAGATTAGATCTCTGGCGTCTGGCAGAGAGACTGGATTGCAGACCAGAAGGTCCAGCAGATCCGTAAACCATGATCGGCCTGGCCAATACGGGGCGATCAGTAGTACCTGGCACTCCCCCTCTCTTATTTTTGCCAGAACTTTCGGGATGAGAATTGTTGGAGGGTACGCATACGCGTACATCCCCTCCCAACTTATTGCCAGTGCGTCTACCGCTAAGGCTAACGGTTCCGGGATCGGTGACACGTAAGTGACCATCTTTGCGTTTTGATTCATCGCAAACAGGTCGACATTTGGCTTGCCCCATTGTTTGAATAGAACCTCCGCTACCGATTGATTGAGCTGCCATTCCGTCGGACGACAAACCGTCCTTCGACTGAGAGCATCCGCTAGGATGTTCAATCTTCCTGGAATGTGTGCTGCCCGAAGAATAATATTCTTCTCTTGGCACCACAGCAGAAGGTTCCAAACCATCATACACAACTCTGGTGATCTCGTGCCGCCCTGGCGGTTCAAATAAGACACCACTGTCGAGTTGTCTGTCCTTATTAGGACAACTTTGCCTTGAATCAGGCTCTCGAACTTTTGAAGTGCTAATACCACCGCTAGTAGTTCGAGCACATTGATATGTTTCTGCGCATTGGTCCGATCCCATTCCCCTGACACTGACTGATTGTCCAATACAGCTCCCCAACCCGTCAACGATGCATCCGTAAAGATGGACATCTGAGGTTGAGGAGGTTGTAGCAGAACACCTCGCAGGAGATTCTGTTCGGATAACCACCACTGAAGGTGGAATATCAATGGTTCTTTGACTGGAATCCTCAGAGATAACGGATCCGTTTTCTGAGACCAGAATGACAGTAGATACATCTGAATTGGCCTGCGCATGAGTGCTGCATATGGAACCACCCTCTCCAGAGATACTAGTAACCCCAGTATCCTGAGAAACTGGCGCGCCGTCAGATAGGCTCCTAGAGAAACCGACTCCAGAACTGCAATCAGGCTTTTGACTCTGCTCTCCGCCGGAAAAGCTACGCCGTCCCTGAGATTGAAAAAGATTCCCAGATAGACAAACTCCTGGGATGGAGTCAGTTCTGACTTCTCTAGATTTACAATCCACCCTAGATCCTTTAATAAGGCTAGGACTACCTGCAGATTGCTGCGCAGAGTGACTGGATTCCCCGCCTTCAGCAGCCAGTCGTCTATGTACGTGTGAACAGCTATGTTTCTCCTGCGAAGTAAAGAAGTCATGGCGAGAACCACCTTGGTGAAGACCCTCGGAGCTGTGGTCAGGCCGAACGGGAGAGCATTGAATTCCCAAACATTGTCTTGGAATGCAAAGCGAAGGTACTTCTGAAAAGGAATTGACATTGGAATATGAAAATATGCATCCTTCAGATCTATCGACACTCCCCACATGCCTTTCCTCAGCCCTGTCATTACTGCTGCAACCGTCTCCATCTGAAATTTGGGAGAAAGAATAAACTTGTTCAACGGTTTGAGATTGAGAATTGGTCTCCATCCTTCGGTACGCTTCGGAACGAGGAACATGATCGAATAGAAGCCCGGAGAAGACTGATCCTTGACTAAATGAATGGCCTTCTTCTGATGAAGAGATTGTATTTCTAACTGAATGGCGTCTAGACGATCTGATTCCCTTGGAACAGGAGTCCATATTGGAGTCGAGGTTAACGGAACTAACGATTGATGGATGAGCCAGTCCGGATCGTAGCCGTTTCTTATCCACTGACAAACTAAACAGTCGCGCACGACCTGTTCCCATTGGTTTAGGAATAGCTGAAGTCTGCCTCCGACGGAAGGAATCTGCACACAATTGTCGGTCAAGATTAGCCGATAAGACGCTAAATCGCTTGGGTGAAGATTCTCGACTCCATCTGTCTCCGAAGCCATCGGTAGTGGTTCCGCCGGAAACCCGTCAGGAACGAGCCCCACGGCCGCCCCGCGGCTTCTTGTGGTACGACGGTCCGGAACCGCCGCCACGGCTATCCTTACGGTAGCCGCCTCGGCCCGAACCGCCACCCTTCCTGTCTTCCTCATACGGCCTCTTACTAGAGGACTTGTATGAGGACGAACGGCCAGGTCCTTGCGATCCGGATGACCTATGGGCATCACGGCCAGAAGGACGGAAGGGCGATCTAGGATGCTGCCTCTGCTGCTCCTGTCTATGCTGACGGTAGGACTGTTGCGGCTGAGTCCTCTTAGTCGACTTCCACGACTTGCCGACCACTTCTTGCTCCGCCACCATTGACGCAACCTTGGAGAGCGCTTGTCGTGCCGAGCCGCCGAACAAGCCTGGACCAATGAAGGGCGCAGAAGATAATGCAGCCCTCATTTCTGGTCCTGGTTCTACACAATCGAGAACCATTCTCCGTCACTCTGCCAACGTTCTAGTGATTACCCTGGCCAGGCAATCCTGAGACAGGCGCATGGTGTCCCGAATAACTCCGGGAGCAGCCTCTGGCACCTGTCCGCCTTCCGCCGTGCAGTCCAGCATACCCTGCAAGACGGTACACCCGTGCGACAGCGCAGCCATGGCTGCCCTGGCCGCGTCCTCAATGAGCGTAAGCTCATAGAACGGGTCTTTGTTGGTCTGCGAAACCAAGGGACGTGACCGCCCCTTAGCCTTCCCAGCCAACGGCCTATTCAGCCCCTCTCGTTCCGCAACGGAAAGCCGTGGAACCCGGGCGTACTGATGATAGGCCAGCTCCGGAAAACGGACCCTACTCCTTATACCCTTCGGGGCCTTTGGTAATGCATAGTCTGGCTGAACCAGACGGTATGCCGCAACTTCCAACATGTCAGAAGTCTGCGTATCCAATGGGAGTGTCGGCATGGCAGAAGAGCCACTTGACAGAGCGCTAGCCGCATGCTCTGACATCCGTTCCATCGCCGGATCATGCTGAGATCCTAGATCAGATGCCAACCCAAGACGATTGGTCATCCATCCAAGGACCTGCACCCATTCAGCTTCGGTGCAGAAAACGGACTCGTCCATCAAAGAACTGCCGTTCTCATCCTCCCTCTCTCCCTTAGATGAGAGGGCCACCGACGATCCATGCTGGGCGTTACGATACGCGTCTCTGCCAGGACAGAGCGCATCCATAATGCGACTACCGGCGGCACCGGTGTCTAGCGAATCGCCAGACACGGATTCCCCGCAATCCATCGGCTCCCGCACGGGATCCGGGACTACGACCGCCTTAACTACGGCTGGTACCGTCACTCCGATAGGAGCCGCACCTAACGCCGCCGGGATACCAGCAGGAACCGCAAAACACGGCTCCGCCGGCATTGCCGGTTGCACAAATAGCGATGGAATATGCCCGACGGAACGTCGACATCACCATCCGCCTGGCAAACCCGTACAAATCCCGAGGGCGACCCCTGGGACGTACTAGGCATTGCCGTCATCGAAAGATCCGGCATGCCGGAATCCTCCATTAGCAGCAGATCTTCCTCCTCTACCGTCGGCTCTTGAGCCAAGGACAGAGAAGGGGCAGGTGCATGCCCCTCAGCAGAACTAGCCGGACCACCTAACGGTTGTCCTGCACCAGCTTGCCTCACCGGGACCGTGGACTGCAACGAGTCAAACATCGCCTTGAAATGGGCCGCCCATACGCCCAGCGCTGAATCCATTCGTTCATTTAGACGACCTTCAAGTCCCATAAGAGACGCCTGCTGCACCTTCGCTGCCTTATCCTTCGCGATCCTCTCCAGCCTCGCACGCCGATCCCTGTCAAACTCTGCCACCATTGCCGACGACCACTTCACGCACACATCACAAGGGCTGCCGACCTTACACTGAGCGCACGCCACACAGTGATGTCCCAAGTACTTCCGCTTCATGAACCTGTTGCACTTCTGGCACAACGTGTCCGGATTCTTAGGTTTCTGCGAACACAGAGAAAAATTAAAACGCTGCACATGACAAACGATGACGAGCACACGCACAATCGACTTGATAGTTAAGATTTCTTAAACACATTAACTTTCTCTTAAATTAATGATAATCAAGTTCTTAGGCAGGAAATATTTTAAACTTTTTTGAGTGAAAATTTTTTAAAACACACAACTCAGCCTTTAACTAGCGTTAAATAACCAAGGCTACATCGCCGATCGCTACAAACACCCTCGACAACGAAGCGAAAGCTAAAAATCGGCGATAAACAGAGTGCATAGACACACCAAGCCAAGAACGACATAATACATGGGCGCCGCCATCTTGGCCAAGGGCGCATCCATCTTTAGAGGAACCGAGTCGCAAGAGAAAATTAACCGAGTACCCGAATTAAATTAAAAATTAACGGGTACAGAAGCGACTCCAACAATGGCTAACATTTTAAAACAATGTGCCAATTTAAGGAAATTTCAAACAGCACGAATGTATAAATTCTAGATTGATACAACCTGCCCCTGTGATGATTTTCCTAGTTCCTCCATGAAGCCACCGATGTAATCCTTCCTTACAACCGATAACCGCTTAAATTAACTAAAATTTGAGCACACTAAAATTGCGACTTTGACAAAAACGCAAAATAGACGAATCTGACTGTGATTGGGAATTGACTCGGTACCTGCGCCTATGGTATTCCCGGACACAGTAGGGGCAGGACCAGGAGAGTGCGGAGTTTTAATTGTTTATTTTGAGCTAGACTAGATAATAGACATTATCATTATCATAATAGTACATCTGGTAAGTATTATTCGAAGTAGAATAGTACTTCCTCTGACTAAATTATTGGCTGACACTATTCAACTTTACAAGAGCCTGAAGACCGAGCCTCTGTGGGGCGGAGAGGCCGGGTCCGTATTAGGGAGGTAAGTATCAACTCTCTCGTGAAAAAAGAAATCCGTGATTTCGTTTATTTCACTTCAAGAGTATACTTACATGTTGTACCTCCCTAATACTCTTTGATATTGCCAGAATTCGTCAGGGAATTCGGCGGGAGGGAGGCGAGGTCAAAAGACCAGCTCTTCCCTATGCGCTTTTCTGCGATTAAGGCACTTAAACTTCTGAAATTGTGTGGAAACACAATCAGGAATAGATTGAAAACATCAGCTAACACAAACCGATGGCTGAGAGATGACCAAAAGTCATATGCGCTCACCCCCCCCCTCCCTCCTCGTGGGAGGAAGACTGAATGACCTCAATGTCCCATACGCTCTCTATGTACAAGTGCCATGTACTATAGGACATTAAACGAAAAGGCTTCATTTTCGTATACTCTCAACAATGAACCACATAAAACACGTACCATCACCATATTAATAACGAAGGGTCATGTGACATTACAAAAAAACATGGACAACACACACAAGACTAACCTTGTGGAAGATTGGTGCTGTCATCATCTCCCCATTGGTGAAGACTGATGCAGCCCATAAAGTAGATGTTTCCATTGATTAAATGTGAAATATATAAAAAAATGAGGATACCTCATCAAAATATGTACACCTAGATTAGCTTTTCAAAATCGATATGGCGAGAGGATTCAAGGTGTCACGGAGATAATGGTCGGTAAAACTTGACTCACAGTGCCACTGAGCTACTGACATAATGTCATCCATAGGTACCCCATTAAATAGGGCAGTGGAAGCCACTACACCTCGGACACTGTGAGCCTTGGCCATGTCAACTTGTTTACCTGTGGCGGATTTATGGCAAAATCGAATACACTACAATCCACCTGGAAATGGTGTCCTTTGACGCCCTGCCATGGGGTTCAATATATGACAACCATAACGCTGTTGGGTCCGTCCGCTAGAGCTGGGCGGTATTGCCATTGGGATGACGATAACGGTATCTGTGAAAAATACCGCGATAACTACTAATATCGCGGTATTTGGAATAATGTTGGCTATGATAGGGTTAATATGGCCAATCTATGAATAGGCATCCTTTATAGATGTATAAACAAAGCCTAAATATTTGTGTTTCGGCACCAAATAAAATATTTTTTCTCGCCTTTTTGCGTTTTACTTTGTCATTGTGAAGAGGAAGATGCACATAAGTGTCCTTAACTCCATCACTGTGTGCGCCGGAATCTCCAAGGGAAATTCCAAGGGTCCAATCTGATTGGTTAAAAACATCAAGTATCTTTCATTGGTTTTAACCAGGTCATAATCAGGTGCAGTGTTTAGTGGAGCATTCACGATCAGCTGTTCTTATTATCCCTATTGAAAGCTTATAAGGAATGCTCCGTGAGAAAGACCACGCGATTAGGCACGTGATCGATCAATGGACAATCTAGGTCTTAAGACGCGATCAGCTGCGCGCGTGTATGTGTGATACACTATGTGATAACATTATGACCTGAATATTTTTTAGCAGTAAAATTTTATTCAGACACTAGTAGATTAGGCCTATATATGATCAGTCATTCATTCATCCCCCGCCCAGCCACCCATTCCACCCTGTTAGAACATTGTCGACCTATTGACTGCTGCATGAACAAAGTCAATCACACACTTTATCTTATAATCTGGACTTACCGGAGTGTGTGAAAATAAATAATCATCAGCTATTTATACAGATTATTTCAAAACAATTTGACTCAAAGATGTCAGTAACACCTTTTGGGTCAAAAAGTTTTCAAACTAATCAGCTCTTTATTTATTATTTCCTTTAAATTATATTTCCATAAAGCCTCTGCATTCGTTTTGAAAGTGGTTAAATCATAGCCCTGAGCCAATGACCCAGAACGTGTGAAATTAGTGAATACAACACATTTCACCCTATAAGATCTGTCTTCTAGAAAAGATGATCTAAGAGGTTATTAGTTATTAATAACTTGTCCGATTTTAGCTGAATATTTTGGAGATAATTTGATTGGAAATTATTGACATGGCGCAATAAGTTTTAATCAAATCATTTTCAATATAATCAGCCGGGCTTGTTTCATTCATATTTTGGCTGCCTTTAGCGCATTCAGCATATCAATGCTTTTACTGGTATAGACTGATCAATACTCACCCAAGCGTACATTTATACACAAGTGTGGGGTGAATTATTCTTGAACAAGCGAAGAATAGAGGGAGTTATGGCTTCACCGGTTTAGTTAGATCGCTTGAATTTATCGTCATAGTTAGCGAGTTTATTTATCCCGCTAGGGTATTTGGATAGTCATTGTTTTATTTATTGCCTTGTAATGACGTCAATCGCGTCATCAGCTATGGAAAGCGAAGGTGGTCTTCCAATAATATAATCAAAACGAGGCTGAGTTGAGTTTATTTTTGTTTTACAAATGGCTGCCATTTTGCGTAATTCAACGTTGTCAGCAACTACGATTTTCGGATTTACCTTGTCTTCATTGGAACATTTAATTGAGCATGGAAGGATAACTATACTAAGAACAGTAGGGGTATGTATATAACACATAGACATATATCTATGGCAATAATAGTGCCAAAAATGATTGCTTTTGACTACCATGAATACGGAAATGAAGAGACCAGACTCGTCAAATTCGCATGAAATGCTTTATTATCAAATTATTACAATATATAAATTGTCAATACCGTCACTGACGGTATTTGACGATATTGGCGGTTTTTAGAAATGAGACGATAACAATAATATCGCGATTTCCCCGGTTTTATCGGGAAACCACCCAGCTCTACCGTCCGCCATTCCTGAGTACGTTGTTTGTACCGGATTAATGCTCAGACTGGACACCATAGTTTTGAATTAGGATCATACCTAGTCAAAGCTGGTAAAATTATAGGTTGACCCGGATATTTCAGACTGGTTTTTCGCCCTGAAATTTATCCTGGGTAGAAGCCTAAGGCCTTCCCCTGTAACCACAAAACGGCCTGCCTCGGCTGATAAGGCATGAACCTCACTTCTACGCCTAGCCGAGGCTGCAGCAATTAAAAATACAGACTTATGTGTCAACATTTTCATAGAAATGGAACTTAGTGGTTCAAATGGCCTATCAGCTAGCACCTGAAGCACTAGTGATAAACTCCAAGACGGAATCACTGGGGGATTCCTTGGTCTTAGATTGCCCATGCCTTTGATTAAAGTATTTAATGTATTTACTTCATCACTTCCCCTATTAGCCAAGCAAGGGATAACTGTCATTAAAGCCGACTTATAGCCAGCAATAGAGTTAGGCTTGAGGCCATAGGCATCATACAGGTGAGAGGAAATCGGCTACTGCCTGAATAGATGAATCCATTGGATTAATACATCTTTTTGAGCACCATTCTGCAAATCTGTTGATTTTATAATTATATGCTCTGGAGGTTGACCCCCTCCTGGCTTTTGCCATGAACATGGCTGCTTGCTCAGAAAAGCTCTCCTTAATTCTAGATTCCTTGACACCATCCAC
This sequence comes from Chaetoderma sp. LZ-2023a, assembly GCA_034401795.1. NCBI lineage: Eukaryota > Metazoa > Mollusca > Caudofoveata > Chaetodermatida > Chaetodermatidae > Chaetoderma > Chaetoderma sp. LZ-2023a. The sequence continues at coordinate 138,558,784 of CM067369.1, read as the reverse complement.
GCAGTCAATTGGAACATTGACGGATTGTTGTGAAGGGTCTTGCCCTGGAAGATAATATTGTCAATCAGAGGCAGAGGAACCGGATTGCAGACCAGAAGGTCCAGCATATCCGTATACCATGATCGGCTTGGCCAATTTGGGGTGATCAGAAGCACTTGGCATTCCTCCTGTCTGATTTTCTGAAGAATTTTGTATGCATACATTCCCACCCAGCTGATAGCTAACGCATCTGTTGCGATAGCGCTCGGATCTGGAATCGGAGAGACGTACGTCGTCATCTTCGCATTCTTCTTCGTTGCGAATAAATCTATGTTAGGTTTCACCCAGTGGTTGAACAGACAATCCTCCACACATTGATTTAGTTGCCATTCCGTAGGTAAATCACTCATCCTTTGGCTCAATGAGTCTTCTAGCAGATTTAACCTTCCCAGAATGTACTGCTTTCAAGGAAATCCTGTGATTCAGGCACCAGCAAAGCAGTTTCCATGTCATCATACAGAGACTGGGCGACTTCGTTCCACCCTGGCGGTTTATGTAAGTCACTACTGTTGAGTTGTCTGATCATATTAGAACACTCTTGCCCTGAAATTTCTGTAAGAAATGTTCCAGGCCCAGGACTACTGCTCATAATTCCAGTAGATTTATGTTCTTTTGACTGTTCCAGATTCCAAAGCCCTGATATCGTGGATTCTTCCAGGCAAGCTCCCCACCCATCCATCGATGCATCTGTATACATCGTTAACTGAGGGCGAGGAGGGGTTAGCATCACCCCTGCCAGGAGATTCTCTGTTTTCAACCACCATTGCAGGTGGTGAATTAAAGGCTCCAGCACTGACACGTTTGAGTCCAGTGAACCTGTACTCTGGGTCCATTGCGTCATGAGAAATAACTGGATCGGCCGCCTGCGTAAGGCCGCCTGAGGAATGACTGGTTCCAGAGAAGCCATCAACCCCAGCATTCTCAGGTAAACCCGTGCCAAGACATGACGACTGTTGCACACTGACTGTATTACTGAGATGAGTACTTGTACCCTCTCCTGATTAAGATAAACACATCCTATCTCCAGATCGAAGAACATTCCCAGGTAAACAAACTTCTGGGATGGAGTCAGCTCTGATTTTTTAAATTGATTGTTCAGCCCTAATATTGTTAGGTTATCTAACCAAAAATTCTATGCCCAGTGAGTTGGAGGCCTCAGATGAAGGTCTTCTCACTTTGCCCTCTTGGTCCACTTCCTTCCCCTTATAGGTGCAGAGAGTTAAGAGGTCATAGTGTTGGTGGAGTTTCCAGTGCATCAGATCAGATGGTTTGTCTATGCTAAAGACTCAGGTATTCTAGTTATGATATGAGGCACTTCAATTATAATTGAAAATATTTATGAAATCTGCTGCCATTTTATCATTGTTTATCTGATGTCTGTATAATCTGTATACACTATCCTTTCCAGTTAGGATGTTCTGGATATGAATACAATTCGTCCTTACACCTGGATGTTTGTTTCGGATCGATTTAACTTCTTCTTTTTTAAGTTATGACATCACAATCTGCCTTGCGCCTTACTATCATTTAAAGGTTTTGTTTTATTATTAGCTTGGGTCTTTATGGCCCCCAGCCTCCTTGTTTATATTTGGTTTTGAGTTTTCTAATTCAATAACTGAATTACTCATTGTCTTCGTCCTCTGGCTTGTTTCAGAGTTCTGGCTGTCCATCATGTGGAAGATTTATCAAGGATAGAGTCGCCCCTCACTTATGCTCCCTGTGCAGCACATGTGGGCCATTGCTTAAATGTGAGATCTATAAAAAGTGTGGGTGGGTGGGGGGGGGGGGGGGGGGGGGGGGGGGAGCTAATGTCTGAGTTTCTATCTTTGCAGAACAAAGAGAAGGCTCTGGAGGAGGAGAGGAAAGTTAGAGGGTTCTGGTAAGAAGGGTAAGAGAAAGGCCTCGTCCTCTATGGACATGGAGGCCTTCCGTATTGTGATGATGGGAGAGATGAAGAGGACAATTAAGGATTTGGTCTCAGAGTTGCTTCGTGGCATGCTTCCTGGGTCAAATCTTTCATTGTCCTCTTCATCTGCTCCGGAGCAGATAATCCCCCCCTCTGAATCGGTGCATCCTAGGGACCTACCAGTTTTCGTCCATGATTCAGAGGTGGCCCTATTAGAGGGTGAAATCCACTATGAGGACACTGGCAGCAGGCTTGCCGCGCCGGTTGTTCGTGGTCAGGTGTTGCTGGAGCCTGTTGCCTGCCTATCAGGCCAGGTTTATCTGCACCCTGCAGGTACCAGCTCCTCCTATGTTACCTTTCCTGGCCAGTCCGGGTTAGCATTCTTGGCCAGGAAGAAGAGGATTATCTGCTGGGTTCTCCTTCTGGCGCCGTGTCCATGGACACTGACATACGTACACCCCTCGTGGGGAATACGGGCGACATTGTCCATGGGACTACTCATCCAGGAGTAGCGTTCACGGCACAGAAGGTAGCCCGGGCTGGATCTGATGGCCAGTTTTTCCGCATACCTCGGCTTGCCGATGGTGTAGCTGGTGCTTGCCAGGGCCGTGGTGTGGCAGATATTTCCCCACGCAATACCACGGCGCCTGCTCCTGGTCAAGCCAGTCAGTTTGGCATGCCTGTTCTTTCAGGCCCACATGCTTTCTCTGGCTTGCCAGGCGTGTCGATTCCTCCAGCCATACATACACCTGCGATTGCTCAGGAGGATGACGAAGGCTCTCGTCTTGTAGAGCCTTCGCAGGTAAACCGACTGTTACCGTTATGCCATCTCTGCCGTTAGCTGATCATATTGTTGATATGTTCACTGCGGCAGAGACATCCATTAGGGCGCATGAACGTCTAGCGAAGGCCCCTCGCGAGGTGGCAAAGCGATGCCGTATTGTAGCTGATCAATATCAGTTATACGGTGTAGTGACGAAGCCAAGCGCTGACGATCGCGCTGCACTAGGCGGTCTGACACGGGAGCACTGTGCTCGAACGCTTTGCATTCGGCTAACACCGCGTTGCGCGATGCGGAAGAGAGTTCGAGGGCGTCTATCTCAGCACTTTCGCACGTCTCACAGCTGTTACAGGGGTTAGTAACGGCATCCGCATTGCACCAGCCTAGTCCGGTGACTGTCCAGAGGGCCATCCAAGATGGAATTAACTTGGCTTTGGACTGTTTAACCCGGTCTGTAACCAGGAGTGTCCGGGCGAGGGGCACGTGTGCTCTTGATAACTTGTGCCCGTCCCAGGATTTGTATAATAGGCTGCTGCGTACGCCTATGACAGGTCCTGGTCTTTTTGGGGGTGAGGGATGTAGACACCTCCAGGAGACGGTTACCCCGGTTAATAACCAGAGGGCATTGTGTGAGCAATTCGAAGTGCTCCGCAGAGAGCGCGTTCATGCAGCTCCCCCTGCATATCATCCCCTGCAGGCTTGAGGTGGCGGTGGCCAGGTCAGAGGCCAGCCACCAGCGCAGCGCCGGCCATGGCCGCGCGCGCTTCGGCCAGCAGCGAGGGGGCGCAGGCTCCTCCGGCGCAGCCAGCCAGGCAGCCGCCCGCGTATCGAGGTGCGAGCCATGGTGCGCGAGGATCTGGTCGTGGTAATCGTACCTGATGAGGCGATTACCACAGCAAGAGCTACTCCAGTGCATCTGCACCAAGAGATGGTGCCACTCTTGCTCTCCTTATGTCCACCTCTCTCCCTAGATGGACCAGTGGGAGGCCGATTGGCCAACCACATGCAAGAGTGGGAATGGTTGACTCGGGACCGTTTAGTCTTGCGATGGCTTTCAGTCGCGTATCATTCCGACTGGATAACAGGCCCGCCATCACATTTGTCTCTGGTGCCAGTCTGGACTCAAATTCCAAGAGATCCAGATCAGCGGTTGTGTATAGGAGGAAATAAATTCCCTCATACTCAAAGGAGCAATTCAACCGGCACAAAGTTGCCTGGGCTTCTATTCAACCGTGTTCCTAGTGATGAAAAGCACTGGATGGTGGAGACCAATTCTCAACCTCAAGCCATTGAACAAGTTCATAGACACACCCAGTTTCAAAATGTAGACTGTGAAATCGGTGTTGGCAGGGTTGGAGAAGGGGATGTGGACAGCTTCAATAGATTTGAAGGATGCTTATTTCCACATTCCAATATCGAGGAGTTTCCATCGCTTCCTGAGATTCGCATTCCAGGGCAGACAGTGGGAATTCAGGGTGTTACCCTTCGGAATTTTCGTTCGTAATAATTCAATTTGGATCATTTAATGTTGATCGGCATTACAAAATTGATGCACATTTTCTCCCGTCTTGTTGTTTGGTACATAAATTTGGTCTTAAAATATTTTTATAAGGAAGGTATTTAATCACGCCAAGACAGTTTTACGCGCATTTTGACTACAAAAGTGTGGAATAAACTTTATTCTATCTTGAACATACGTGGCCTACTATTAGTATTAACCTAATAGGCGGTCGAGATTTACAAATCCGAGGCCTGTATTGACTTCCAGAGGGGCCGGGAATGTATCAGGGCAGAGATCGGTCTGAAGTAGACACACCCTGTGACATGATTGTTATTATTATACACGCTATTCTTACAAATTTGCTCTTAAGAAAAATTTTCCTATACAGTCTGCTGAGTTAGGGGGTGCGCTTCTAATACAGAGTTTTGCCGTTTTGAAACTGCTATAAAAATCATTGGAGCTCATATGTCAAAGTTAAGGGGTGGGCTTCTATTAGATCATAGGCTACTATTAAGCGAAATATTGCGCTTGGCTTAGATTCTTCAACGTTCGCTATGAAAATGGAGATGTATTGGTAAGGTACCTCGCACAATTTAGTCCACTGAAGCTGAAAAATAGGTCAGATATCAAACGTAGGCGGAATCTACATAGAGAAGAAATTTATTATGTTTCACTGTTAGTATGAGATAAAATACGCAAGACATGATCCATATACACACTTCAAAATGGTGCATTCCTCCCACACACCCTCCCCCCCCCACCACCCCACCCCGAGTTCTCCTTTATAGACATCTACTCTGTATTGTGTCTATTCCTTAGTGTATTTTGCTAATAGTTCATCTTGAAGAGCTAGATCTAATACTTCGTTACATGAGTCCTGGATTAAATCGTGTAGCTTCGACTTGGATGATTCTGGCAAATTCTCAAGTGCAGTATCGTTCTCTCTTTGTGTAATAAATTCTACAAGCAACAATTTTTAAACTCGCCAGGACAACTTTATGGCAGTGCATTGCCCATTTTGCTTTCCAGACAACACTCCATGTATTGAACCTATTTCAATTAGACCGATTACAAAATTCCCATCAGACAGAGCAGAATCATCCATTTACTTGCCAATCATCTTTAGATATCCAGATGCCAGACAAAAATTCTGATCATGATTATGTGTTTTCCGTATCTAACAGTACTGTTCCGTATCAAGGGGTAGGCTTTCATGCATATCCGCAAGTCAAATGTCATCACAGTGCAAAACTGTCCAACCTCCCTGGTTGCTTCCTCCACATACATCAGTCACTCTTGAACCGTCTTGTATTCTGTGATAGGGTAATTGATAGCTGGGTAGTAGTCAATGGACCTTTCCACTTTTAGCTATGCCTCGTCCATCTATCGACGCTCCACCCATCCCTCCCTCGTGTTGGGATCGATTGATCTCTGAACTTCCCGACTATCAATTTCCAGAAAATAATACAGGTAAGCTGTTGAATATTTTGAAACTAATTTGACTGGGCGCGGTTGCTGCGTATGGCAGCAACAGCGTCCAGTCAAATTAGTTTTAAAATATTCAACAGCATGTTTCTTAAATAGCAAAAACATACAATTCTTACATTGTGTCAGTCTGACATCATATAATTGAGTGAGGAAATGGATTTATGAATTGTGCTGAACTTAGTTAATGCAATTTCAAATGCAGAAATAAATCCTGTCCACTCTAGTACATTGTGTCCTATTTCGCATCTCTCCAATCTGCGGAAACACCAGACAATATTTTGTTTTTGTACACTTTTCACAGATCCATACCAAACATAAATTGCCCATTTGATGTCTAAATAATGGCAAATAATATAGATTTGATTCTATTTTAATAGTTGTAACTCAATGGTTTTCCTCATGATTAATAAACCAAGTATAACCTTTAAATTGTCGAGAAATTCCAATTAGAAGTGGAGATATCAGCAAAATGAGTATGTGGCTGGTTTAACGGTGGCCATTTTTAATTTATGCAAATTGGATAGAGTGCTTGAATGAGTTTATTTTTTTGGAATATGATTTTTCTCAAATACGTGACACTAACAAACATTTTGGTACCCATAAAAAATTCTCATGTGGGGGAGTGGGGGTTGGGGGTGCATGGTGGGCCTCTTCAACTCCCGGCCTATTAACTCACTCCTAGAAAGAGATTTTCAAACTAAACAACATACCTGGCTGTTCCATCAGAAGAGGATGAGAGTAAGTGTGTACCCAACTTTGCCCAACACAGGTCATATATAATACCAAAGTGTCCTAAAAAGCGACCACGCAGGACACCACTTGGGATCTGGTAACAAGATTTTAAAATTTAATATAGAGTAACTGAACAAAACAAGATGATACATGAACCTACATGTAGATACACACAAAAGTGCATACCATATAGAACAAGAAGTGTATCCAATACCAAATGGACCTCTCCAGCTTTTTCCAAGCCCTGCCCAGCTCTAGCTAAGCTCCACCCACAACTCTCACGTGTTGGGAGCGATCGATCTCTGAACTGTCTGACAATCAATTTCCAGAAAACTATACAGGTAAGCTGTTGAATATTTTGAAACTAACTGGGTGCTGTTGCTGCCTATGGCAGAAACAGCGCCCAGTCAAATTAGTTTCAAAATATTCAACAGCATGTTTATTAAATAGTAGAGACATACAATTCTTACAACATGTCAAACTATTAAGAGTTAAAGACGGGCCTAATAGAATCATTTATGATGTAATGATTATGTTATCCTACATGTACGCGGGGGTACACGCCGCTTAGCTGATTATGACATCATATGACGTCATTATCCTGGAAAGGTCCATTATGCAGTCAGATAACACGTTCAATGTGCTCTACCCTAAATATGCAAAATAATATTATCTTGATTTCGCTGGGCAAAATATTCTATTAAACACATCAAAATAATGTCACTAATGAACGTATTGTTAGTTGATACTTACAATTAGCATAAGTCTGTCTCAGTCTGTCAACATTTTTTATACATGTGTATTTATGATAAAGCAATGAGTCAATCGTACTATGCCCCTTTCACATCGTAGCCAGTCAAAACCTGTCACTGTGCGGTAGTCATGATGTATGTCCATTTGCAAGCAGAGAGGCCTATGTTTGAAAATTTACCATAGGAATTAATAACTGAGCCAGTCATTTCAGTGGTAGATTTTCCAAAATAGTCTTCTCTTGGCCTGCAAATGCGGATTTATTAAGCAAATATTTTGAATCTCTTGACTAAATTTAGCTAATAAATAGTTAACACTGTACATAATAGAATGGAAAATAGGACAGCAGTAGGGTGGCAGAAACAAGAGGCCCAAAAGGCCTGTATCGCTCACCTGGAATTATTGGTCACTGGCACAAATGACCAAAACGAGATGACCACTACAAAAACTTACCAAACTAATTTCTGTGAAGGTTTAGTAACGTTTTATTAAAATTGGCCCATTTGTTAATAAGTAGTCTTTTATATGATTTTTCCAGAAAATCCAAGATGGCCGCCAAACACGCTAAATTTTGATTGATCCATGACGGCCATGTTTATTTACGTATCAACTTTCAATGGACATATTTTAATGGCGTTTCGGCTCTAATCGTATCTGTCAAATTTCAGCACAATCCGTTCAGCGGTTCTGTAAAAGTTGTTGTCATCCAAAATGGCCGCCAAACCATTTGGCAAATCAAGTTCTCTCGAACAAACCTGGTTCAGTTCTTGCCCTTGATGATACTTCCTGAGGTTTGAATCGATCCCAAAAGCGGTTTCGGAGAAGATTTTTACATTTCTAAAAATTGGCCAAAATCCAAGATGGCTGCCGGCCGGCCAAATTGGCCAATCAACTTCGTTTGAAAAAACCTGGTTCTCTATGCCCTAAGGATGTCAAACTGATATACTTTTGTTTCACTACGCTTGCCTTCGCAATGTTCTAGCCAACGGATTAGCCAAATACCATTTTTGTTAGCCAAATAGTAAATATTTTAGCCACATCTTTACTTCAATGTCATTTATGAACATGTTTGCAGTCACTCATCATCAGCTAATCCTATTAATTTTACAGTCCAGATACAATAGGGTCTTAATATATATTAAGAAATGTGTTGAATATTTTGAAACTAATATGACTGAAAGCTGCTGCTGCCTTAGGCAGCAACAGCTTCCAGTCACATTAATTTCAAAAAATTCAACAACGAAAACAGGCATTTTTGCTTTCCAATTGTAACACTGGATTTAGCTAGGATTCAGACAATCAAGAAAATTTAAAACTAAATTTTAATCATTAGCCAATGATTTATCCAATTCTGCTTTTCATTAACCAGATTTCAGTTTTACTAGCATTTGCCTAACTGGCTAGAGGGTAGATTGGTCCCGGCATACATACACAAACTTTGATAATGTATATGAAAAACGCTTGAAACAATAGCACAGGTAAAGCACATAGTGCAAAGCATATTATGAATCAATATTCGTATCTATTTCATATTGTTTCTCAGTAATGGCCCAGCAAAGCAAAGCACAGTACATTTATAAGTTAACACGTTTCCAAAATAAAAACAAAAACATCTTAGAAAGGTTTTGTTGAATATTTTAAACATAATTAGATTGGAAGAAATTGCTGGCTTGGGCAGCAATGTCTTCCAATTCATTTATGCTCAAAATATTCAACAGCACCTTTCTTTTTGTTTTGGAAACATTTAAAGTTATTTATGAGCTGTACTGTACCAATTAAGATATATAATGACTTTCTATGCATTAACTTACCTCATACACAAGCACCGAGAAGCCCTCATTATCCTGACAAGCACACGCTAAGTTCCTGATAAGAATATGTAAAATAAGATCTCATTTACTCTATAATTAAGTTGACATGCCTAATTTCAAAATATGCTTAGCTTTAATGTTTGTTTTAACCCTAATAAAACATCAACATTTTTAGTCCATAAGAATGAACAATCATCACATTCATTGTTTTTCACTGCTTGCATAATTTGAACCGTTTCACTGAAAGATCCCCGAAGAAGTAAATTCTTTACGGTATAAAACTTATTCTGTTAAATATTTTGAAATTAATTTGACTGGAAGCCGTTGCTGCCTAGCAACGGCTTCCAATCAAATTAATTTCAAAATATTCAAGTATTTCTGTATGGTTGCCTTGTAAACAAGATGGGGAATTCATCGGTGAAAAGGTTTAACTGAAAATTGATTATTATGCAAACAGTTTGGAAAAACATAATAAATGTAATGCTTTTTTATCAATATGGAGTCAAAATTTTGATGTGAATTAATCTGGAAACATTCTATGTAATAGCACTTTTTGAACTTATCTATCAAGGATGCATATATCTATCAAGGATACAAGTTGGTCCAAACACAAATGACACAGAAGCACCAATATTCATGGATAATCAATGTAATCAGGTGCACAGGATTCCATATGTTCAATCACATACATGTAAATAATTGATCATATTCAATTTAATGTCTGTGTTTCTGTACAGGGATAAGCCTCCGTGTTATGGTTGGGCGATATTGCTCAAGGCATGACGATATCGGTATCTCATTAAAATACCGCGGTATCACGATATATCGTCATTTGGGTGGGGTGTGGAGTTAGGGTGTAAACATAGAATAACATGTATTTCAAATTGGTGGTGTCTAAAAGTTATTTTCATTAAATTTGTTGCATTGAAACCGTAAATTGAGATCGCCTTGATTGCCATTTCCGCATATTTAATACACGAAATTCCACACTTTGACACCCTTCAATATACAGTTTAAAGCAACGAATGTAATGCAACACATTATTCATTACAAATAAGAAAAATAAAGGATTTTCTTCTGTTCTTGTGTTGTATTTTGTGTTATCTTTACCTCACGACAACTGTCAAAAGATTGAGCAAGGAACACGCATTAACTTCATTGCGCAGAAAGGAATTCCGCAGAGCAAAGTCTGATTGGCCGCGTATCATACTTGAGCCAATCAGAATTCACACTGCAGAATTCCGACAGCCGTTATCACGCCCACCGCTAGTGTAGACGATGCAAATTAATAAAATAACGCTGTATGATTTTGAACGAGAACCAGCGTGAAGACTGGAAACAATTATATCAGATTTTATTTGGTCTGTAATATTAAATACTAATTTGCCCCATTGTAGACCTATTCAAATTCGCTCACTACTTAGCGGTCCTATCCATTGATCTCAAGGCATAGCCGGGATGTGTGAAATTAACCCAGTTAACACTGCAACCAAAACTGCCACAACAGATCGAAGACTGGAAATAATTAGGCCTAAATTATTTATTTTAAGGCTGTTTCTCACTTAGAATAAATCTGTAATGTTATGTGGAATGAATTTTGATCTGATTCGTTTAAAAATGCTAAATATATTGTATAAAGTTACATAAAAACGTATAACGGTAAAGTAAGAGATTAACTTCCCCCTCACCCACCGTTCCAAGCTGTGGTATTGATAAGGGACTAAAAGTGTGTGTGGTTTCCTATCGACCTAAAAAGTTTTAAAGTTTAAATCTTTCACGGTCAGAAGAATGTTTAACCATGCAGATCAATGACTAATGGATAAATAGCTTGACCTGTAGTAATGACGTCATCAGATTGGAATGTGGGTAGTGCAAATGGTATTCCCCACTGACTAACACTCAGAATGAGGCAAGAAAAAACATGGCGTCGACTATTTATGTAATTATTAAAAGTGAACTACAAAGGATTATTTTGTACTTTAAATCATTTTATTAGCGCAAACAAACCATGAATTAAATGAACACAGATTATTTTGGAGTTTATTAAGTTTTTATTACCTTAGACAAAGACTGGATTATTACTTAAAGACTATTACTGGACCGAATAGAGGTAAGAGTATGACATTTCTAACTTAGTTATTTATATTATGCTCACAGTTAAAAGTGCAATATCGTCCTGTCGGTATTGACGATATTTACGATTTTTCGAAATTATGACGATTTCGGTATCGGTATATCGCGATATTGACGATAATATCGAAAAATCGCCCAACCCTACTCCGTGTCTATGCATATTTGGTACACATATTTTCAAAACCTATGAAATGAAATGAATGCATATGGTTCTAGGCAGGAACAGAGGGATCAATTTCTAGCTATACCCCGCCCACTTTTTCAGTGTCTTGCAATCAATTTATATACTATTACTTTGAATCCAGAATTCCCATTTTCAAGGTAATTATACAGGTAAGCTGTTGAATATGTTGAAACTAATTTGACAGGGGGCTGTGGCTGCCATTGGCAGCAACAGCTCCCAGTCAAATTAGTTTCAAAATATTTAACAGAATATTTTTTTTAATTGTAAATTTATCAAAGACAAACAATTTGTAAACTCGACCAACCTTGAGCTTCGTCATGGAGTTGCGTGTATAACTATGCCATTATGATTCTGACATAAGCCTACATGTGACATAATTGATTATGACATCATATACATGAGTGGCAGGTTAGATCCCTCGATTGTCTGCACTTTTTCTAATGCACAACTACAACACTAGAAGATGTAACGCATAAACACATATATAACTATGCCTTGCTACTAGAACACAAACTATAAACGCATATGCTTGATAGGTCCAACATGCCTATTGAATTCTAGCTTTAGTCTCGCTTTCCATACTGGTGGAGTTAAAAATCAATGTCACTCGCTCATCCCTCAAAGGTTAACTCACAACAGTGGCAGGTTCTCGACAATGACTACGCAATCTACTACCATTAACTCACCTTCCATCATGGGAGAATTTGAGCACATAGCATCCTTTACGCCCGCCGGGCAGACTGAGAAGCAAGTTATTTGGCACTTTGCACACCTGTCCAGCCAAGCGTGACCATGATGTGAGCTTTCTGGGAAGCTCCTCTCTGAAATGGCAAAAGTTGTGATGGATATTTCTGTGTTATTAGGCTTGCCATCAAGTGTCATGCTACTTGTACCACGAACACCCATGTCTGTCTGTCTGGCCAGTGCAATAGTTCAAGGTCTACTGGAAGGATTTTGACCAAACATGGATGCAAGGTTGCACTTGGCATCCCAAAGAACTTTATTGAATCATGGATCAAAAAGTCAGAGATTCAATGTGAGATAAGTTAAGTCTTTTATCGACGACATTCCATACCTATTTTAATGTCAATATTAATTGTCTTTCCTTCAAATTAGATTGCAAATATTCACCAGCATACTTCTTAGATTATAATGAATTTGTCATATTTTAATGTCAATATTAATTGTCCTTCCTTCAAATTAGATTGCAAATATTCACCATCATACTTCTTAGATTATAATGCATTTGTCATATCTGGGGTGGCGAGGGTAATGATGGGGTGTCGGTGGGTAATTGGGTATTCTGACCTGCTTTTGGCCTCCCAGTCCAATCTTGCCTTGAAGTCCTGATATGAGGTTCTACTCAGCTCCTACAATGAACAGGTTATTTTTTTACAAAGACAATATTTATTCACTCATTAGCAGGGTGTCGTACATGTAGATAACATTTTAAATAGAATAATCTTTACCATATAGTACAGGTCAGAAATAAATTAATATTTTCAACACAAAGAGAAACATGTATATTAGTTAGTACAATTTTGAACACGATGTAAGAAAGGTTCTGTTGAATATTTTGAACATAATTGGATTGGAAGATGTTGCTGCCTTAGGGAGCAATGTCTTCCAATCCAATTACATGTATGTTCAAAATATTCAACAGTATGTTCTATTTTGCTTTGGCAACATTCGAGGTTATCGCTGAGCTGTCCTGTATCTTTTACGATTAGCCCTGCAACCCATGAAAAGCAAGTGACCCAATGGACCTTTCCAGTTTTAGCTATGCCACCACCCATCTCTATCTAAGCTCCACCCACACTTCGCCGTGTTGGGATCGATCGATCCCTGAACTTTTTTAACATCAATTTCCAGAAAACTATACAGGGAAACCTATTGAACATTTTGAAACTAATTTGTCATAGAAGTTCTTCGCCACGATCCTAACAGCTTTGAAACTACCACTTCACGCAAGGAGCGTGAATCTTTTTGGATCCACCAACAAATGCTGCGCCCAGATAAATTAGTTTCAAACTATTTAACAGAATATTTATTAAATGGTACAGACATACAATTCGCACAATGTGTCAAACATGTCAAACTATTACGTGTTAAAGACGGACTATATCGAATCATTCATGACATCATGATTATGCCGTCATCCTACATGTCACATAGTTGATTATGACATCATATGATTGAGTGAGGAAATGGATTCATGAACTATACAAGACAGGAGTTATACAGGTATGCTGTTAAATATCGTGAAAACTAATTTGTCTGTAACCTGTTCCTGTCATAGACAGACTCCCAGTCTTATTAGTTTCAAAATATTAAATAGACCATGCACAGCATTTGTTGATGGATTCAAAAAGATTGACCCTCCTTGCGTGAAGTGGTAGTTTCAAAGCTGTTAGGATCGTGGCAAAGAACTTCTATGACTCTTTATTGGATGCAGCTTATTTGGAAGATTTTCGCTTTCAATTGAAATCGGCGGAAAGCATGAACAGTTCTGTTTCTGTCATTTTTCTATCTTGTTTGGGATAGTCCTGCCATGATATCCATTGGTGTTGGAATATGAGAAATTTTCCCAAGTAGGTTGACCACAATGGTGGTTGAATCTAAACGAAATCTAGGATTTCTTTTTTCACGAGAGAGTTGATACTTACCTCCCTAATACTTTTGATATTGCTAAATATTGGCTTTCACTCAATAAACACTCAGATTTAAAACAGTTAGGTGCCCCTACTGGGCAGGGAGTCAGAGCGTAGTCTGGCGGATGCCAGCCCCACCACCGCGCATGCGCAGACTAGCACTTCCTCTGACTAGATTATTGGCTGACACACATGCAACTATAAAGAGCCTGAAGACCGAGCCTCTGTGGGGTGGAGAGGCCGGGTCCGTATCTAGGGAGGTAAGTATCAACTCTCTCGTGAAAAAAGAAATCCTAGATTTCGTTTATTTCACTTCAAGAGTATACTTACCTCCCTAATACTTTTGATATTGCCAGAATTCGAAAGTGAATCTGGCGGGAGGGAGGCGAGGTCAAAAGACCAGCTCATCCCTATACGCTTTTCTGCGTTTAAGGCACTTAAACTTCTGAAACTGTAAGAAAAAACAGTCAGGATTTGACTAACCATCGGATAACACGACCGATGTATGAGAGATGACCGAATGTCATATGCGCTCCCCCCCCCTCCTTCCTGGGAGGAAGAGTCGACTGACCTCAATGTCCTATACGCTCTCTACGTACAAGTGCCATGTACTACAGGACAGAGACGAAAAAGCTCCATTTTCGTAACTCTCAACAATGAACCACACAAATACACAAACCATCACCATATTAATAACGGGTAATCGTGACAATACAATCAACAACGGACAACACATGAACAAGACTGACCTTGTTGAAAATGGCTGCTGACATCATCTTCCCATCGGTAAAGACTGATGCAGGCCCAAAAAAGTGGGTGTTTCCATAAATTAATTGTGATATATATAAGTAATGAGGAAATCACCTCAAAAAATATAAACCGATTTATTTTTTCAAAACCGACAAGGCGAGAGGATTAGAGGTGTCACGGAGATAATGGTCTGTAAAACTTGACTCACAGTGCCACTGAGCCACCGACATAATATCATCCACAGGGACCCCATTAAATAGGGCCGTGGATGTCACTACGCCGCGGACACTGTGAGCCTTGGCCACGTCAACCTGCTTCCCGGTGGCGGATTTATGGCAAAACTGAATGCATTCCACAATCCACCTGGAAATGGTGTCCTTAGAAGCCCTCCCATGGGGTTCAATATATGACAACCATAACGCTGACTGGTCGGTGCGCCATGCCGCCGTACGTTGTTTGTACCGGCGCAGCGCCCGGACGGGACACCATGCTTTAGAATTAGGATCATATCTAGTTAAAGCAGGCAAAATAATAGGTTGACCTGGATATTTCAACGACTGATTTTTAGCCAAGAAATTAATCCTAGGTAGCAGCTTAAGGCCTTCCCCTGAAACCACAAAACGGTCATCCTCGGCTGATAAGGCATGAATCTCACTCCTACGCCTAGCCGAGGCCGCAGCAATTAAAAACACAGTCTTCAGTGTTAATAGTTTCATAGAAATGGAACTAAGTGGTTCAAAAGGCTTATCACCTAGTACTTGAAGCACTAGCGATAAACTCCAAGACGGAATCACAGGAGGATTCCTTGGTCTTAGATTGCCCATGCCTTTAATTAATACATTCAATGTATTTACTTCATCACTTCCCCTCTTAGCCAAGCAAGGAATAACAGACATTAATGCTGACTTATAACCAGCAATAGAGTTAGGCTTGAGGCTATAGGCATCATAGAGGTGACAGAGGAAATCAGCTACTACTTGAATAGATGAATCCATTGGATCAATACATCTTTTTGAGCACCATTCTGCAAATCTGTTGATTTTATAATTATATGCTCTGGAGGTTGACCCCCTCCTGGCTTTGGCCATAAACATGGCTGCTTGCTCAGAAAAGCCCTCCTTAATTCTAGATTCCTTGACAACATCCACGCAGTCAATCTGAACATTGACGGATTGTTGTGAAGGGCCTTGCCCTGGAAGATAATATCGTCCATCAGAGGCAGAGGAACCGGATTGCAGACCAGAAGGTCCAGCAGATCCGTATACCATGATCGGCTTGGCCAATCCGGGGCGATCAGAAGCACTTGGCATTCCTCTTGTCTGATTTTCTGAAGAATTTTTGGAATCAGGATTGCTGGAGGGAATGCGTATGCATACATTCTCCCCCAGCTGATAGCTAACGCATCTGTTGCGAAAGCGCTTGGATCCGGAATCGGAGAGACGTACGTCGTCATCTTCGCATTCTTCTTCGTTGCGAACAAATCGATGTTGGGTTTCCCCCAATGGTCGAACAGACGATCCGCCACACATTGATTTAGTTGCCATTCCGTGGGTAAAACACTCATCCTTCGGCTCAATGAGTCTGCTAGCAGGTTTAACCTTCCCGGAATATGAACTGCTTTCAAGGTAATCTGGTGATCCAGACACCAACAAAGCAGTTTCCATGTCATCATACAGAGACTGGGCGACTTCGTTCCGCCCTGGCGGTTTATGTAAGTCACAACTGTTGAGTTGTCTGAACGAATAAGAACAATCTTGCCCTGAACTTTCTGTAAGAAATGTTCCAGGCCCAGGACTACTGCTCTTAGCGCCAGTAGATTTATATGTTCCTGTGACTGTTCCAGATTCCAAAGCCCTGATATCGTGGATTCTTCCAGGCAAGCTCCCCAGCCCTCCATCGATGCATCTGTATACACAGTCACCTGAGGGTGGGGAGGGGTTAGCAAAACCCCCGGTAAGAGATTCTCTGTATTCAACCACCATTGCAGGTGGTGAATCAGAGGCGCCAACACTGACACATTCGAGTCCAGCGAACCTGTACTCTGGGTCCATTGTGTCATGAGAAACAACTGGATCGGCCGCCTGCGTAAGGCGGCCTGAGGAATGACTGGTTCCAACGAAACCATCAACCCCAGCATTCTCAAGTAAACCCGTGCCAGGACATGACGACTGTCGCACACTGACTGAATCAACGAGATGAGTATTTGAACCCTCTCCTGAGTAGGATAAACATATCCTGTCTCCAGATCGAAGAACATCCCCAGGTAAACAAACTTCTGGGATGGAGTCAGCTCTGATTTTGGGAAATTGATCATCCAGCCCAAGTCTGTGAGAATTTTCAAAACAATCTCCAGATTGGCGGACAAACTTTCCCGGGTGTGCGCTTTCAACAGCCAGTCGTCTATGTACGTGTGGACTGCTATGCTTCTCCTGCGGAGGTATGCTGTGATCGCAAGAACCACACGGGTGAAAACCCGAGGAGCCGTGGAAATTCCGAAGGGCAACACCCTGAATTCCCACTGTCTGCCCTGGAATGCAAATCTCAGGAAGCGACAGAAACTCCTGTGGATGGGGATGTGGAAATAAGCGTCCTTCAAATCTATCGACGCCGTCCACATCCCCCTCTCCAACCCCGCCAACACCGAGCGCACCGTTTCCATCTTGAAACTGGGCGTCTCGATGAACTTGTTCAATGGCTTGAGGTTGAGAATCGGTCTCCACCCACCGGTGCGTTTTGTTACCAAGAACAGGGTTGAATAGAAGCCCGGACACCTTTGTGCCGGCTGAATAGCTCCTTTTTGTACGAGGGAATTTATCTCCTCCTCGATACACAACCTTTGACCTGGATCTCTCGGAATGGGAGTCCAGACTGGCACCAGAGACAGTCGCGACGGCGGGCCTGTCATCCACTCTGGATGATACCCCACGGAAAGCCATCGCAAGACTAAACGGTCCTGAGTTAACCGTTCCCACTCTTGCATGTGGTCGGCTAGCCGGCCTCCCACCGGTCCACCTAGGGACCGCGGTGGACACAAGGCATGCAAGAGCGGCACTGTCTCCGTCGCCATACACACCGGCGTGGTCCTTACCGCGGTAAGCGCCCTGTCAGGAACGATAACCACGCCCAGATCCTCGCGCGACCCGCCCCGCCCCGCGCGCACCTCGGTGCACGGGCGGCTGCCTGGCTGACGGCGGCTGAGGAGCCTGCGCCCCCCTCACTGCTGGCCGAATCGCACGCGGCCGAGGCCGGCGCTGCGACGGCGGCTGGCCTCTGACTTGGCCAGCACCACCTCGAGCCTGCAGGGGACGATACGCAGGGGCCGCGGCGCGAACGTTAGCACGACGCAGCACCTCAAACTGTTCGCGCAGCGCCCTCTGGTTATTCACCAGGGTGACCGTCTCCTGGAGGTGGCGACATCCCTCACCTCCAAAAAGACCAGGACCCGTCATAGGCGTACGGAGTAGCCTATTATACAGGTCCTGAGACGGGCACAGATTGTCCAGGGCAAATGTGCGTCTTGCCCTGACACTCCTGGTCACCGCCCGCGTCATACAGTCCAGCGCCAGGTTAGTACCATCCTGGATGGTTCGCTGGACCGCGAGCGGGCCTGGCTGGCGCGATGCGGATGCCGTTACTACCCCTTGTAACAGCTGGGAGACGTGGGACAGAGCGGCAATCGAAGCCCTCCCACTCTCCTCCGCATCACGCAACGCGGTATTCGCCGAACGCAACGCGTTCGCGCACAAGACCCCCGCGTCAGAACGGGAGCCTGGCCGCGTATCCTCACCCAAAGCCGCGCGGTCATCCACGCTGGGCTTGGGTACCACACCGTACCGCTGGTAGTCCAGGGGCACGATGCGACAACGCCTGGCCACCTCGCGAGGGGCCTTCGCGAGACGTCCACTCGTGTTAATGGACGCCTCCGCCGCCTTGAACATGTCAACGACATGCTCCGCCAGCGGCAGAGAAGGCATAGCGTTAGCAGTTGGTTTCCCAGCTAACCACGGCGTGTGAACACGGTGGCTAGCCGACTGCTCCACGGGCAGATCAGGCCTAACGCTCACCAACCACTGGCAAGCGTCATACCAATCCACCTCCGTGGCTAACTGCGAGCGCTCTACAAGACGGGGTCCTTCGTCTTCCTCCTGAGCGCAAGCAGTAGAGCTTGACGGCGGGTACGCTGATACACCTGGCAAGCCAGGGAAAACATGCGGGCCTGACAGCACCGGCATGAGAATATCACTGGTTTGACCAGGAGCAGGCACCGCGGTAGAGCGCGGGGTATATATAGCCCTACCACGGGCCCGGCCAGCACCAGCTACACTCTCGGCAAGCCGAGGTATGCGGTACCGCTGGCCATCAGCAGCGCCCTGGGCCACCACCTGAACCGCGGACCTTACTCCAGGGTGAGTAATACCGTGGAAAAAAGCGCCTGTATTCCCCGCGAGGGGTGCACAAACGTCTTCATCCATGTCCACGTCGTCAGACGGCGACCCTAGCAGGTAATCCTCATCACCCTGGTCAGAAAGATTAGACCCCGGGTCAGCAAAGAGAGCTAACCCGGGCTGACCAGGAACGGTGCCATAGGAGGTACTGGCCACCGCGGCGTGCGGATACCCCTGGACTGATAAGCAGCCAGCGGGTTCCAGCGACAACCGTCCACGGTCCCCTATCGGCGCGGCAATAAGCCTGCTGCCAGGGCCGTGGAACGCCCCCTCTAATGGGGCCACCTCTGAATCGTCGGACAACGGAAGCGGACTAAGGAAAATCGATCCAGAGGCGGGGATTACCTGCTCCGAAGCCGATGATGAGGACAATAAAGGATCTGGTCCAGGAAGCACGCCACGAAGCAACCCTGGAACCAAATCTTTTATTGTCCTCTTCATCTCTCCCAACATCTCGGTCCGGAAGGTCTCCATATCCACCGCGGACGAGACCTTCCCCTTACCCTTCCTACTTACAACCTCTCGTTTCCGCTTCTTCTTCTTCTCCTCCTCTACCACCTTGTCCGTCGCCTGTAAGCAGCACAAGAATTCGGACATTAACTCGCCCCCCCAGTGCTTACATATGTCACAATTAATCAATGGACCACAAGGGCTACATCGATAACACAGATGCGGCCAGAACTTCACATGCATAAAACGTCCACAGGACGCGCAACCCGGTCCCTGAAACAGGGCAAAGGACAAGGAGTATGAGCAACTAGTTAAGCTTAGAAACTCAATCCAACTCAAGGAGAAGGAAAACGATCATAAAGATCAATATACATCAAAAACCAGCATAGCGCTTGAATTGCTAATAAATACATAGCCAGCTGATTATGACGTCATTAATCCCGTGACAGGAAAAATTCGATCCCAACAAAACATCCAAGTGCAAAGACGAATTGTATGCTGAATGGATAAGTTGACTACACAACCATCAGATACATATAGATAACTCTTTTCTGGCAAAAATGTTAATTATCTCCCTTTGATTGTTTACAATAATTAACATCACCACATTATCAATAACTAGATACCTGACACTTTGTATAGACAAACCATCCAACGTGACGAACCGGAAACTCCACCATCTGCACGCCTCTTAACTCTCTCCACCTCATGGGGAAGGAATTGGATCAAGAGGGCAAAGTGAGAAGACCTTTATACCAGGCCTCCAACTCACTGGACATAATTTTTCATTTGGTTAGATAACCTAACAGTGTTAGTAGGAAATGGAACCATGGTGGAGAGAATACTAATTCTCTGGTACTGTGACATCACCACCTAGCGTCATACAGACCTGTGGACATAAACAGAAAGAGAAATTAGTCCTAGGTAGCACCGAGTTGATATAACCCAACCAACCAAGGCGCTTATCACGGTAAACGCGAGTCCCGGAAACACAATACACCGGGAAGAAAACTCGCTAATTTTACTAGAAGTCACCTGATTTAAAGGTCCTCCGTCCTCCTGTGGCGACGTATTCCTATCCGCCATCCAAAAAAGTGACTAACACTCCAAACAAACACCACTTAAACAGTTTAAGAGAGCGAAAAAGCTATTGAACAAAAAAAACATGTGTGATCTCTTTGCCAATAATCTAGCAAAGAGGAAGTGCTAGTCTGCGCATGCGCGGTGGTGGGGCTGGCATCCGCCAGACTACGCTCTGACTCCCTGCCCAGTAGGGGCACCTAACTGTTTTAAATCTGAGTGTTTATTGAGTGAAAGCCAATATTTAGCAATATCAAAAGTATTAGGGAGGTAAGTATACTCTTGAAGTGAAAAACAGGGATGCTTCCAGCAATGTTAGCCATTGTCTCCTATCTTCAAAGTGGATGAATATATAACGCAACTCTCGTTTAATTAAAAATGAAATCTTCAAAAACTTGGTGCTTAGCTATATTATATTTGCCTGCCGCTTTCTGCTGTTTGAAAAGTCCAGACTCTTCTAACAGCAGAAAGAGTCAGGCAAATATAATATCTAAGCACCAAGATTTTGAAGATTTCATTTTTACAATACGATAACCGAGCCAGTCATTCCAGTGGTAAACTTTCACCAGATGGAGTGCGTTTCGTGTGTCGAACCCTTTATTAGTTTTTGCACATATCACACATGTGTGTCCGTGTTGCAAAATAAGGATTTCTTAAAATAGTATACCCCTTGATAAATCAAATGTCTTTGCGACCTCTAACATTTTTCTTATTCTTGAAAAGAAGACAAATCACACAGAAACAAGCATTCTGTAAGTATTGCTTTGCAATACATGTGCCCTACCTCGTGATATAAATCTTTAGAGATTGACAGTCAAAATATCCATTAAGAATTGACAGAAGCAGCTGAAACTCGAACTTGATCTGCAACTTCTCATAACATAGCAATTAACCAAGTTTCAGTTATATATGGTGAAGGAGAAGGAAAAAGTCTTGAAAGCTGATATGTTTGTATTTCATAAGTCGAAAAGGGACATAACTCCATACAAAAATGACGTAAACGCCTGAAACTCGAACGTGGTCTGTAATTTCTGATAATAAAGTAATGTACCAATTCTCAGTATAATAGCTTGAAAGACTGCGAGAAAAAGGGCGGAAAACAAATATTTTCGTATTTCATAAGTCGAAAGGGGGCATAATTCCATGAAAAATGGGTGAAAATGTCTGAAACTTGAACTTGCTCTGTAACCCCTTATACTAAAGTGATGTACAGATTTTTCCTTAAATATCTTGAAGGAGTACGAAAAAAAGTGCAGAAAGCTGATATTTTTCATATTTCCCAAGTCGACTCCATCAAAAATTTATGCATACGCCTGAAACTCGAACTTGGCCTGTAACTTCTCATAACAAAGCATGTTGCAATTCTCAGTATAATATCTTGAAAGACTGCGAAAAAAAGTGCGGAAAACTAATACTTTTTGTATTTCATAAGTCGAAAGGGGGCATAACTCCATGACAAATTGACGAAAATGTCTGAAACTCGAACTTGCTCTGTAACTCCTTATACTAAAATGATGCACCGATTTTCGCTTAAATATCTTGAAGGAGTGCGAAAAAGTGTGGAAAGCTATTTTTCGTATTTCTTAAGCTGAAAGGGGGCATAACTCCATACAAAATTGACGCATACGCCTGAAACTCGAACTTAGTCTGTAACTTCTCATAACAAAGGAATGTAGAAAATTCTCAGTATAATATCTTGAGACTGCGAAAAAAAGTGCGGAAAGCTGATATTTTTCGTATTTCTTACGTCGAAAGGGAGCATAACTCCATCAAAAATTGACGCATACACCTGAAACTCGAACTTGGCCTGTAACTTCTCATAACAAAGCAATATAGCAATTCTCAATTACCTAATTCTTGTTGCAAAATGGGTCCAATTCCCGTAAAATATGGGGAAAATTTGAAAATTATTTTAATTTTGCCGTAGACTAGATGCAATGATGGTACAGAACAAATCTGTAACGTATTATTGAGATTGGATAAGCCCTTAATGAATTAAATGTACATTGAAAAACTTTAATATTTACCTAATTCTTGTTGCAAAATAGGCTAAGTTCATACGCCGTAAAAATATGGAAGATTTGAAAATTATTTTTAATATGATGTAGACTGGATGCAAATCCGTAAGGTTTTATTGAGATCGGACAAACCCTTGACGGATTAAATGTACATTGAAAAACTTTATCTGACGCTGCGCGCCATTTGGTACGCTAGGGCTCAACTAAAAATAGTCTTCTCTTGGCCTGCAAATTTCACTTTTCTTGACAAATTGTGACCATTAAATGGTTAATGTAGTAAGAATGTACCTCTTGCGTGGCAAACATAGATCTGTAAGATGGTTCAACTTTTTCAGGGGGTGTTAATGATTTCATAGTGACATACAGCGTTGAGGGATAAGTTGATCGTGTTGTCTCTTTCCACCAATGGTAGAGCTATGAATGAAGAATAATGCGAGCTTTCATGCAAGCCTTTCATAAGCAGAATGTGTATAGAACATAAGATTAAAGCCATCATGATGTGCTAAAGTTCAACATTTAACCCTTTATCCCTCAAATTTGTTCAAGAAAATTTAAATTTTCTTATAGAAAATGTTCATTTTCAGACCAAGATAAGACTATCCTTGAAAATTTATCACTGAAATGACTGGCTCGGTTATCGAGCCAGTCGTTCCAGTGGTAAATTTTCAAAAATAGTTTTCTTCTGGTCTGCAAATGGATATTTCTCAAGACTGGTGCAGAGGCCATTTTGGCCGACTTGAGTTAATGGTCAAGATTAGCTATGAAAATTGAAATTTTTGCTTAGTGGATGTCCACTTACAGCTCAAGAAGACTTTTTTTAAAACTTACCACTGAAATAACAGGCTCGGTTATCGAGCCAGTCATTCTAGTAGTAGAATTCTGAAAATAGCCCTCTTGCTCCTCCAATGGACGTTCCTTAAGACCAATGAAGAGGTCGGTGTTGGCAGGATAGATCATTAAATGGTTAACTATAACAAGTGGCAATTAGAGAAATAAAAATTAACAATGAATGAATCCACTTTTACTATTCCCCGCCCATCTTTAGCTAAGCTCCACACATGCTTTGCCAGTGTAAGGATCAATCGAACACTGAACTCCCTGTATGTTAATCTCCTGAAAGCTAAACATGTTTACAAGCTATTGAATATTTTGAAAATAATTTAAGTGGGTGATGTTGCTGCCCATGGCAGGAACAGCGCTCAGTCAAATTAGTTTCAAAACATTCAACAGAATGTTTATCAAATAGGAGACATACATTTGTACAACTGACAGACATTTAAAAGTTCCTGACGGCATTAGCTACATCATTCTGTAAGTAGTTGATTGTGTCGACAACCTACATGTGACGTAATTGATTATGACATCATATACATCATTGACAGATTGGATTCCTCTACTGGATGCTCTAACACCATTTAATATATAATTTTCTTAAAAATTTTAAATACCTAGACTTTCAAATTACAAATCTTAGAAAAAGGTTATTTCTTACTCTTATTTTTACAAGACAAAATATCCTCGGGTCACCGCAAAAAGTAATATATTTGCTGACCCGAACGATATAGAGAATCCAAAATTGTACAACGTTGTGATGCCAGTAAGCAGTACTATGCAGTAATAATTATAACCACCTGTGCTGTCTGTGAGAGGTACAAAGTTGAAATAAGTGTGAGAGATCTTTTTGCGTTAACTTACTAACCTCTACTTGATCTTTTTTTGTCCAAGCACATGAGGGTGGCTGGAAAAGTTGTAGCCTCACTTTCGATCCAGAGTTAATTTTGTTATTTTTACCAACGATCTGAAATAAATATTACGAAAAGAATGGACCTTTGCAGTTTTAGCTATGCCCCGCCCATCTCTATCTTAGCTGTACCCACACTTCGACATGTTGGGATTGATCCATCCCTGAATGCCCTAACTATCAATTTCCTGAAAGATATACAGGTAAACTGTTGAATATTTTGTAACTAATTTGACTGGGTGCTGTTGCTGTCTATGGCAGCAACAGCGCCCAGTCAAATTAGTTTCAAAATATTCAACAGAATATTTATTAAATAGTAAAGACATATAATTCGTACAACAACGCATAGTCCGTCTTCAAATATGCGATTGTGATGTACTTATCTACATGTACGTCATAATGATGTCATTCATTATGATGTCATCCTACACGTCACGTAGCTGATTATGATGTCATATGATGGATGGATAAACTCCGAAAGGTCTATTGTTCATACACAGTACAGCTCATAAATAAGGTAAAATGTTCCTAAAACAAAAACATGTTAGTTAGTACCATTTTGAACATGATGTAAGAGATATTCTGTTGAATATCTTGAACTTAATTTGATTGGAAGTCGTTGCTGCCTAAGGCAGATGCGGACAAGTGGTGGGATGAATCAACTGACTTTATGGATTATTTTAATCAGCTTTCTGGGAAATCAGCTTGCGATTTGAAAAAAAGAATATATGTCAACCATGGTAATGGTAGAATAAGCGATGATATTATTATTCATTGTACAGATTGTTTTTAGCATTTAAGCAGTCTTTTAGGCAGGATTTAACTGAAGATGGTTCTAATTTAGTGACTCATAAACCACTGCACTTAATCTATTGAGCATTATTATCCACACGCTTTTCGAAGAAAAGGTGGGGATTATGTGATGCGACTGTGTGTGTGGGCCGGCTGTCTGTGCACTTATCGACTCTAACGCATCTCCTTCTAGACCGTTTAAGATAGAAACTTGAAACCTTGGCGATGATTATGCCTATGGGCAAGGATGTGCATGATACTTTCGGAATTTTGTTCTGACTACCAACAGCCCGCCCCTCCCCAGGGCTGGGTCCAGGGGGTCAAAATGTTAAAATTGTCCAGTAATTATCGATTGTAATGCAACTCCTAGACCATTTCAGATAGAAACTTGAAACACACACACACACACACACACCACACCACACCACACCACACCACACCACACCACACCACACCACACCACACACACACACACACACACAGGTGTACGGCCTTGGAGGTGGGAGATGTGGGGTAAAAAATAAAAATTTTCCAACGGTTGTCATGTCGCATATCATTTTCGAGCCAATGATGAGTAGACTACAGTACAAGGAAATATTTTGATCTTGGGTCAAACTGAGGGTAGGGGGCGGGGTCAAAAGTGGGCATCAATCAATTGTAACGCAACTCCTCCTAGACCATTTCACATAGAAACATGAAACATAGAAAACATGGCCAGGAATGTGCATGGCACTTTTGAAATTTTGTTATGACTCCCAGGGGTGGGGGTTGTGGGTCAAAAAATAAATTTATCCAAAGGTGGTCATGTCACATATCATTTTGAAGCCCATGAGTAGTAGACTGCAGTACAAGGAATTATTTTGATCTTGGGTCAAACTAAGTGTAGGGGTGGGGTTAAAAGGTCAAAATTGGGCACGAATAAATTGTAACGCAACTCTTCGCACACCATTTCAGATAGAAATTTGAAACTTTGGGGATAATCACACCTATGGGCAAGGATGCACATGACGCATTGGAATTTTGATATCATCCCCAGGGGTAGGGGTGGGGGAAATGGTGGGCAAAAAATAAATTTGATCAAATGTGGTCATGTCACATATCATTTTGAAGCTTGTAGTTAGTAGACTACAGTGCAACACATTATTTTGTTCTTGAGTCAATCTCAGGGCAGTGGACAGGGGTCAAGTTGTCAAATTGGGCATCAGGCAATTGTAGTGGAACTACGAGCACACCATCTCAGATAGAAACTTGAAACTTCAAATGGGGATCATTGCATTTCATTTTGAAACGCATTACCCATTGAAACCACATTTCAAGGAATTTATTGTGTTTTGGGTCAAAGTGAGGGTAAAGCTTGAAGTGGTGAATGCGTGGGGATTTGCGATGGCATGCCATCGACTGCGCATTCTAGTTGGAAATATAATATATCTGGACAACTGATAGGATAGGAAAATGAAAACTTTAATAGCTACCATAGGATTATGGAGGCTCAATCTGTTAAAATTCAGTTTGATTTATTAAAGCTATTGTTTGCTGCATCAATATAAGATATGGTAGCCAACAAAATCAATAATTTTGTAGCATTAGTAGGGAGAAATAGTAAAAATGTCTTTAGTTATTCCGAATAGAACCTCGGAAAAACACGATGTAAGAAATGTTCTGCTGTATATTTTGAACATAATTGGATTGGAAGACATTGCTGCCTAATTAGGCAGCAATGTCTTTCAATCCAATTATGTTCAAAATAATCCCTACTATATTTTATTTTGTTTTGGAAACATGTTAGAATA
Source organism: Chaetoderma sp. LZ-2023a (assembly GCA_034401795.1). NCBI lineage: Eukaryota > Metazoa > Mollusca > Caudofoveata > Chaetodermatida > Chaetodermatidae > Chaetoderma > Chaetoderma sp. LZ-2023a. The sequence continues at coordinate 138,531,742 of CM067369.1, read as the reverse complement.
TTTCTGAGCTTTACTGTAGTTTAAAAATATTCAACAATAATTGTTTTAGTTGGGCTTGGAGATGAAACGGGTTCACATAATACCTGTAATTGTACATATGAATTTCCAATATACTTTAAATACTACACAATACTGTGAGAATCAGAGTACAAATGGTTAGTACAAATACTCATAAAAGCATGATTTCTAACTCACACCTTGAGGAAAGCCCAAGCAATCCGATGCCAGCCACCCTCCTGTTTTAGATGACTGTACTGCTTACTCGCTGTACCCATACTCACAAAGTCCAGAAGCTGGAAATAATAATATTCAGTATGTTTATTTATAGTACAAGGACAGGAATTCAGCAAAATCAACACATTCAGGAATTTCATGGCATATTCTTTGCTGCAAACAACAATCAAATTCAAATAAGTTCTAATCTTAACAATTTTGTAACATTTGGAAAGTGTTATATGTATATTGAAAAATAAAAGATAAAACAACAATTCCACTGAATAAAATGTCTCACCTATCCTCATTACTGATAAGAATCAGAGGTCAATGAGCTTGAGCTTGTGACCTCAATGTCATCATATGATTGTTTAGAACATAGTCATCAATGCAACTAAGTTTTAGTTCCAAGAACCAATCCTGAAATATAAGCTGAGAAGTTTTGCTAAATGCTTAAACTTAACATTAAAAACAGTTTTTTTACCGAGATGATGATGACCTTGACCTTTGACCTCCATGTAGTTATACTGATTCCTAACAGCATAGTAACCATGAATCCAAGTTTTGTTACAATACATTTAACCAAACTTGAAATATGTAAGACAAAGCGATTTGATAAAACATAAAACCTACTTGATGCTACATTGTACGGATCAGTCACCGCCCTCCACCCCCCACCCCACCCCGCCCCATTGGACATGTTGGATGAGATACCTTTGTCTCACTACTGCTTTGTAGATGAGACAAAAATTCATTAAGAATTTCAACTCACTCAGCAATAAAGGATCCCAGTCTATATATCCATCACATGATGTGTAGGCTGACATGTTAATCAATTACGTCCTGAAAGACGTAGCAAAGTTCATCACTAACACTTAAGTGATGGCGGACTAAGCGTTGTTGTATGAATTGCATATCTTTACTACCTAGTAAACACACTGTTGGATATTTTTATTGGCAGCAACAGCAACCAGTTAAATTAGTTTCAAAATATTTAACAGCTTAACTATAGTTTTCTATAAATTTTTAGACAAGGAGTTCAGGGATGGGGGATGTGTGGGTGGACCTTTGCTAAAGATGGGCGGGGCCTCACTAATCAGCTGGATAATGAATATATAGTAAGCATATGCATACAAATTTAACATTTAAGCTATAAACATCGATGGTGTTAAATGTAACTTTCTTTAACACTCATATCAGCCAAAAACAGCTTCTACAGTGGTATTGAGAAATGTCTATTTGCAGACCAAGAAGACTATTTTTGAAAATTTACCACTAGAATGACTGGCTTGATAACCGAGTCAGTCATTCCAGTGGTAGAGTTTCACACATAGTCTTCTATTGGTATGCAAATGGACATTTTCTATGAGAAAATTTAAATTTTCTTGAACAAATTCGAGGGTTAAAGGGTCAAGTTAATTACCCCTTTAATGGTCATACCGGCCAAAACCAGCCTCTGTTTCGGACTTGTGGAATATCCATTTACAGGTCAAGAGAATAAAAATTTTGAAAATTTACCACTGGAATGACTGGCTCAATAAGCGAGCCAGTCATTCCAGTGATAAATTGTTAAAAATTGTATTCTCATGGCATGTAAATCAAGATTCAGTAGGCAGATATTTAAATTTTCTTGAACATATCTGACCATTATAAACAATAATGTCAATCTAGTGATGAAATTCATTGTTGCATTACCTCAAAGAAAATAATCACTTTTGGTTGCTCCTGGACAAAGTAGTTGTAGTTTTCATTGAATAGCAATAGTTCTTCCCAGACTGGCAATGCTGATCTGAAATCAATGAGACAAAAATGGTACAGAATGCAAGCTAGAAAACAAGAAATATTTCACCAGTACATAATAATGCATTCTCACATTTACAAATTATGATGGAAAAAAAATTGCTTAGATCAAATACATTAGCGAGCATTCCAATGTTGTCAACAAAGGCATGTGACCTCGTAGATGCACTAAGGGTAGTCAGTTAAAATCGCACTCTGTAATCATCTTGAGAAATGTCCACCAAAATTTGTTGAAAAATGTTCACCAGTTCATCCTCTAATTTAATCTGAAAATTTGTTAGTCTGTTGATAATGATAACACGATTCAAAGGTGATACCTTTAGTCTAACTGTATTAATTTTTGACAAACTTTCGCACATAATACGTTTCATCAAGTCCTGATGAAGTGCATTTATCTGTGAAAACTTGTCGATAATTAATAAAGTTAGTCAATAAAGTTATCATATTTGAATCCTGCAAGCAATATAGTGTAGTTATTGCTCTAGCCGTGAATTGGAAACAGCAAGATGTATGCAAGGGGAGTCTCTTTTCATCACAACCCACTAACCTTTTCTGCTTGAAGTCAAATGGTTGTGTCATGATTGGTAGGATGTAATCCACATTGTCTGAGCTTTGTTCATAGTATGACGTAACGGCTCTCTCCCTGACAAAGATATAAATACCATACAAATCAATATTGGAATAAATAGCAATTGCTTTTAGGGTTGGGTTCAATTCCGATTGGAATCGGAATTGATCAGTCAATTCCAATTTAATTCCGGAATTGGAATAGGAATTGATAAATCTGGGGACTCCGGATTTGGAATTGGAATTGGAATTGATAAATTTTAATACACCGGAATTGGAATTGGATTTGGAATTGATAATTTGAATTGACCGGAATTGATAAATTCCAATTCAATTCCAGTCATATTTGTTATAGATTTACTGAACATTCATGGCTATCACATGTACATGTAATATCTGTATTATACACTGATCTTTATATGCCCTTAATGCATTTCATCCTAAATGATCTATATGATACCATTTACCACATTACATTCTATAGGCAGGTTGATGATATTTATTATGCCAGCTGTTATTAGATGCTTTATTGAATATTTTACAATTTATTTGACTGAATGCTTTTGTTTCCAATGGCTGCAACAGTTTCTATTATAAATTTTAACAACTTACATGTAGTTATATGTTTGGTTTGAAGACTTAGAATTTGAGCTACTGATAATTCAGTGATGAGCAAGTTACGGTACAGCTCAGAGTTAACTTAGAACAAAAATGTGTCTGCAACGCGTGCATGATGCATACATAGCGGGTCTATTTTATAATAATGGATGCATCACTTTCCCGTTGTGAACGGTAAAACAATGCGGTGTGAAAGTAAAACAAATGGGTTGGAAACAGTTTGACAACGCGTCAGAACTTATTACACAACGCATTTATGATATTGGCTAGACAGGTTGTTTGAAATCTGATAACGTGAAACATGTTCATAATTACGCCGCGCTGGTATAACAACATTATGCGAGTCGACCAAGAAGGGCAACCGATTACTCGGGCATACACACATTATGCAATTATATTTTACCAGGGTACCGTAAATTTTCGCGAAATTCCTGTCATGATTTTAGGCGGAGGTCTCATTCAATGTTGAATAATTGGCAGCATGTCGCATTATCAGTTCCGATACAAGTGCCTGGTAATGTAAACATTCCATTCTTACAGAACAAAATGAACCCGGTTACTTATTCACTGCCTAAATTCACCACTAATGAGAAATGCCTCACGCGACTGTCTCATCGATCGATAATTATGCGCAGTCGTAGATTCTCGGAAAAGCGCAGCCATAATTTTGCTTGCTGGACATCTGACGTCATTATGAATGAATGAAAATTACTATCGCAGTAAAATTGTAATCACGTGTCTCGTTGTCATTCATAACGAATTGATGACGTGATTTATTTTAACCAGTCTCTGAGCGACTCATTATCAACAAAGGCGGAACGCAACATGTACACGTAGTCGCGGTGCCACTTTTAAAAGCAATAAAGCAATATCTTAATGCCCACTTTTGATTTTTAAATTAATAAAACAAACAATGTCTGGTTCATGAAATATAGTGAAATTAGCTCCCTGACTATTTATAATGTTAATTTTCACGCGTTTATTAAGGCACTATTTATCATCTACATGTTGCTATGTTATTGTTACGTAGAGGGGGGGGGGGGGGGCGATTGCTCATTTCCTTGGCCTGGTTCCCGAGTGAGGCAACAACAATGTGTTATACTCGGCTACATTACATTGCAATATAGTGAATCCGAAAGCTACCGAATGTCAAAAAAAGGAAAATCATTAAATCACTACGGGCGTTTTATTTCCGCGAAAAGCCAGAGATATCGGTACATGTTACAGCTTTAGGGGCGCATAGTATTTCATAACTACATGTAGCCCTGAACTAGTTTGGTTTTTTTCGTGTAGAGCACCGATGGGGATATTGCGGTAGCGGACACGAATCTGCTAATTTGTCATATTATCAATAAAAACCACACCATCTGCATGTTTTAATAAAAAAGCGTCTACATTAGTCGAGCATTGGTACACATAAGCTATATTTTGACATCTTTAATCCATAATTTTGCATTTATTCGCTGTCTGTTCATCGCGAACACAGGTGATGCGTAGAATTGATAATGAAGTTGCTTATGGATAATTTTCACTATGATTAACGTATGTCAAATCTCGCCAGTAGGCATGTTTCGCTGCGCTGGATGTTTATAAAAGTTAAATGTGAAACGAACCGATGCTTACTATTCTTGCACTAGATGCAAAACGTTCAGGGGCGCATCGTTACATTAATTCTCAACCTGGAATCATGATTTTGTGGTTCGTAATATTTATAATTTTGATTTTTAATATTATGTCCCGCTGTCTTTTTTTAGGAAAACTTTCTCATATTTACCGTTTCCCCTTCTAGGAAATGTAATGTACCGCTAGGTTTGATTGGATCCCGGGTAGTTGGAGCCGTGGAGTTGGTATGTACGCCAGGTATTACGCAACGCACATATGAATCTTTTAAACGCATTTAAAATTTGGCGTCTGTCCCGTTTTGCTTTTAACAACGCGTTTGGCACTATCTCTGGGGGACATCAAACAAGTTCAAGCTTGCTTATTTACGCATTTAATGCTCGTTCTCAACGCATATATTTATTATTTTAAATGCATCAAAAAAATTAACTAGATGCGTTGTGAATGCATTGTTTTTAAAACCAATGCATTGGAAACGGGCCTTCAACGCATCATGCATGCATTTCAGACCTCTGAGCTGTACTGTAGCTCTTAACACTTTAACAACTAAGCCGGCCAAAACACCTGGAATGAGTTTGAGAAATGTTCATTGGCAACCAATGGAAGACTATTTTTGAAAATTTGCCACTGGAGTGGCTAGCTGGATAACTGAGTCAGTAATTTCAGTGGTAAATTTTCAAAAATAATCTCTCACTCTCTGAATTGACAAAATAAAGCTTGTATGAACTTTAATACATTATTGAATTTACTCAATTCTCCATGACCAGTGACCACTAGGGCTGAAACGGGTACAGAGATTTTGTAACCGAATACCCGTTTGCGCTAATGGGTTAGTATTCGGTTACCCGTCCAAAAGACTGCTTGAGTGAAAAAAAATGGCTTCTTGTTTCGCTAGACTTATTTATTCGGCGATATTACCTAAATATCCTTTCCGAGAACGAAATAAATAGATGTTTTTGTGACTGTAATGTGTGCTAAACTATTCCACAATATGGATATACCTAATAATGGAGGTTGATCGGTAAGAAAATTATATTAACGAGTCGACAAAGTGAAGCGAAAGATCGCTTTGTAATAGTGCAAGTTTCTGGAATCTTCCATACATAACATGTAGTGGCACGTAGAACGTAGACGTTCAATTAACTGAGTCTGGCAATTTGATTGGATGATTCGGAAAACCTTCTGTCAATCTGTCAGCAAAAGCCAGTAAAAATAAAGGAGCGGAATAGCTAGAGGAAACATGAAACAAATTTTCTGTTCAATTGTATCTGAAGAAATAAACGAAATCTAGGATTTCTTTTTTCACGAGAGAGTTGATACTTACCTCCCTAATACTTTTGATATTGCTAAATATTGGCTTTCACTCAATAAAACACTCAGATTAAAAACAGTTAGGTGCCCCTACTGGGCAGGTAGTCAGAGGTAGTCCGGCGGATGCCAGGCCCACCACCGCGCATGCGCCGACTACCACTTCCTCTGACTAATTTATTGGCTAACGCATGCAACTGCCAAGAGCCTGAAGACCGAGCCTCTGTGGGGCGGAGAGGCCGGGTCCGTATCTAGGGAGGTAAGTATCAACTCTCTCGTGAAAAAAGAAATCCTAGATTTCGTTTATTTCACATCAAGAGTATACTTACCTCCCTAATACTTTTGATATTGCCAGAATTCGAAAGTGAATCTGGCGGGAGGGAGGCGAGGTCAAAAGACCAGCTCTTCCCTATACGCTTTCACGCGTTTAAGGCACTTATGACGTCTGAAATGTGTGAGAACACAGCCAGGATTAGACAAACCATCGGATAACACAACCGATGTATGAGAGATGACCGAATGTCATATGCGCTCCCCCCCCCCCCCTCCTGGGAGGAAGACTAGATGACCTCAATGTCCTATACGCTCTCTACGTACTAGTGTCAAGTACTATAGGACAGAGACGAACAACTTCATTTTCGTATACTCTCTATGATGAACCACCTCCCACACAAACCATCACCATATTAATAATAATAATAATGGGTAACGTGACAATACAAGTAACAATGAACAACAAACACACAAGACTGACCTTGTTGAACTTGGAAGCTGTCATCACGATTCTAGTAGAGAAGCCTGATGCAGTCCCGACAAGTGGTTGTTACCATTGCTAAATTGCGAAGTATATAAGCAATGCGGAAGCACTCCTCACAAATTTAAACAACCGATTAATGTTTTAAAATCGACAAGGCGAGAGGGTTAGAGGTGTCACGGAGGTAATGGTCTGTAAAACTTGACTCACAGTGCCACTGAGCGACGGACATAATGTCATCCACAGGGACCCCACTAAACAGGGCAGTGGATGCCACTACACCGCGGACACTGTGAGCCTTGGCCACATCAACCTGTCTCCCGGTGGCGGATTTGTGACAAAATTGAATACATTCTACAATCCACCTGGAAATGGTGTCCTTCGACGCCCTGCCATGGGGTTCAATATATGACAACCATAACGCTGACTGGTCGGTACGCCACTCCGAAGTACGCTGTTTGTACCGGAGCAGCGCCCGTACGGGGCACCATACTTTAGAATTAGGATCATATCTAGTTAAAGATGGCAAAAAAATAGGTTGACCTGGATATTTCAATGACTGATTCTTAGCCAAGAAATTAATCCTAGGTAGAAGCTTAAGGCCTTCCCCTGTAACCACAAAACGGTCATCCTCGGCTGATAAGGCGTGAATTTCACTCCTACGCCTTGCCGAGGCTGCAGCAATTAAAAATACAGTTTTAAGTGTCAACATTTTCATAGAAATGGAACTAAGTGGTTCAAAAGGCTTATCTCCTAGTACCTGAAGCACCAGAGATAAACTCCAGACTGGAATCAGTGGTGGATTCCTTGGTCTTAGATTGCCCATGCCTTTAATTAATACATTTAATGTACTTACTTCATCACTTCCCCTATTAGCCAAGCAAGGAATAACAGTCATTAAAGCTGATTTATAACCAGCAATAGAGTTAGGCTTGAGGCTATAGGCATCATACAGGTGACAGAGGAAATCAGCTACTACCTGAATAGATGAATCCATTGGATCAATACATCTTTTTGAGCACCACTCTGCAAATCTGTTGATTTTATAATTATATGCTCTGGAGGTTGACCCCCTCCTGGCTTTGGCCATAAACATGGCTGCTTGCTCAGAAAAGCCCTCCTTAATTCTAGATTCCTTGACAACATCCACGCAGTCAATCGGAACATTGACGGATTGTCGTGAAGGACCTTGCACTGGAAGATAAGGTCGTCCATCAGAGGCAGAGGAACCGGATTGCAGACCAGAAGGTCCAGCAGATCCGTATACCACGATCGGCTTGGCCAATCCGGGGCGATCAGAAGCACTTGGCACTCCTGCTGCCTGATTTTCTGAAGCACCTTTGGAATCAGGATTGCTGGAGGGAATGCGTATGCATACATTCCCGCCCAGCTGATAGCTAACGCATCTGTTGCGAAAGCGCTTGGGTCTGGAATCGGAGAGACGTACGTCGTCATCTTCGCATTCTTCTTCGTTGCGAACAAATCGATGTTGGGTTTCCCCCAATGGTCGAACAGACGATCCGCCACACATTGATTTAGTTGCCATTCCGTGGGTAAGACAGTCATCCTTCGGCTCAATGAGTCTGCTAGCAGATTTAGCCTTCCCGGAATATGAACTGCCTTCAAGGTGATCCCATGATCTAGGCACCAACAAAGCAGTTTCCATGTCATCATACAGAGACTGGGCGACTTCGTTCCGCCCTGGCGGTTTATGTAAGTCACTACTGTTGAGTTGTCTGAACGAATTAGAACAATCTTGCCCTGAACTTTCTGTAAGAAATGTTCCAGGCCCAGGACTACTGCTCTTAGCTCTAGTAGATTGATATGTTCCTTGGACTGATCCAGATCCCAAAGCCCTGATATTGTGGACTCTTCCAGACAAGCTCCCCAGCCCTCCATCGATGCATCTGTATACACAGTCACCTGAGGGTGGGGAGGGGTTAGCAAAACCCCCGGCAAGAGATTCTCTGTATTCAACCACCATTGCAGGTGGTGAATCAGAGGCGCCAACACTGACACGTTCGAGTCCAGCGAACCTGAACTCTGGGTCCACTGTGTCATGAGAAACAACTGGATCGGGCGCCTGCGCAAGGCGGCCTGCGGAATGACTGGTTCCAATGAAACCATCAACCCCAGCATTCTCAAGTAAACCCGTGCCAGGACATGACGACTGTCGCACACCGACTGTATTACTGAGATGAGTCTTTGAACCCTCTCCTGAGTGGGATAAACATATCCCCTCTCCAGATCGAAGAACATGCCCAGGTAAACAAACTTCTGGGATGGAGTTAGCTCTGATTTTTGGAAATTGACTATCCAGCCCAAGTCCGTGAGAGTTTTCAAAACAATCTCCAGATTGGCCGATAACGTTTCCCGGGTGTGTGCTTTCAACAGCCAGTCGTCTATGTACGTGTGGACTGCTATGCTTCTCCTGCGGAGGAATGCAGTGATCGCGAGAACCACACGGGTGAAGACCCGAGGAGCCGTGGAAATCCCGAAGGGTAATACCCTGAATTCCCACTGTCTGCCCTGGAATGCAAATCTCAGGAAGCGACGGAAACTCCTCTCTATAGGAATGTGGAAATAAGCATCCTTCAAATCTATTGACGCTGTCCACATTCCCTGCTCTAACCCCGCCAACACCGAGCGCACAGTCTCCATCTTGAAACTGGGCGTCTCTATGAACTTGTTCAATGGCTTGAGGTTGAGAATCGGCCTCCACCCTCCGGTGTTTTTCGTTACTAAGAACAGGGTTGAATAGAAGCCCGGGCACCTCTGCGCCGGCTGGATGGCTTCCTTTTGTATGAGGGAATTTATTTCCTCCTCTATACACAACCTTTGATCTGTATCCCGCGGAATCGGAGTCCAGATCGGCACGAGAGACAGTCTCGATGGCGGGCCTGTTATCCAATCGGGACGATACCCGACTGAAAGCCATCGCAAGACTAAACGGTCCTGAGTCAACCGCTTCCACTCTGGCAAGTGGCCGACCAATCGGCCGCCCACCGGTCCACCTAGGGAGAGAGGTGGACATAAGCAGAGCGAGAGTGGCACTGTCTTCTCGGCCTGAAACACCGGCGTGGTTCCCACTACGGTAACCGGCCCATCAGGCCCGATTACCGCGACCAGATCCCCGCGCGCCCCGCCCAGCACCGCGCGCACCACGGTGCGCGGGCTGCTGCCTGGCTGGCTGCGCCTGGGGAGCCTGCGCCCCCCTCGCTGCTGGCCGAATCGCACGCGGCCGAGGCCGGCGCTGCGATGGTGTCTGGCCTCTGACCTGGCCAGCGCCACCTCGAGCCTGCAGGGGACGATACGCAGGGGGTGCTGCGCGAACGCGCTCCCGCCGGAGCACCTCAAACTGCTCACGCAGCGCCCTCTGGTTATTGACCAGAGTCACCGTCTCCTGGAGGTGCCTACATCCCTCACCTCCAAAGAGACCAGGACCTGTCATAGGCGTTCGCAGTAGCCTATTATACAGGTCCTGGGACGGGCACAGATTGTCAAGGGCAAACGTGCGCCTCGCCCGGACACTCCTGGTCACCGCCCGCGTCAAACAGTCCAGAGCCAGGTTGATACCATCCTGGATGGCTCTCTGGACTGTTACCGGGCTTGGCTGACGTGAAGCGGATGCTGTTACCACCCCCTGTAACAGCTGGGAGACGTGGGAGAGAGCAGCTATCGAAGCTCTCCCACTCTCCTCCGCATCACGTAGCGCGGTATTCGCCGAACGCAACGCGTTCGAGCACAGGACACCCGTGTCAGAACGGGAGCCTGGCCGCGCATCTTCGCCCAAAGCCGCGCGATCATCCACGCTCGGCTTAGGCACCACACCGTACCGCTGGTACTCCAGGGGCACGATGCGGCAACGCCTAGCCACCTCGCGAGGGGCCTTCGCGAGACGCCCATTCGCCTTAATGGACGTCTCCGCCGCCTCGAACATGTCCACGACATGCTCAGCCAGCGGCAGAGATGGCATAGCGGTGGCAGACGGTCTACCAGCTAACCACGGCCTATGGTCACGCTGGATCGCCGACTGCTCCACGGGCAGATCTGGCCGAACGCTAACCAGCCACTGGCAAGCGTCCGACCAATCCTCCTCCGTGGCTAACTGCGAGCGCTCTACCAGACGAGGGCCTTCGTCCTCCTCCTGAGCGCCGGCAGTTGAAAACGACGGCGGATATGCTGATACCCCTGGCAAGCCAGGGAAAACATGCGGGCCCGAAAGAACAGGCATGCTAAACTCCCTGGCTTGACCAGGAGCAGGCGCCGTGGTAGAGCGCGGGGCAGACACCGCCCCACCACGGGCCTGGCCAGCACCAGCGATACTCTCGGCAAGCCGAGGTATACGGTAACCCTGGCCATCAGCACCACCCAGGGTCACCTTCTGGACCGTGAATTCTACTACTGCGCGAGTAGAACCACGGAACACGTCGCCTGCATTCCCCGCGAGGGGTGCACAGACGTCGTCTTCCATGGCCACGTCCCCAGATGGCGACCCTAGCAGGTAATCCTCTTCCTCCTGGCCAGAAAGATTAGACTCCGGGTCAGCAAAGAGAGCTAACCCGGACTGGCCAGGGAAGGTGCCATAGGAGGACTGGACACCCGCGGCGCGCGGATACCCAGGGTCTGAAGAGCAGACCGCGGGTCCCAGCAACAACCGTTGTCCACGGCCCCTCGGCGCGGCACCAAGCCTGCTGCCAGGGTCGTGGACCGCCCCCAACAAGGGGGCCACCTCTGAATCCACATCGAACAACGGACCGGACCTAAGAAACTCGGATTCAGAGGCGGGGATCACCTGCTCCGAAGCAGATGCTGAGGACGACAAAAGACCTGGCCCAGGCAGCATGCTGCGAAGCAACTCTGGGACCAAATCCTTTATCGTCCTCTGCATCTCTCCCAACATTTCGGACCGGAAGGCCTCCATATCCACCGCGGATGAGGCCTTCCTCTTACCCTTTTTCACACCCTCCTTCTTCGCCTTCCTCTCTTCCTCCATGACCTTCTCCCTCGCCTGCAACGATAAAAATTTAGACATTAGATCCACCCCCCAATGCTTGCATACATCGCATTTTAGCAACAGTCCACAGGGACTGCAGCTAAAGCACAAATGTGGCGCAAAACGGTCCTTAAGGAAACGACCACAGGACGGGCAACCAGGTCTCTGAAACAGGACAAAGGACGAGGACAATGAGCAAGTTAGTTACGGTTAGAAGAAACTCAAAACCAAACTAAAAGAGAGGAACAGGATCATAAGGATCACTAATCAAGAAGAAACCAGCGTTGGACAAAACTTTAATGTTAATAAAGCGCAAGGCCGATTATGACGTCATGAATCTCTTAACAGAAATTAATCGATCCGCAACCAGCACCCAAGTGCCCAGACGAATTGTATTCATACCTAGAACATCCTCCAAAGGATATTCAGACTACACATCATCAGATACACCATGATAAAAAATGGTAAAAAATCAGTCATTATTTTTTCAAATAATTTTACCACATATCATTACTCATATACCTGACACCTTGTATAGACAAACCATCCACCTTGATGCACTGGAGCACTCCACCAAGACTACGTCTCTACACCTTTCTCCACCTTGGGGAAGGAATTGGATCAAGAGGGCAAAGTGAGAAGACCTTTATAGTAAGCCTCCAACTCACTGAACATAGACTTTTTGGTTAGATAACCTAACAGTATTAGTAGGAAATGGAACCGTGGTGGAGAAAAACAAACCCTCCTGTGCTGAACTGTCCATTAGTCATGCAAATCCATACCTGTGGACATAAACACAAAGAGAAATTAGACTTATAAAGCACCATGTTGGAAAAAACCAACTCAAACAGGCGCTCCTCACGGTAACCACGAGTCCCGGAAACACATTACACCGGGGAAAAACTCGCTAGAATATCATTGAAATCACCTGATAAAGAGATCCCGTCGCTTCATCCGGCGAATTTGCCCTCTCAGACATCTTTCTCAATAATATACTCGGTAAATATGACGTGAAATAGGTTTTAAACTCGTGAACTTGCAGCAAAACAACAAGTACATGCGTTCTCCCTGCCAATAAATTAGCAAAGAGGAAGTGGTAGTCGGCGCATGCGCGGTGGTGGGGCTGGCATCCGCCGGACTACCTCTGACTACCTGCCCAGTAGGGGCACCTAACTGTTTTTAATCTGAGTGTTTTATTGAGTGAAAGCCAATATTTAGCAATATCAAAAGTATTAGGGAGGTAAGTATACTCTTGATGTGAAAATGTACTTTTCATTCTGATTGGATAATTTCCCTCGTCACAGCCAATGAAAATAATGGAATGGAACGACCGGAAGAAACACATTGAACATGCTCAAGTGTCAAAATATTATGACGTAAAACATCTATTGCGTGTTAACTTTGATTGAATAGGAATTACTTCATTTCGGTAAATAATCCTTTATATAATATGATTTTTGGTCTGTTGATTAAATCCACTTACTAGCATCCATACAAATCGCCCACTTGTTTGAAATCAATGATCTCGTTCATTTTGGCGGCTCGACTTTAAACATTCCAGTGAAGTGTTAAATTCGTCCGAATTTCATAAAGTCTAGTCGTACCTTCAACAATTTTCTAAAAATCTTCAGTGACCTCACATATTTTGGATTCTGTGGTACATGTACCCATGGGATATTAACACATAATGTCCAAATACTTTTAAAAAACGTGAACATGTGAATGATTTGCTGTCACTGTCAGAATGAAGCAGACCACAGGCCTTTGAATTCTCGTCCAATCATATATATATATGCATTCAATTGCATTGTGACATCCCCCTACATGGCTACATATGAGACATAATTAAGTATTGACGTCATATACTAGACTGACAGATTTCCCAAGATCAGATCCATCCATTGATAATAAACATGTTATGCTTCACATATATGTGAAATAGTGAATTATTGAGTAAAAAGGTAAAACCACATTGTGATTTTGCCAAAATTTGGTCATATTTCCAAAAATGTTGATCCCATTCCCAGAATTATTAATTTCCTAATAAGAAAAGTGAGTTACTTCATCAGGCTGTTGAGTTTGTTCGAGTATAGCTCTCTGACCATCACCGTTACAACCTACCAGGGTTATTGTTAAAGAGGTGACTTGTGTATACAAGCATGGAATGTCAGGAAAAGTATGAAATTATTCAAATTATAGGAAACCATTTTCCGCCCTGAAAGAATATGGAAAATTAGATTTTCTGCTAATGTCCTTTTGCAGACCAAGAGAAGACAATTTGACTGACTCCATAAGCGAGCCAGTTATTCTAGTGGTAAATTTTCAAAAATAGTCTCAAGATGGCTATTTTTTAAAGAGTAAATTGAAAATTTTAAAACAAATTTGAGCAATAATTATTAATTAGCCAATAAAGGTTTAATCTGACTGTAAGTCTGTGGTGTTACTTTGAACATGAAAACTGAGATATGGCTGTAATGCCAAGGTAACCCTTTAGTGGTCAACTGGCCAGTAGCAGCATTGGCAGTGGTCTTGAGAAATGTCCATCTGCAAGCCAAGAGAAGACTATTTTGAAAATCTGTCACTGATAAGTCGGTGATAAATTTGTTAAAATAGTACTGAATAATCAAATTGTGATATATAAATTAAGTTTCAAAATATTCAACTGCTTAATCTATAAAAATCAATAATTATGTTTTTGTTTGGCTTGAAATTGAGATACAGCTACTTGGGTAAAATGCTATAAAATAAACACAACCGTGAGAACACCTCGGAACAATAACAATGCACAAGCAACTGCAGAAACAACGGGTAAAACTAATCCATCGGTCAGTCTGACTAGAAACAACAACTTTAGAACCGACTCATCCGAGGAAATTTGAAATTATTCAAGCAGTTCCTCTGGAAGAGTAGGTAATGGAGGCAGTTTGAGTACATTTATAGAAACATCTGTGGTTTCACTTTCAACACTTGGAGCTGACGTCGATGCTGTTAACTCTGATGGAAAAGAACTTACTCTGTGCTTGTCACGGAAGTTTTCTCGAAGGAAGATTAGTTCGTTTACAGTATCAGGATCGAGTGAGGCTCTCTTCTTCGTCACAATGTTTCCTGCTGCTGAAAATATACGCTCAGATGGAACTGATGTTCCGGGAATGGCGAGAAATCTCCTGGCAAGTGTGCTCAAAGATGGGAATCGACCAGCATTTAGTTTCCACCAGCTGAGTGGACTCATGTCCACGATGGTACGTTCATTGCGGTATGATAAGAGTTCGGCATCTTTGTCACATTGAGTAACATTCTCAGAACAGTCGTACAGATCGCCCATAAGGAAAGCCATTGTTTGGTTTGCTTGCTCCAGTTTAGAACGCTTAGGTTGAGACCCCACTAAGTCTGTGGCATGGGCAATTTCTGTAGATTTCTGGTCAGTGTTACCTGTGATCATAGTAGTGTCTGTCCCATCATTCATACCCTCAGCAGTGGCTGCAGTGCTGTCATCATTTGGTTGAGCGTGCAATAGAGTTTTGACATATATCCACACAGCCGTTTGATCACCCTCTGGCAAGAACTTCAGTGATTTGTACCGTGGGTCCAGAGCTGCTGCAATAATGTATGGTTGTTTGTGAAGATCACTGTCAGGTTTGTATCTCTTGGTGAGATCATTCCTGACAGTCCTCTTGAAATCTGAGATGACCTTGATATCGGTGGTATCATCTGAGAGGTGGTTTTGAACCAGACCCGAGACTATAGGGTATATCATGCTCAAAGTTGGGAAATCTTCTCAGCAGACAACTGCTGTGGCCAGCTGCAGTGGTTTCAGAACAGGTGTTATCTCTTCTATTGTTCGCCATATGTCATCACTTAGTTCCAGTACTCGGGCATCACCTTGCTTCGTGACTTTTTCATCATGGAGGACAGCAAAAATCGCCAATCGCTGCTCCAAGAGACGTTGAAACATGAAACATGTTGAGTTCCACCTGGTGGCAACATCTTGCAACAGTGCATGTTCTACAATCCCCATCTGTTTCTGTTTAGTTTTCAATGCACTTGTTGCCAAGGCAGATTTCCTGAAATGTGTGGCAACACGTCTACCGGCACTCGCAGCTTTAGAGATTGGGCCTAGATTAAGTCCAGCGTTTACACTTAACTGTAGGGTGTGTCCAAAACATCTTATGTGTGGCCACTTTAATATTTGCATACACAGGACAATGTTAGACGCATTATCAGTTGTTACACCAGAAATAGTCCCCTCAGATATTTTATATTTCTGTACATGTTCTTGGAGCACATTGGAAAGATGGTCCCCTGTGTGGCGATCATGTATTTCACTGGTACACAACACGTTGTGGCGAAACAACCAGTTCTTATCAATATAATGAACTGTGATTGTGATATACCCTTCTGCGGCACAACTTGTCCAAGCATCTGTTGTTAGGGCTACAGCTGTTTGTTCATTCAGTTCGTGTTGGAGTGTGCTATGGAGGGACTCGTAGTAATATTTTGTGTAGTTTCTAATCGTAGTGTGGCTTGGTACCTGGTAAGAGGGATCTAGTTTGGATACCAAATTACGAAACCCTGCGCCATTCACTATGCTCAGTGGCCTTATGTCTGTAGCACAAAATTCAACAATACTCTTGGTAATGTCTTGCCACTTCCCCTTTGGCATAGGCCTATTAAGGTTCCCAAATGTGAGCTGTGATTGTACTTTGGAAGTACCAGTACTGGTGGTTGTACCCTTATAATTGTCTGCCGTGTCTGATTCTAATGTAGTTGGATGTCGAAATTTTAGATGATTTTTCATACTTGACGTCGATCCAGCACACGCGATTTTTGTCTGACATTAAGTACATTGTGTTTTTTTATTATCCTCAGTTAATTTTAAATGATTCCATACGGTCGATCGACGTCTATGACAATCCATTTTAACGCTAGCTGACGATATTGCATAGTTTGTTTACATCTGCATTAGGGTACACGTTGTATAACCGGGTACCCGGTTATTGATTTTATAACCGGGTACTCGCTAATTCGTAACCGTTGACGAGTACTCGATTACCCGTTTCAGCACTAGTGACCACTGACCAATTAACCTTTTTCTCCTATGTGAGCTTTGTACCTCCTTTATTCAATCAAAGCCACTGATCTTGAACTTATTTCTTTCTGCATTCCCTGGAAACAGGGTTTCATCTCTATGAAATCATGCCATTAATGATTACAAATATATAAGCTAGAACCAAGATAACCAAATTGTGCTAAAATTATTCATCAAGATGTTAGTATTAGTGTTCAGTAAAGTAATAACTATCATCTGCATGGAATGAAATGGGTGAAGAAAGCAGTACATTACAAGATAATTGCCCTGTAATTATACTCTCCTACATAACAAAGGAATCATTGAACAACCACCCTCTGTGAAATGTCCTGGACTAGAGGTGTTATTCAAACTCTACATACATGTGCTCAGTACTGTACTATATACATTGTATTCTAATGCTTTTAATGCAGCATTTCTATAGCAGGGTCCACATGTATCCATAATAATTAGACGTGACATTAATCTTAAGGCCTATTCATCAGAAAAAAAACTTGGCATTAAGCTATAATTAAGTCAAATGAACTAAAAATAAGATCTGCTGAATGTTGACTTTTTGGACAATAATTCGACTGAACGATAACTACCTATTGGCAATGACAATTTTTCTTCCAATTGTTTTAAAAATTAATGGAGAGGCCTGCTCTTATCATGAAAATTGACATTTGCTAATGATAAATCTAGTTTTTCTTGGCCAATCTTGGCCATTAAAGGGTTACAATATAACATTGTTGATATCAAGTAAATATTGGTATGGAATTGGAATTGATAAAATGGAATTGGAATTGGAATTGAACTTGTCTGGGTGGAATTGGAATTGATACAATGAATTGATGTGGAAACGGAATTGGAATTGGAATTGATAAAATGAATTGAGGTGGAATTGGAATTCGAACTGGAATTGATAAAATGGAATTGACCCCATCCCTGATTGTTTTGTAATCACATTCCATCTACTCTCTTTCAACATTCCAAATATTTCTTGGTAGCTCTCGTGATTATCTAACATGTCTAATAGCCCTTCATTGACTAATTTCCTAATACAGGATTCCAATCTCAGTCAAGTATATGATATCATAATCAAATATGTCACAGGTAGGCTGACGTCACAATTAAAATACGTCATGAATGGCATATCCAAGTCCATCAGGAACGCTTAATAGTTTGTCATGTGTATGACTTGTATGCCTTTACTCCTTAATAATGATTCTGTTGAATATTTAGAAACTAATTTGACTGGGTGCTGTTGCTGCCTAGCTTACCTGTATAGTTTGCTGGAAATTGACCTGGAGTTCAGGATTCGATCAATCCAAACACAGGCAAGCATGGGCAGAGCTTAGCTAGATATCGGCGGCGCATAGCTAAAAGTGGATAATCCATTACTTCATGTGGTAATACCACAAAGTTATTACCACAAAGTTAATGAATTACACTCTAAATAACAGATGTAATTTTGAAAACTGTTTGTGTAATACTGCATCCTACAGTCAGGGACCAATATTGATTGATTTAGTGTGTTGTCATTGTTAAAAAAAATGTTATCACTACCAAAATACTTCAAAAAGATTTAAGCATTAACTGCTACATGTAATTTATTCTCTCTATGAACGTAATTATATCATGCATGAAAAAACAATTGAAGGGGCAACATTTCTAAAGATATGGCAGGTCCTGATCTAATATGGTCGATAATAATATGAGAAACAACTATCATACTCACAAAGTCATATACTAGTATTCTTCCATAACACTTCCCCCTCATGACATACCTATGTTGCTTCTTGACATAAGTTCCAGTCATCTCATCAACGACGTGTATCCGAACCAGAGGATGCGAGATATAAAAGTCATTCTTCAACTTGTCAGTGCGATGTACAATGATGCCTAGTACACTTCCCTCATCCTCCACCTCTCTGTCCGCTTCTTCAATCGGCCTATCTGTACTTGTATCTGATGGCCCAGCTTCTATATCAACCTCAGCAGCTGCATCTAAATAAGTTACAACACTGATAATGTAGGTTACTGGGCCAGTACTCAGCCAATACGGCCCGGTATTGGCCCAGTAACTTGCTTTATCATGGAAAACAAAGATGGCAGTTAAACTGCTAAATGATAACCCCCAATCAGCATTGTCAGTCTTTAAAACAAAATCGCATTAATTAAACGAAACCTGCACACATAGCTAAAGGAAATCCTCATATCCAACCAATTTGTGCACATTAACCCGTACCCTACCTATCACCAAATGTTGATTTGAAAAGAAACGTTAAACAGTTAACAGTAGTCGGGTTAAACCCCGCTTTTGCAGTGCTTGTGAGATCCTGGTGGTAAATTATCAAAAATAGTCCCCTGGCCTGCAAATGGACATTCATCATGTTCATTAAGCAAATTTTGAATTTTCCTGACAAATCTGGACAATTGAACGGTTTAAAAAAGTCAAATATGCAAGTGACATTATCTCAAAACCGATCACGCACCTAATTAATTCAGCTTTTATGCACCACCTTCCCATCGACGCTGTAGGCCAAAGCACCCTTATCACGCTACCCAAGCCCGAGAAACCACCTGGTCCACTCCCCCAGGCCAATCTGCAGCCCATTGTGCTTCTCAACAGCATACGCTATGCATATGCTATTTCAAAATGATGGTGACAGTATGGAACCTAAGGCACGGAGAAAGGCATTCCCCACAGAAACTATCAAACACGATTTCAAAGTGGATATTAGCAATCACAAGTATAATCCACCTAATTTGTTCATCCAAGCATAACCTTTAGTTACAATGATATTATTATACACATACACAGGTACATATTTCTAAAAATAAAATTCATATATTAGATGATATTCAGACAACTAGAGGAACAGAATGTGGAAAGAGACAGACAGACAGATAGTTATCAAACAAGATAATTCCCACAAACACACCTTGTTTCTTCCTCTTTTTCTTCTTTTTTAATTTTGTTGTCCGACTTTGTATGTCAATCTCAGGATCTTCTTCTTCCTCGGTTCTCTGTGATTCAGAAATAAATCTTCATACACATCCATTCTAGCACCATAAACCATGATACAAGTGGTATTTAACTCAATCATTTAACCCTCGAATTTGTTCAAGAAAATTTCAGTTTTGTCATTGAAAATGCTCATTTGCAGACCAAGAGAAGGCTAGTTTTGAAAATTTACCAGTGGAATGACTGGCTCGTTTATCGCAAGACCACTGCAGAAACCATTTTTGGCTGATATAAGTGTTAAAGGGTTAAAGTTAATGGCCACATTTGGGCAAAATAAGTAACATTTTTCCATAGTGAATATCTATTTATAGAAGACCAGTTTTGAAAATTTATCACTGGAATGACTGGCTCTGTTCTTGAGACACGGTAAAATTTCACAAATAGTCTTCTCTTGGCCTAAAAATGGACATTCCTCAAGACCAATACTGAGGCATGTTTATGTCGGCTTAAGCATTAACGGTTTAACCATTAAATCCCAATTTCTGAAAGCTTGTTATCAACTTCAAATATGCTTTTTATTCATCCAATGCATGCACACATCCTACATGTACGCACACGATTAATCAATTAATTATCTAAAATTGCTGTGATTATGAAAATTGCATAATCATGCAAAAAAACAACAACAAAAGGTATCATGTAGATGCATGTTCGGTATGTGAGAAAAATGGAGAAGGAAAATATGTTTAACTTTCCAGGGATTACTCCTGTGAGACACTGGAATACCTGACTGAATAAACTGTTGAATATTTTGAAGCCAATTTGACTGGAACCAGTTGCTAGGCTAGGCAAAATTATTTTCAAATATTCAATATCATAATTCTTACATCCTAAATTATTTCTTGCATCTTGTCTTTAAAGTTTAACTAACCACTCTGATGTCTATATTCTATCTTTTACTTTGTAAATAGCAATAAAGATGGTGTATATTTTTTAACAATTTTGGTGGATGATGTTGCTGTCTATGACAGCAATATCCTTCACCCAATTTGTTGAAAAATGAATAACAGTTTATCTTTTAATTTAAGCTGAAAATTAAAGAATTTGACACTGTGGTAAGAGTTAAAGGATTAACTTACAGGAGACAAAACATCTTCCTCCGACTCTTCTTTCACTTCAGCGGTTGTTTTCTTTTTCTTCCTTTTCTTAATTACATCGGTTGTCACAGCATCTTTGTGTTCAGTAGCATCATCCAGAATCTCTCCTCTGGGACTGCGAGTTCTTGAGGCGCTACGTGATTTACCCTTGCTCACCTTACCCGACTTTACTCTAGGTGACTTCCCAGTCATATCTTGTGACTCTTGCACTGCTGTATCATGAGCGTTTTGCTGAGATTCCTCTGCCACTACTTCTGCTGAAGTATTCAGTCTGCCCTTCTTACCTTTAGACCTCCCTCGTGGAGATGTAACAGGCGATGGTGCCAAATCAGAAATGATCTCCGAGCTGAGAAAATACATGTAAGTAGACAGCGCTGTTACAGCAGAAAAATACAGTGTTAACCATTTAACCCTCGAATTTGTTCAAGAAAATTTTAATTTTCTCATAGGAAATGTTCATTTGCAGACCAAGAGAAGCCTATTTTAAAAAATTTACCCCTGGTATGACTGGTTCGGTTATCGAGGCAGTCATTCCAGTGGTAAATTTTCAAAAATAGTCTTCTCTTGGTCTGCAAATGGACGTTTCTCAAGACCACAGCAGAAGCGGTTTTTGGATGATATGTGGCACCTTCGGGCCAGGTGAGCTAACAAGAATGTGAAAACAATCAATGACATACAAACGATCAGATTTTTAAGATTAAATTTTGGTAGTTAGATCGTTAATAGTGACCGGCCATTTATTACATGTATGGATTATATGCTGGAAATCTGACACAATTGAGATGCGCATTTATATGTTTCTTGGTTGTCTATAAACAAAAGTTACTAACAAACAGAGAAAAGCATTAAATCAATGGAAACTATTTCCCAGGAACATGATTGATGATTAAGATAGTGATGCGAAACTGCCGATGAGCCGGAACAAACGTACCAACTGTATCTTGTTTTCTATGCATCATAATTTCAGTCAGACTACCTAAATATGTATATATCATCTATTTTCCAGCAAGCAAAATGCAAAATACCTGTCATTTATTTTCTTCTTTGTCTTTTTTGTCTGACTGAGTAAAATCTTCTCATCATTCAAGAAAGCAGAGTTCTCTACACCTGAAAGTAATTAACATACATTAATCCTCTAACACGCAAGCCGGCTGAAAACAGTTTCTGCAGTGGTCCTGAGAAACGTTCATTTGCAGAGCAAGAGAAGACTATTTTTGACAATTTACTGCTAGAATGACTAGCTCGATAATCGAGCCAGTCATTTCAATGGTAAATTTTCAAAAATAGTCTTCTCTTGCTCTGCAAATGGACATTTTCTATGAAAAAATACAAATGTTTTTGAATGAATTAGAGGGTTAAAGTGTTAATGGAGGATTCCAGTTTATCCATCACTCATATGACATCATAATCAAATACGTGACATGTAGGATGATGTCATAATCAATTACTTCATGAATGATGTAGCTAAGGTCATCACGAACTCTTAATTGCTGACGGACTAAGCATTGTTGTATGAATTGTATGTCTTTACTATTTAATAAACATGTTGTTGAAAATTTTGAAATTAATTTGACTGGGCAGCACCAGCACCCAGTTGAATTAGTTTCAAAATATTCAACAACTTACCTGTATAGTTTTCTTGAAATTAATAGTCAGGGAGCTCAGTGATCGATCGATCCCAACACGGGTGAAGTGTGGGTGGAGCTTAGCTAGAGATGGGTGGTGCATAGTTAAAACTGGATTCCTCCATTAACCTACATGTACCACAAAAAACTTTTATACATGTACATGTACCATAAACAATGAGTTGTATTAACCCTCACACACCAGAATCCACAAATGATGTAGTACTGGGTAACGAATAACTGTTGTATATTTTGAAACTAATATGACTTTGGCAGCAACAGGTTCCAGTAGAATTAGTTTCAAAATATACAACAAATCAACAGCCTTCCTGTCTTCAAATTCAAACACTGGTATTTCAAGGCTTAAAGAGATATGCTACTAGTGACCACATTTTGACTGACCATACCGTATCCATAAGACAGGTAATAAAGATACATGTACAAAGTAGGTTGACACTTGGCAACATACATTTTAAAATCACAGCAAACGATTTGAACGTTTAGCAAGACTGACATTAATGGATAATGGACCTTTGCAGTTTTAGCTCCTGTATGTCTTTTAAATTGTGAATCTCAAGTTTTATCGAGATCCACCTCTAGCTAAGCTCCACCCACACCTCGCTCATGTTAGGATCGATCGATTCTTGAACTCCCTTGCTATCAATTAACTATACAGGTAAGCTGTTGAATATTTTGAAACTACTTTGACTGGGCACTGTTGCTGTAGCAACAGCGCCCAGTTAAATTAGTTTCAAAATATTAGACAGAATGTTTATTAAATCGTAAGGATATACAACTCATACAAAGTGTCGGACTATTAAGGATTTAACACGGACTAAATCGAGTCATTCATGCTGTAATTCGTGATCCCACACTTCATGTACATGTAGTTGATTATGGCACCATATGATGGATGGATAACTGGAAAGATCCATTGGAGCTAGCAGCTCACAATCAGACACTGCTAGTCAGTGTTAACCCCTCTTGTGTCATCTTAACCATAAAGTTGTCAAGCCGGCCAAAACAGTCTCTGTAGTGGTATTGAGGAATGTCCATTTGCCAGTCTCTGAAGTGGTATTGAGGAATGTGCATTTGCCAGTCTCTGAAGTGGTATTGAGGAATGTCCATTTACAGATCACGAGAACACTCTTTTACAAAAAGTTTATGACTGCAATGGCTGGATCGGTAACTGAGCCATTCATTCAAGTGGTAAATATTTTTTTAAATAGAAAAAATCTGGATTTTCATGACCATTAACCTTTTAATGTTCAAGCCAACCTAAAAGGAATCAGCAGAGGGTCATTTGTATACATGTAATTCTTTTTTAAGATCTGGATACATGTGTAGTTGTCATGAAACAGAAGTCAATCCAAATTGAGACATCATGAAAACATAGCTCAGTTAACGTCTAACTAGTGAATATTTAAGCTTATAACCCTTGTACATGTATGATTACTGTATTCTGCGGGTGTAGTTGTAGAAACATCCTACAGCTGAAATCAGTCCTTCTTCGCTTTTGCCCACTGTGTCTGGTCTTCAGCCAAAATTCTTAGCTTCCTCAGGTCCATTCTTGACTTGAGTGTACCGAGTTCTGCTTTCTTGAGGTCACCTCGTAGCAAGATTAGCAGATTTATGCAATGACGTCCTCTCATGGCTTTGTATTTGCTGGCTCTGAGTAGGGCAAATTCCAAGGATCTCTGTGCTTGTCTCTTCTGGCATCCTTAGCACATAGCCAAACATGGTCCATCTTTGGTGGGTGACTTTGACAGACAGCGGCAATGTATTTTACATCTTGTATAGTGCATCATTGGAAATTATACTGTCTGGCCATCTGTGTCCAGTGATGGTGCGTAGGTGCATGTTTACGGTGGCAGGCATCGGGTTTGGCTAGAGCTACCTTTAGAGCTGCCCAGCGGTTACAGTTATACAGCATCAAGGATACGCAGTGGGTCATCATTTTCTTTACCATCATACTTTATAGATAGGTATATGTGGGTGAACTCTGTTTTGGATTCATTCAGAGAGATTCTCAATTTTTAGCTTGCTTTCAGCTATTGGGAGAAGTTCATCAAGGGGGTTCTTTTCATCATCTATGAAGTCCACATCGTCAGCATATTCCATCTCTAGTATTGACACTGGGGGGGGTGTGTCTTCTGGAACTTTCCCACACAGATTTCAATGCGGCAGTAAGGTACAGGTAAAAAGCACAGGAAACAGACCATCTCGATTGATGTCTTAAGCTCTCCAGACTTCACTGTCATGACTCGTACTCTCAGCTTGGTGTCTGCAAGCAGTAGTCTCACTAGTCGTAGCTCATCTTCATTGCAACTGGCCTGGTATAGTACATCGAGGATCTTTGAGCGTTTAAATGTGTCGAAGGCTCGTGACATGTCAATGCCCAATTTGTGGAAGTCCCAGTGCTTTAACATGACTACTACCAACACAAGTATGCGTTGAGCCCATACAATGTTGTAATAACAACATACTGGGCGTGTCTGCCTATGGTGGGCGTGTTGGTCCAGGTAAAGGGTGTTCCCTAACCTGCTAGATTGATGCCTATGGGCTTCATCGTGTGGAGCTGGTGTATCCAGTGGCATTCCTTTTGTCTCCTCTACAGTGTGGAGTTTTCATCATCGGAGGTCTGATGTATGATTCTGAACTGCATGTCTGTTCATGAGTGTACAGGTTTGTTGAAATGTCTGGCAACTGGGGTGTCGTATCTCTTGCTTTTGTGGAGATTTGATATAGATCTCAAGTGTTCTTGAATTCGGATCTTAAAGGTGCACAGGGATTCTCCCACATATTGTTTGTTGCATTTGCTACATGTTAGTAGGTAGACAATGTTTCTAGTCTGACAGTTGCCTATGATTTTGGCCTTGTAGGATAGGCCCGTGTGGGAGCTTGAGAAGAATCTGTTTTTCTCCATCCTTTGGCAGATGATAGAGTTTTTTGTTTTGCATGCGATAAATGGGTTTCTGTGCGTTACAAGGGTGTGCTCTGTTGGGAGTTTGGCCCTGACAATCGTGTCTTTGATTGTTTTGTTCTTCCTGTGTCCAAACAGTGGTTTCTGGAAATGCTATCCTGCATTTGTTGCTGGCTTCCAGAATTGGCCAGTACCTCTTTATGGTTTTCTTCAGAAAAATGCCTGTCCTGGTGAACTCACATACATGTACATGTACAAAGATTGGCCTTTGTGTATTGGTTTTGGCGGTTGCGTTTGGTGGTGGGTGAAGGATTTGTTGTCTGTCTTGTGATCTGGCTTTGGCCCTGGATTTGTTCAGGATGCCCAACCGGTAAAATGAAGGTCAACCGGCAAAAATGTTTGACCAAACCGCCAAAAATTTCAAATGGGAAAACTGCCAATCTGGTTTTTCTCTGCCCATATATGGTCCAGATCAACTCAATCCACAGGCTCACCCAGGAAGGGTATAAAAGGGACGAAAATTCCAGTCCAGATCATTCAGACCTTTGGTCTCACCTTGCGACCAAGCGTCAGGCTAAAATACCTACGACATTGGTTTTCCAATCTGATTACGTAGTTATCATCATCAATTGAGCCCATACAATGTCTGCGCAGCTGCATCCATGTTTGAAGCCACTTTGACATGATCCGGTGAAGTCATCGATCTTGTGTCGGATGCGGCACAGAGTAACATTGCATAGGATTTTACGTATGCTGTTGAGAAGCACAATGGGCCACAGATTGGCTGGTTGGCCAGGTGGCTTCTTGGGCTTGGGTAGTGCGATAAAATAAATTGTACATGTATGAACTAAGATCTGGAATGTACCACAACTTGTACATATACATACATGTAGAATCAAAAAATTTTAAAGGCCAGGCCCCCTAAACCCCATCATGTGGTGAATCGAAAATCATCTTTGCTACAAGGTAAGTAATTGGGCTTGTCCACACTAAACTGTACTTGATGAACGATTTCGGGTCTACATTTGAATTGTTAATTTCGATGATAATGACCTAATTAATTTTCCTGTTCTTATCATTTCCAAGTTGAAGGTATCTCAGAGAGATAATTACAGATAAAAAAAGTTAAATGAGTGCAGAATAAAATTATTTTCATTCAACTAACAGCCACAAATATGAGTGAAATTAGAGCGGGTAAGTGTGACATGAGAATGAGCCAATTTTCAGAGTGCTAAAGAAGCATTTTAAATGAGTTATTTTGGATTTCAGCCTAAACATTTTAAAGAAAAAGACATTGCTTTCTATGAATATGCTCATTTTTGTCATGATTTACAGGAGAAAAACTTTTTATTTCACTTCAAAGTTGTGCGTTATGGTCGTTATGCATTCCGTCAAAAATTGTTTATAAATCTCACTTTAGCTTAGTTGCTATTCCTTACCTGTATGGCTGTGCTTTTCTATCCAAATACTATCTCTTATATCTTTTGTTCATTCACTGCCACTTGGATAGATTTGATTATTGCTAGATTATGTTTAAATTATGATAACAAATTAAGTGGTCAACTTTCTGTCAATAAATCACAACCGTAACAGCGGACAAGAAATCCATAAATTTATAGCACGGCTCCAGGAAATAAGAAGCAAGCATCACGTGATGGTGTAAAACCGGTCATGCGACACGCCGAGCCTTTTGTTTTTACGGTGATGAGAAAACTATGGCGCCAAAGCTAAGGTAAGAAATGTTCTGTCAACTTTCTGTCGATAAATCACAACCATAACAGCGGACAAGAAATCCATAAATTTATAGCACGGCTCCAGGAAATAAGAAGCAAGCATAATGTGATGGTGTAAAACCGGTCATGCGACACGCCGAGCCTTTTGTTTTTACGGTGATGAGAAAACAATGGCGCCAAAACTAAGGTAAATGTTCTGTCAACTTTCTGTCAATAAATCACAACCGTAACAGCGGACAAGAAATCCATAAATTTATAGCACGGCTCCAGGAAATAAGAAGCAAGCATCACGTGATGGTGTAAAACCGGTCATGTGACACGCCAAGCCTTTTGTTTTTACGGTGATGAGAAAACAATGGCGCCAAAGCTAAGGTAAGAAATGTTCTGTCAACATTTTTTACTCCATGTGATGACCAAAACAATCGTCACGACCACGCAAACTATGCTTCCTTTAATGAATAGTTCCTATATATTTTTTAAATCCACAGTAGAAATCGATAACCTCACGATTTTATGTCCATATTTAACTCTTGAGCATAGGTCACCAAGTTCGAGACATCAACTACCGTCGCAAATGTAACCTTGACCGTGGTGGTCGTGACGCTTGACACGCAGTTTTCTCAATCAAAAATCATGACCACAACTCAAAATTGTGTCATGAATAACGGCCATACCGTCGGACGATATATTTCTTTATTTCTCAGAATTTATTGTGTTTATCGCCCTCAAAGCTATATGAAACGAAGATACTAGTTAAAGTTTGCATTATTCAAATCTGCACAGGTTTTATAAGGTTGTTATAGTTTCATCCATAATGTTATTGGGCCCATGCAGTCTGTTTTGGACTCATCAGCACGTTAACAGACCACATGAACTTGGACCAACAGGAACGGTTGTTAACAGTTCAAGATATGGTTTGAAAGTTCATTGTACATCTAATCGGTTTAAAAAAATAGAAAATGTCCTCTTCTTTATATCGTAAAAAACTTAGGCAGCAAGCTATTTCTAAAATCAAAGAGCTATATTTAGAATGACAAACAAAATGTGTAGCTTCATTCAGCTTAACCCCTTCAGTGATGAATTTCCTTTACCATCATCTTTACATGAAAGGTGCTGTTAGGAATATAATTTGACTGGAAGCCATTGCTGTACATGTACAACTTCATGCATGATATATTGTGACAGTCAATGGCGATATTGTGCAACCCTAGTGGAAGGGATGCTTCCATGGAAAACCATTCTGCCAATTGTTTCAGCTTGTAGAATAAATTACTCTTTGTATGAATTCCAAACCACATAATCATGTATAATATGTTAGTACAAAACAGCAATGTTAAAAACAACTGCAAATTTGAACAAAAGGCAGTAAAGAACAGTATTAAAATTCAAGCAAAGCAAGCTGATAACATACTGAAGTCGCAACGGGAACATTCTTTGACATCTGTGTGATCATAGAGGTCTACAGTACAGATCTTAGTTAGCTTTACTTAAACGCATCCTAAAGCTCGTTCAAAACGCGTCTGTATGGCATCATTTTCCAGTCATTTTCTCGTAGTGATTTGCTTAGACATGGTGCGTTTGGTAAAATCTCAATACGCATCTTGAATTTTATCTTGACGGGTTGAAATTTTGACACTACGGGTTTGACATTTTGAATGACGGGTTTAACTTTTTGCCATACGCGTTTGAAAATTTTCCGATAAATTAAACGCGCCATCAATTCCAACCGCGGTTCTCCAGTTCTTTCGACGAGTCCTATGGCTAGAAGCAAACGGGTACCCGGTTCCTAGTCTATGCAGAACCGCTTATCAGTACATGTTTCCTCCGTACATGTATCTCGCGTGCTTTGCAAACTTTGAGTGATTCGTACAGCAGATTTTAACTTATTTACGTCAATTTGTGGCTGGATTTATCAGAAGATGTATTTAATTTAGTGTTTCTTCGCGGGATTCGTCTAATTTCTGCGCTTTTATAGTGAAAATCTTGATATATCTAATGCCGAATGGACAATCGTCTTGAACTGGAACACCATTCCATTCTGATGACGTCATCGCGTATATATTTAACCTCGTTATCTTTGATTGGCAGAGATATGTTGGAAAAGCCATCAATGGCAAATCTGATTGGTTGAACTAATCTCATGACGCTTTGACAGTTGTGTACTATTAGACGACAGTAAAAAAGCAATATAACCTACACACGGATTTCCAGACTTTGGCTGTGATCTGGACAAAAACCAAGTTGGATCCAGATTGGGTAAAAATTTTAATCTATGGATATATCGGAAACAAACTGGTCAGATTGTGCTCAAATTTTAATAAAGGAGGTTGTGTGATCATACATTAAGATTCAACAACCCTGGATGTGATCAAAAGAAAAATTATAGGCTGTGGGTTACAATCTCTGATAAATTGGATCTATCTGACGATGGAAAGTATGTGATAACTAGATTGTTTGGTCGATGGCGTGTCATAGCAATCGACCACATTCACTACCCCAGGGGAGGAGCCAAATGTAATACCAGAAATGTGGCAGCAATGCAACCATGAATCTCGACTTCATGACAGCAATGAACTCTGATGATTGACTTCAAAGATAAAATAAACTTAGAAGGCTTATCAACAAGGGGGCCAAGGGCCAGTAACGGTATCCTGGATGGTGTATGGCAATAAGGGCTGCCAGCAGAGAAGGCCGCTACTATGTCAAAAAAGGCTGCCTATAAAATATACCGAGTATGTACATACCTATCTATCTATCTATCAAAACTTTTCAAAATATTCAGTAGGTTGCCTGTATACCCTTATCTAACTTCCGCTTCCTATTTTTCTTTTGAGATGAGGCGGACATAGAGGCGAACTGTCAAAATATCTCATCTGATGACGGTTGTTGCTAAGCACAGAATTATAAAAAAAAATTCTGAATAGAAGTTCTAGAGCCAAATACTGCAGAATCCTTCCGCCAAATTTGGATATAATCCACCAAGCGGTCATGGAGAATATGCATTTTGGCAATTTATGTCCAGCCAACTAGGGTCGCAATCTGTCAAGCGGTTAATGAGTAGCGTTTTGACAATTTCTGCTAAATTTTTCATAAAGTCAAAGATTTTCACACAAAGATTTACTAATCAAAATTCTGTATGCATGTTCAGAAGCCGAAAGCATTAGGGTCCTTCCAGCCAAATTAGTTTGAAATCCGCCAAGCGGTTAATGTATGTATGAGACACGGCATCACACAATGATGTTCTGGCCAAAAGGTCAAAATCACTGATACGCATGGCAACCATCTGCTGTCCGCCATCCACCCGTCAACTTTTTTTTAAACATAAGTTGACGGATGGATGGCGGACAGCAAATGGTTGCATGCGTATCAGTGATTTTGACCTTTTGGCCAGAACATCATTGTGTGTGATGCCGTGTCATTATAAGGAGGCATGTGTCCAAGTTTAGGACCAGTATGATCAACCAAACATGAGATATAAACAGAACAGTTGAGCTAAACGCAAATTAGGCGGTGCTAAGCGACGTGCATGGTATCACAATAGCTCATTTTACTTCGTAGGTGAGATAAAAATGGCCTCTTGCACTCTATAGTAACCTACAACATTTGTTTGAATTCCATCCACCGCTTTCGGAGGAGTTACATTACACACAGACCGGCGTGGATCGCTGTGAAAAATCTGGAGGTCTTAAGGGGAAATGATCTATGAGAGCAGGGGTTAAAATTAACATGAGCGCGAGGTTAGCAGAAATTGACCAGGGCTAGTACAATTTGTAACTGACCAACCCAATGGTAACAATTTGACATGTCAACTCTTTAATGGTCAAGGTGGTCAAAAAATTCCTCTACTGTGAACAGAGCAAGACGACTATTTTTGGAAATTTACCAGTAGAATGACTGGCTCGATAATTGAGCCAGTCATTTCAGTGGTAAAATTAAAAAAATAGTCTTACCCCGAGGTCCGTAAAGATTTGAAGGGCTATAGTAGAATCTAGTAATCACTAGTCCTATCTAAATGTAGTGGCTCATCTGGCTTAATTTAAAACTATTGAGAGGGTGTCAAATGATGTGCGAGAGTGTGGGCAGGACTATGGGAAATCTAGATAAATCTGGACGACACCAATCTCTGACTACATAAAATAAATGTTGTCAGCCAATCCACAATCATATGGATAACCCACATACCAAATTTGGTTGAATTCCACCCAACTGTTTGGGAGGAGATAGCATGATGAATGGATGGAGACAAATGTATCCTAATTTTTTCAAAACATGGAGATAAAGAAAGGACTCGAGGAGATTTTAAAGGTAGGTAGGTAATTAATTCAACGTCATCATACTACTTATGCAGGGTTTTGCAGAGGCAGGGCCCTTGCACCATTTAGTGCTCTAAAATTCAGACCATCCAATCATTACCTTCACACATGGTTATCTTCCATGTATGTACTTGATCCAACATTTGTCAAAATGACCCATGATTTCTTGAGGAAGTGGGACAGTTCACCCCACTAAGCAAACCGGATCGGGAGAACCCGGCTCATATCATCCAAAACCGGTTTCTGCAGTGGTGTTGAGAAATATTTATTTGCAGACCAAGAAAAGGCTATTTTTGAAAATTTATCAGTGGAATGACTGTCTCGATAACCAAGCCAGTCATTTCAGTCATAAATTTTCAATATTGGTCTTCTCTTGTTCTGCAAATAGATATTTTCCTATCGGTCATTGGTGCTCTGACTTGAATCAGTCTTTCACTCTCCTGACATGCGCGATTCAGTCCTCAGCGGTCACTCACCTGGAAACACCAACTCTCCACCGGAAAACTTTGAAGTCTAGATGCTCTCCGAGAGAAGCTGAGGCATTTCCAGGTATAAATAGGCTTAACGGCTGTTTTGTTGTCTATGAAATTTAAATATTTTTTTACTAGTTTCCATAGAATTTTTTCTTTCAAACTTCACATCACCTGAGTTGTAACCACCATGCATGCCACTCAGAAAAATTAATGAATAATCCAGCATGCTTATCAGGTACCACAATGCATGTCACCCAACAAAATGAATGAATAAACTGGCATGATTATAATCGTGCTGGTTTACTCTAACAAATATTATCGGTGAGGTACGTGGTGGTACAGTGAATATCACTATGTACGCTGTACTCAGACAGAGTGAGATTATAGTAGCTAATTTATTATTGTGGCGTGAGACTGAGTGGTGGTAAACACTTGACCGGGCACTGCACCAGTATCATGTCAAAATACATGTAGCATTCTATCAGTATTTGTGTTGGTACACTTTTTAATAATTTATTACATAATGTACTTGTACCAACACAGATAGATTGCTATTTTGTCGTTCTACTATTACAGTGCTAGGTCAGATGTTCACTACCACCGCTCAGTCTTACTTATAGTTTTGCCCAATGGAGGAATCCAGTTTTAGCTATTCCCCGCCCATCTCTAGCTAAGCTCCACCCAAGCTTTACCTGCATTGGGATCGATCTCTGTACTCTCTGAATCTCAAATTCATGAAAACTATACATGTAAGCTGTTGATATGACAGCAACAACTCCCAGTCAAATTAGTTTTAAAATATTTGACATCATTTTTATTAACCCTTTAATGGTCATGACGACCAAAACTGGCCTCTGTTATGGCCTTGTGGAATGTCCATTTACAGGCCAAGAGAATAGAATTTTTGAAAATTCACCACAAATGACTGGCTCAATGACTGAGCCAGTAATTTGTCATAAATTTTCAAAAATTGCATTCTCTTGGCCACTTATTGGACATTCAATAAGTGGGTATTAAAATTTTCTTCACCAAATTTGTCCATTAAAGGGTTAAATAGAATACATATAGTCCGTCATCAATTAAGTGTCTGTGAAGATTGACGAACTTATCTACACAGTGGAACAAGGATTGAGAATTTTTCCCCATTGTGAACAGCAGAACAAGGTAGTTAAAGGTAAGTAAAGCTCCAGCTTTACAACCCTTTACTGTCCAATATTTGTCAAGAAAATGTAAATTTCTGCTGAACCCTTTAATGGGTAAATTTGGTCAAGAAAATTCCAATTGTCTCATAAAATGTCAATTTGCTGATCAAGAGCATTCTGGGAGCCAGTCATTCCAGTGATAAATTTTCAAAAATAGTATTCTCTTAGTCAGCAAAAGGGCA
Organism: Chaetoderma sp. LZ-2023a; assembly: GCA_034401795.1. Classification (NCBI taxonomy): domain Eukaryota; kingdom Metazoa; phylum Mollusca; class Caudofoveata; order Chaetodermatida; family Chaetodermatidae; genus Chaetoderma; species Chaetoderma sp. LZ-2023a. Next base: position 138,498,222 of record CM067369.1, on the reverse strand, counting down.
TTTCTCAGGAACAGTGTAGAGTCTGGTTATGGCTGATTTGACCATTAAAGGGTTAATAAATGCCCATTTGCAAGCCAAGGCAATTTTTTAACATTTACAACTGTAATGATTAGCTTGGTTATCAAGCCTGTTATTCCAGTGGTAAAATCTTAAAGTAGTCTTCTCTTGGCCTGCAAATGATCATTTCTCAAGACAATTTGATTTCAGAGGCCAGTTTTGACCACTCACTGAGTCACGGTAAAAAAATAAATCTTGTTCTGCATATGGACATTTCTCAAGGCCACCACAGAACATGTTTTCACCAGCTGGAGTGTTAAAGGGTCAATTGCTAAAATGTACAATTCTTATAACAGTGACTAACTACTAACTCTTGGTATGTTATTGGTATATCTAATCATGTTAGTTAGAGCTAATTCAATATAACAAACTTTAACAGTTAATTAAATTCAAACGGCACAAATGATCATGGTGAATGCACCAAAATAACCCAAACTTCAGGCCAAACTCTTTGTCACTGATTGGAGAAGTTCACTCAATCTGTAGTGTACCAGCTTCAAGTTCATCTTCAAGTCTTTCCAGTAGTGGTGGCTTCCTCATCGTCAAACATGTCATCATCAGAAGATTCACTGTCCCACACATTAGCTGTCTCACCATTACTATCAGTGTCTGATTCCACGTTTACAACGCCACGATGAGTGATATTTGGTTTAAAATATATGGCACAATATATATCCAGTAATATACTATATACATGTACTGTTAGGCCCTATGACCAGACAGCGGCTGTTATGGTCATACGCCACCCTCAGACTTTAGCGCAGAAATCAAACACATTATTCATAGTTTCGCACATCCGGGCATCTTGAATTCGGCCGCCATTAAAGTTGGGGAAAACTTACTACATGCTAAAGAGGACTGCCCATACAAACTCATTGTTTACATTTTCCTTGATGTTCAAACCATTAAATCCTGAGTCTGAAAATCTGTAATAACCCTGTCAGGTATCAGAAAACATGAAATCATGAGTGAATTTCGCAATATATTAAAGAAAATGTAATTAAGGTTTACCGGCCCATTGCTCGTAATGTTAAATTAGCCCCTCTGAAAATGGCGTACCTCCCAGGATATTATGGGAAATTTGATTGTGATGACGTCATTGTGATTCTATGAATATAATACAGGGTGGGAATATCGCCTCTAACAAGGGAGTACTTCTACTATTGCATTAACAATTTCAAACGACAAGAGAAAATAATAAATTTGTTACGAATGTGTCAAAATTCTGGTGAATATTTTGAAACTAATTTGACTAAAAGCCAGCTTCCAGTCAAATTGCTTTCAAAATATTCAACATCATACATATATAATAATGACTGTAAAAGTGGAATTCTGGGATTACAGGTTCAAATGGATAAAATGTGGTAATTCATTGGTATAGATTTGGGGCCTACTTCCCTGATAATGCAGGTTATTAGGCCAATATTGGCCCAGTAACCTGCATTATCATTTCTGTTTTAGTAAAGGTGATGTCACCGATAATTAGAAAGTTATTGATTGTCACAAGAGAGCCGCAGACACAAAATATATATATAATATCCATTTCGTCCTGGTCGCGAAAAAACAATGTTGAAGATAAACAATCCGATAAACTCGATCATCGACGCGTGTCTTTGTTTACAGTTTTCGAGATAACTAACTTGAAGCACTGTCAGTAATAAGCCTGAGTTAAGATGCCGAAGCGGTCAAATATATAGGCATCACACTTTCCGATTGGCAGTTTCATTATTCCGTGTTATCGGTCTACTTTTTAGTCTGTGGCGTACACGAAATGTGCGTAGATTGATGAATTGCACACACAAAAATATGTTATTTTCTAAACAGTTGACGCCATCTTTGCTAGATCTGATTAAATATGCGTGTATTCTCGACCAATCAGACGGTGATACCCGTTGCCGAAAACGGGTAATAACGTTATGTACTCGGATACTCCTGGAGTGAGTACAGGAAGGCGAATGTTCGGCGAACGTTCGCGATCTACGCGGTAGTATTCAGTATATATAATGGAAAACGTTTTTCGTGGTCCTGAACGCACCCCAGGCACGGGTAAAACAACTATGTACGCATGTGCATGTCTATGTAAAAGCGGAGATTTTCGGTTACATATTATGTATGAAATAGCGAAATCGAAAACAACCGAATGTCAGGTTTGCAGATTTTGTAAATCGCTTCCATTTCCGTTATAAGACAAATTTGGCATAACACACTAGCTGCAACTGGTGCATATATTGTTCTAAAAAGTTATGCCTATTACGTCGGCTCAAATTAGACTATATTGTAATAAACCCATTTCAGAGAATATCTTGGTTTATTCAACCAGATTTCAAAAGAAATTGTGGATTAAAAATGTATTCAAATATACGCACAGTCATCACACTAGCTTCATACTCAGTAAAGAATACCCAGGTGCGGAGTTCACACACGTCCATTTTATACAAAATTAGAATTGATTACGAAGATGACATTTCGACAATTATCATTTACAGCCACAAAAAAGCTAAAGGCGGATACACATACGGCTCCAATTGCAATTTAAATTTACATGTACGGGTTCTTGACAGACTATAGACCGATTCCACTTTAAGTTTAATGACGCGTAGTAAGAATCTTTGTAGCGTTAATGAATACATTTGATTGCGCGTTTGACTTTTTCCGTGACGGGTTTAAAATATTTCACGATACGTTTAACATATTGTAGGACGGGTTAGACTTTCCGTTAGACGCACCAATAAAATAAATAAAATGGGTTTGGTGTTTGGCCACGCCTGGAAACGCTACGAGTTTTGGACGCGTTAAAGACGCATTTTTGTTTCGTTTTTGCTTCGTCAAACAGTAAAGCTAACTAAGGTCTGTACTGTACATGTACCACAAAGGCGCGAATATAACACATTTCACCCTAAAAGCTGAAATATGTACTGTAGACCAGATCTTTCTTACTACATCTTAATAAATAAATAGTCCAATTTAAACCGATTATTTTGAAAATAATTTGATGGAAGGTTTTGTCACAACACCAGAATCTTTCAATCAAATTATTTTCTAAATAATTAGCTGGTCTTATTTCATTTCTTATTTTAGTTACATTTAATGCATTCAGCTGACGATAGTTGGGCGACTAATCGTCCCAAGCACTGTGCATTATAAGGACATACTTGTTGTGATTAGTGTTGAACAGATGTTATGAGTGAAATGCCATATTTGAGGCTTCTTAAATTCTCATATACCTACATGTACATTGTACTCATTCTGAATTTGGCTTGAACATGAATGATTTTATCATCAAATCATTAAGGAGTTTATTATTACTGTTGTTGACCTTGTAATGACGTAATCAGATTGGTACATGTACGTGAACAATTTGTTTCGGACCTCCCAAATTGCTGTTGGGAGGCCAGAGAAATTGATAAATTAATGATTACTGCTACGAAAATTGGTAACTTATAAAGATGTATTTCTCGCAAAAAAAGAAAAGAAATTCTTTTAATTAGCCTTATAGGACAGGGGGGTGGTTAAAAATGCATCAAATATATCATTTCCTGCACTAATATCTTATAATTTTTGCCTGTTGTTCGCTAGACAATCACAATTTCAAATGAATATTTTGCGGCAATATTTTCTCTCCTCCATTACTATAGCCTGGTTAGTAGATCATGCTGTTTTGTAGTGAGCACCCCTATATGCATGATATGAGAAAAAATACTCAATCCCCGAGAGCTGTATGCCCTTCTGATGGTGGCATGGTGCCAAATAAAAGAGGAATGTATGCAAAAGGGATTTTCCCATTTGAAAATTGAAAGCGGGGTTAAATGTACCCTATTTATCAAAACGGTCAACTTTTTTATATTTCGCAGAAATAGAAATAATCTGTGAATACTCAAGCATTTATTAATTATTACTATAAAACATAGAATAAAGACGAGGAATAATAAGGATAGCATGAGAAATAAATGCATTGATGCGACACATTGCCCATTATAGAGTAAGATTAAGTAAACGATTATAAACTGGTTGAATTGGCTCAGGGTACCATAGTACTGTATTAAAATAAATAAAACAGACTGATTAGATTTGTTTTATATTGATTTCATTCATAAATACAGGCTAGACAACTGACGATATTGCCAATATTCAGAAATCAGATGATGACGATAACGATAATATTACAATATTTTTAATATTATCGGGAAATCGCCCAGCTCTACTCTAGAAACTGTGTAACACAGAGCCACTATCTGTGAGTGTAGCGCATCAGCGATGGATTATGTTCAGTATTGATATTTTACGTTCGGTACCAGGATTTTTGGGCCCAATTACCTCAGTATCGGTACGGTATCGGTATTGCGTTGATACTATACTATACGTTGATAATATCTGTCACTGTAAGACACTACAGTGTTACGATGGCTGGCTAGCCCGCTGGTGACGCAAGCATGGGTTATATTCGACTACATTACTTTACAATCACAGTGAATCCGAAAACACAAATGTCAGAAAAAATAAACTATTAATTGCAATTGGTGAACTAATGTATTCATATTAATTTTCCTGGTTATTATCGTTTGAGTATGTTAGATTTCTTTGACATTATTACGAAAATCGTGATAGTTAAAAATAAACGAAATCTAGGATTTCTTTTTTCACGAGAGAGTTGATACTTACCTCCCTAATACCTTTGATATTGCTAAATATCGGCTTTCACTCAATAAAACACTCAGATTAAAAACAGTTAGGTGCCCCTACTGGGCAGGGAGTCAGAGGTAGTCCGGCGGATGCTCGCCCCACCACCGCGCATGCGCCGACTACTACTTCCTCTGGCTCATTTATTGGCTAACACATGCAACTACCAAGAGCCTGAAGACCGAGCCTCTGTGGGGCGGAGAGGCCGGGTCAGTATCTAGGGAGGTAAGTATCAACTCTCTCGTGAAAAAAGAAATCCTAGATTTCGTTTATTTCACATCAAGAGTATACTTACCTCCCTAATACTTTTGATATTGCCAGAATTCGAAAGTGAATCTGGCGGGAGGGAGGCGAGGTCAAAAGACCAGCTCTTCTCTATACGCTTTCAAGCGTTAAAGGAACTTATGACGTCTGAAACTGTGTGAAAACACAGTCAGGATTTGATAAACCATCGGATAACACAACCGATGTTTGAGAGATGACCGATTTGTCATATGCGCTCCCCCCCCCCCCTTGGGAGGAAGATTAAATGACCTCAATGTCCTACACGCTCTCTTCGTACTAGAGCCAAGTACTATAGGATAGAGACGAAAAGGCTCCATTTTCGTATACTCTCTCTAAAGAACCACAACCCACATAAACCATCACCATATTAATAACACTGGGTAACGTGACAATACAAACAATGAACAACACATGAACAAGACTGACCTTGTTGTACTAGGAAGCTGTCATCATGAATCCAGTAGAGAAGGATGATACAGTCCCGACAAGTGGTTGTCACCGTCGCTGAATGGCGAAGTATATAAGCAATGCGGAAGCACTCTTCACAAACATAAAGCGGTTATTGTTTCAAAATCGACAAGGCGAGAGGGTTAGAGGTGTCACGGAGGTAATGGTCTGTAAAACTTGACTCACAGTGCCACTGAGCCACTGACATAATATCATCCACAGGGACCCCACTAAACAGGGCAGTGGATGCCACGACACCGCGGACACTGTGAGCCTTGGCCACGTCAACCTGTCGCCCGGTGGCGGATTTGTGACAAAATTGAATACATTCCACAATCCACCTAGAAATGGTGTCCTTAGACGCCCTACCATGGGGTTCAATATATGACAACCATAACGCTGACTGGTCGGTACGCCACTCCGAAGTACGCTGTTTGTACCGGAGCAGCGCCCGTACGGGGCACCATACTTTAGAATTAGGATCATATCTAGTTAAAGATGGCAAAAAAATAGGCTGACCTGGATATTTCAATGACTGATTTTTAGACAAGAAATTAATCCTAGGTAGAAGCTTAAGGCCTTCCCCTGTAACCACAAACCGGTCAACCTCGGCTGATAAGGCGTGAATTTCACTCCTACGCCTTGCCGAGGCCGCAGCAATTAAAAATACAGTTTTAAGAGTTAACATTTTCATAGAAATGGAACTAAGTGGTTCAAAAGGCTTATCACCTAGTACCTGGAGCACCAGTGATAAACTCCAAGACGGAATCAGTGGAGGATTCCTTGGTCTTAGATTGCCCATGCCTTTAATTAATACATTTAATGTACTTACTTCATCACTCCCCCTATTAGCCAAGCAAGGAATAACAGTCATTAAAGCTGACTTATAACCAGCAATAGTTAGGCTTGAGGCTATAGGCATCATATAGGTGACAGAGGAAATCAGCCACTACCTGAATAGATGATTCCATTGGATCAATACATCTTTTTGAGCACCATTCTGCAAATCTGTTGATTTTATAATTATATGCTCTGGAGGTTGACCCCCTCCTGGCTTTGGCCATAAACATGGCCGCTTGCTCAGAAAAGCCCTCCTTAATTCTAGATTCCTTGACAACATCCACGCAGTCAATCGGAACATTGACGGATTGTCGTGAAGGGCCTTGCCCTGGAAGATAAGGTTGTCCATCAGAGGCAGCGGAACCGGATTGCAGACCAGAAGGTCCAGCAGATCCGTATACCACGATCGGCTTGGCCAATCCGGGGCGATCAGAAGCACTTGGCACTCCTGCTGCCTGATTTTCTGAAGCACCTTTGGAATCAGGATTGCTGGGGGGAATGCGTATGCATACATTCCCTCCCAGCTGATAGCTAACGCATCTGTTGCGAAAGCGCTTGGGTCTGGAATCGGAGAGACGTACGTCGTCATCTTCGCATTCTTCTTCATCGCGAACAAATCTATGTTGGGTTTCCCCCAATGGTCGAACAGACGATCCGCCACACATTGATTTAGTTGCCATTCCGTGGGTAAAACACTCATCCTTCGGCTCAATGAGTCTGCTAGCAGATTTAACCTCCCCGGAATATGAACTGCTTTCAAGGTGATCCCATGATCCAGGCACCAACAAAGCAGTTTCCATGTCATCATACAGAGACTGGGCGACTTCGTTCCGCCCTGGCGGTTTATGTAAGTCACTACTGTTGAGTTGTCTGAACGAATTAGAACAATCTTGCCCTGAACTTTCTGTAAGAAATGTTCCAGGCCCAGGACTACTGCTCTTAGCTCTAGTAGATTGATATGTTCCTTGGACTGATCCAGATCCCAAAGCCCTGATACTGTGGACTCTTCCAGACAAGCTCCCCACCCCTCCATCGATGCATCTGTATACACAGTCACCTGAGGGTGGGGAGGGGTTAGCAAAACCCCCGGCAAGAGATTCTCTGTATTCAACCACCATTGCAGGTGGTGAATCAGAGGCGCCAATACTGACACGTTCGAGTCCAGCGAACCTGAACTCTGGGTCCACTGTGTCATGAGAAACAACTGGATCGGGCGCCTGCGCAAGGCGGCCTGCGGAATGACTGGTTCCAAAGAAACCATCAAGCCCAGCATTCTCAAGTAAACCCGTGCCAGGACATGACGACTGTCGCACACCGACTGTATTACCGAGATGAGTATTTGAACCCTCTCCTGAGTGGGGTACACATACCCCGTCTCCAGATCGAAGAACATGCCCAGGTAAACAAACTTCTGGGATGGAGTTAGCTCTGATTTCGGGAAATTGATCATCCAGCCCAAGTCCGAGAGAGTTTTCAAAACAATCTCCAGATTGGCTGACAATGATTCCCGGGTGTGTGCTTTCAACAGCCAGTCGTCTATGTACGTGTGGACTGCTATGCTTCTCCTGCGGAGGTATGCAGTGATCGCGAGAACCACACGGGTGAAGACCCGAGGAGCCGTGGAAATCCCGAAGGGTAACACCCTGAATTCCCACCGCCGGCCCTGAAATGCAAATCTCAGGAAGCGACGGAAACTCCTCTCTATGGGAATGTGGAAATAAGCATCCTTCAAATCTATCGACGCTGTCCACATTCCTCGCTCTAACCCCGCCAACACCGAGCGCAGTCTCCATCTTGAAACTGGGCGTCTCTATGAACTTGTTCAATGGCTTGAGGTTGAGAATCGGCCTCCACCCTCCGGTGTTTTTTGGTACTAAGAACAGGGTTGAATAAAAGCCCGGGCACCTTAGTGCCGGCTGAATGGCTCCTTTTTGTATGAGGGAATTTATTTCCTCCTCTATACACAACCTCTGATCCGGATCCCGTGGAATAGGAGTCCAGATCGGCGCGAGAGACAGTCGCGATGGCGGGCCTGTCAGCCAGTCGGGACGATACCCGACTGAAAGCCATCGCAAGACTAAACGGTCAACCGTTTCCACTCTGGCAAGTGGCCGGCCACCGGTCCACCTAGGGATAGAGGTGGACATAAGGAGTGCCAGAGTGGCACTGTTCTCTCGGCGTGAAACACCGGAGTGGTTCCCACCGCGGTAACCGGGCCATCAGGCCCGATTACCGCGACCAGATCCCCGCGCGCCCCGCCCAGCGCCGCGTGCACCACGGTGCGCGGGCGGCTGTCTGGCTGGGTGCGGCTGAGGAGCCTGCGCCCCCCCTCGCTGCTGGCCGAATCGCCCGTGGCCTAGGCCTACGTTGCGACGGTGGCTGGCCTCTGACCTGGCCAGCACCACCTCGAGCCTGCAGAGGACGAAACGCAGGGGGTGCCGCGCGAACACGCTCCCGCCGGAGCACCTCAAATTGCTCACGCAGCGCCCTCTGGTTGTTAACCAGAGTGACCGTCTCCTGGAGGTGCCTGCATCCCTCACCTCCAAAGAGACCAGGACCTGTCATAGGCGTCCGCAGCAGCCTATTATACAGGTCCTGGGACGGGCACAGATTGTCAAGTGCAAACGTGCGCCGCGCCCGGACACTTCTGGTCACCGCCCGTGTCAAACAGTCCAAAGCCAGGTTGATACCATCCTGAATGGCTCTCTGAACTGTTACCGGGCTTGGCTGGCGTGATGCGGAGGCCGCTACCACCCCCTGTAGCAGCTGGGAGACGTGGGACAGAGCGGCAATCGACGCTCTCCCACTCTCCTCCGCATCACGCAGCGCGGCATTCGCCGAACGCAACGCGTTCGAGCACAAGACTCCCGTGTCAGAACGGGAGCCCGGGCGCGCATCTTCGCCTAAAGCCGCGCGATCATCAACGCTTGGCTTCGGCACCACACCGTACCGCTGGTAATCCAGGGGCACGATGCGGCAACGCTTCGCCACCTCGCGAGGGGCCTTCGCGAGACATCCATTAACCTTAATGGACGCCTCCGCCGCTTCGAACATGTCCACGACATGTTCAGCCAGCGGCAGAGATGGCATAGCGGTAGCCGCCGGCCTACCAGCTAACCACGGCCTATGGTCACGCTGGCTAGCCGGCAGCTCCACGGGTAGATCGGGCCGAACACTTACCAGCCACTGGCAAGCGTCCGACCAATCCTCCTCCGTGGCTAACTGCGAGCGCTCTACTAGACGAGGGCCTTCGTCTTCCTCCAGAGCACTCGCAGTTGACGTCGACGGCGGGTAAGCTGATACCCCTGGCAAGCCTGGAAAAGCATGCGGGCCCGAGAGAGCAGGCATGCTAAACTCCGCGGCTTGACCAGGAGCAGGCGCCGTGGCAGAGCGTGGGGTAAACACCGCTCTACCACGGGCCTGACCAGCACCAGCGATACCATCGGCAAGCCGAGGTATGCGGTATCCGTGGTCAACAGCACCGCCCGGGGACACCTTCTGGACCGTGAAATCTACTCCTGCGAGAGTAGAACCACGGAACACGTCGCCTGTATTCCCCGCGAGGGGTGCACAGACGTCGTATTCCATGGCCACGTCCTCAGAAGGCGACCCTAGCAGGAGATCCTCTTCCTCCTGGCCAGAAAGATTAGACTCCGGGTCAGCAAAGAGAGCTAACCCGGACTGGCCAGGGAAGGTGCCATAGGAGGCTTTGACACCTTCGGCGCGCGGATACCCGGGGTCTGATGAGCAGACCGCGGGTCCCAGCAACAACCGTTGTCCACGGCCCCTCGGCGCGGCGCCATGCCTGCTGCCAGGGTCGTGGACTGCCCCCAACAAAGGGGCCACCTCTGAATCCACAAACGGACCGGACCTAAAGAGACCGGATTCAGAGGCGGGGATCACCTGCTCGCAAGCAGATGCCGAGGACAACAAAGGAGCTGGCCCAGGGAGCATGCCGCGAAGCAACTCTGGGACCAAATCCTTTATTGTCCTCTGCATCTCTTGTAACATTTCGGACCTGAAGGCCTCCATATCCACCGCGGATGAGGCCTTCCTCTTACCCTTCTTACAACCCTCCTTCTTCTTCTTCCTCTCTTCCTCCATCACCTTCTCCCTTGCCTGCAAAGATAAAAACTCAGACATTAGGTCTCCCCCCCACTGCTTACATACGTCGCACTTCAGCAACGGTCCACAGGGACTGCAGCTGAAGCACAAGTGCGGAACGAAACGGTTTTTCAAAAACCTCCCGCAGGACGGGCAACCAGGTCTCTGAAACAGGACAAAGGACAGGGACAATGAGCAAGATAGTTAAGGTTAGCGAACTCAAAACCAACTAAAAAAGAGAGGGACAGGATCCTCAAGATCGCAAATCAAGAAGAACCAGCCTTGGACAAAACGTTAAATGTTAATAAAGGCCAAGGCCGATTATGACGTCATCACTCCTGTGACCAAATTAATCGATCCGCAACAAGCACCAAGTGCAAGAACGAATTGTATAAGTAACCGGAACATTCCCGTTGAATAGGCATATCGAGTACACAACAATCAGATATACAGAGATAACTCCTTCCAATTCTAGCATTGGCAAAAAGGGAAATTATCTCCCCTTTTGTTTATCAATAATTAGATACCTGACACTTGTACAGACAAACCATCCAACGCGATGTACCGGAGAACTCCACCATAGTACGCCTCTACATTCTCTCCACCGAAGGGAAAGGAATTGGATCAAGAGGGCAAAGTGAGAAGACCTTTATAACAGGCCTCCAACTCACTGAACATATACTTTTGGTTAGATAACCTAACAGTATTAGTAGGAAATGTAACCGTGGTGGAGAGAAAACATATCCTCTTGTGCCGAGAAGTCCATCAAAGCTTCTACGTGATACCTGTGGACAAAACACAAAGAGAAATGAGACTTATGAAGCACCATGTTGTAAAAAACCAACACAAACAGGCGCTAATCACGGTAAGCGCGAGTCCCGGAAATACATTAAACCGGGACAAAACACGCTAGCATATCAAAGAAGTCACCTGATAAAGAGATCCCGCTCCTTCTAAAGGTGAATCCTCCCTTTCCGACATGCTTCCCACGTACAAGAACCGTCAAATTTGAGTAAAACACAAGGTAACGCGCAGAAAAGTATAGACAACACAAAACCGCATGTAACCCTTTGCCAATAAATGAGCAAAGAGGAAGTAGTAGTCGGCGCATGCGCGGTGGTGGGGCGAGCATCCGCCGGACTACCTCTGACTCCCTGCCCAGTAGGGGCACCTAACTGTTTTTAATCTGAGTGTTTTATTGAGTGAAAGCCGATATTTAGCAATATCAAAAGTATTAGGGAGGTAAGTATACTCTTGATGTGAAAAACCATTTACCTTCATATCACCAGAGAATGTCGTAAATCTCTGAAGCTCGTCATCAACGCACAAAATCAGTCGCTAAATATCCATAGTAATCCTTATTATATTCCCTCAGATTTCTAAAAAATATTATGGCTTGCGGCATTATAAGACTTCTTAGAAACCTAATTCTATAATTGTGGATAATTTACTGAGGGACATAACAAGAATTGTCCAAGGAAAGCTGATCGAATTCTCCTTTGCGCAATTTGTGGCATCCATCTTGAACATTATCATATTATAATTACTACCTAATGCAGCTCTCTGATTGGCTGTTTTGTAACACACCCTTGAACCCGTTAAGCTGCGAAAATATATCATAGTTAAATATCTGTGGACGTTCGTAAACACCTATTTTTGCGGATTTGAGCTTAGTTGTGTCAGGATTTAATTTTAAAATAACCACATTTATTGTTTCATCATTCCATATGGAATATTTATCAGGATTTATTGTGAAAATCGCGAGTTTTTTCAACCGACCAGTGCTATTTCTGGCTCGCCAGAATCTGCTGTGGTTGCTCCGAATCATTGGCGAATTATCCTTACTCAACAACAATAATAGCGCACTAATATTTGGACATGAAAATTGCACAAAATTTAATTTGATTATGTTTTTCTGAGCTGTACTCGGCATACTGTAATTGTGGTAACCTTTTTGAATAAAAAAGCTGGATATTTTGAGATTTACGCAGCACCGATGTAACGGTATCGAAATTTTGGTAATTTGAGATTTGCTTGGTACAGTATTTCAGTATTGTCGCGATACCAATACTGTACGGTAAATACGGTATACCGAACAGCTCTAATGTTCGGACATGTTCTTCGATTGCCTACTCGGAAAGCACTAGAATCTGCAGTCTTAGGGGCCAACAGGTATCAGGCATGCACACAATATCAACTTGCTAACTATTAGGACCACAAAAGATGAGTAAAACCTAAAGGAGCTTAGGACGCTTGCAGCGGACAAGACACAACGGACAACGTTGAATAAGAACTGATTGCAGCTGAAAGAAGCTTTCACTTTTTCAGTTGCAGAACAAGTCAATCATCATCATCATTGCAGAAGCCATTTTTGACCCACTTGAGAGTTAAAGTCTTAAACTAAACGCTCATTTAATTGCTCAGATACATGTACATATACATACACCTGCATAAATGTAATATAAAATTTGAGCACAACAAGCAAATTCACATGAATTGCCATGGGAGGTCAGTTAACTGCGGAAACATTGAGTATTTCTGATAATTTCTTGATACCAAAAAACAGAATAAGTGAATCTTTAAATAATTAACACTTTAAAGTTCAAGAATATATACAGTTTTCCTCAGTAAATGTCCATTTGCATTCAAAGCAATAGCTATTTTTGAAAGGTTTACCACTGAAATGACTGGCTTGGTCATGGAGCCAGCTATCCCAGCTGTAAATTTGGTCATGGAGCCAGCTATCCCAGCTGTAAATTTTCACAGTTTTCTCTTAAGATTTCTCAAAACAACTGTGCATGTCCACTTGACGATTAAAGCGTCAAACTCATTTCTTGTGACACAGAAAATTGAACTCACCGGTGTCACGAAGGCGCAGCTGGCGTCGCTTGTTGCTTTTCTCATTTTTTGGACTGTTATCTGGATCATACGTGTTAGCGAGCAAAGTGTGATCCTCTTCTTTCTTTAAGCCTTCAGCTTCCTTAAGAGATGTAAGCTAGAATATAAGTACAATGTACTGTATGCATCAAGTTTAGCACCCTGTTATAGGAGAGTATTTTGGGGCTAGTGCCACTGTAAACCAACAGTACTCATCATAATTTTATAACGATCAGTTACGTGTACATTGTAAGATAAAGCTGAGAAACTGGCCAAACTCTAAGTCATGAAAACCAGGAATGAGCATCTAAATAACCAACATAAAATTATTTATAAATAGCATACTATTTATTTCAGTCTATCAGACGCAGTGAAACATAGAGATAGTTCCTTCAATGTAACAAACCAGACGCACGGAGACCTTGGTTTACCACGGTCACCCAGGGATTCACAATATACCGGTATTATATTGAATACCAGTATCATAGCTATTCTGTCTTCCATTATCAAAATTCAATAGTATACACCTGTGCAAAAGTTAAGCACCACCCTATTTTTACGCACATGCGAGGGTATATTCATGTGCTATGAAGAAAGCAATAGCATAAACATTTATGTACCCATCCATCTTAGTGCAAGAGGTAATAATGCAACTAGAGGAATGCTGATTATGATGGTGGGGAAACACTATGTTTTTGTTTGAACTTGAAAACGAGGCCTGAATATGGTTACGTTGACACAACTGACAACTATTGCCCTACAGTTGACACACGTGGCTAGATTGTCATTAATGGTGTCTGAAAACGAAGTTTAACATCTGTGCACGAGTTTGAGACTGTCATTATTAATACCGGGTATATCCACCTTGTGCCTGGATGACGGCCTGGACACGACGTCTCATGCTGGTCACCAACCGACTGATACGCCATTGTGGTATTCGTTGCCATTCAAGATGGAGTGCGTCTGTTAATTCCTGTAGGTTCTGCACAGGAGGATCCCTCCTTCTCACCATGTTTCCCAGAATGTCCCAGATATGCTCAATAGGGTTCATGTCAGGGCTCCTTGCTGGCCATGGTAGGGTTTCGATGGCATTCTGGCGGAGGTATTCATGCACAGCTCTAGCACGATGTGGTCGGGCGTTGTCATCCATGAATATAGGGTGGGTTCCAGGTGCATGATTTACAAAATGAGGGACCACAACTCTATCCAGTATGGAATCTTGATATCTTTGTCCATTTAGTGTTCCAGGTACAGTCAACAGATCCAGCTTACAATCAAATGAGATGCACCCCCATATCATAACGGAACCTCCACCAAATGGAACTTCTTCCATGATGTTACGTTGGTCGTACGCCGTGCGTCTGGACCTCCATACACGAGTTCGACCATCTGTGGCATGAAGCAGGAACCGACTTTCATCGGACCAGTGTACCCGTCTCCAGGATCTCATGTTCCAGTGTCTTCTTTCGTTGCACCACCTCAGACGCTCCTCTTTGTAGTGTGCAGTGAGGAGAGGACGTCTGACAGGTCTCCTAGCTTTCATGCCAGCAGCATACAGTCTCCTTTTGACGGTAGACATTGACACTCTATTGCGCGTTTCCCATTGCTGGCTGAGCACTCTGCTGTTGGTGAATGGAGATCTCCTAACAAGGCGTACTAGGGCTCGATCATCACGGGCAGTAGTCTTCTTCGGTCTTCCAGATCTAGGCCTGTCCTTCACCTCGTTAGTTTGCCCATGTTTTGCAATCAAACGACTGATTACAGTATGGTTAATGTTCAGCTGTCTGCCAATCTCTCTGCATGACATACCAGTGGTATGCATGCCTATGATTTGCCATTTCACACGATCACTTAACCTTCGTCTTGCCATAGCGGTTCACAATCAAGAGCTAATTCTCTCTGTCCAAATAAACCACGGTCATGAACACAAAATTCCTAATCTTGTCGCCTAAATCTGTATGTAATGTTCTACACCTCAAACTGGACTTTTACATAACTGAACACGTGTGCTGTTTCCCGCCACGCACGGACATCAAGCGGCGTGAAGTCATGCATGCATGTGCATTTCGTACTTGGAATTATGTCAGCTAACGCGGGGACAAAAAGTATGGCAGCCTAGTTGTACCATCATGTTTCTACGTTCTATTGTTTTTGCTGGTGCTTAACTTTTGCACAGGTGTATATATCTGTCTAACGATATAAGCTACTTCTCTTCGTATAGGAAAATGACATTTTACGTGTATTTAGCGACCAACCTTAATATTTTCTTATTTATCTGTATCTGTCAAATTGTTGTTTGGAGGCTAGAGAAATAGACAAATTAACGATTACTGTTCTGAAAATTGGCTACTTATAAGAATGCACTTTTCACAAGAAAATAGAATAAAACTTATTTTAATTAACCTCATATGACACGGGATGGTTAAAAATGTCCAAAATATGTCTTTTCTTGCTCTAATATTTTATAATTTCGGCCCGTTGTTTGCTAGAGGATCATAATATTAAATGAATATTTTGTGTCATAATATTTGATCTCAATTACTACAGCCTCGTTAGTTAGATTTCGCGGAATTGTACAACCTTGTAGTGACTGTCAAATGGCCCAAGTAAAGAGGAACTGACGATATGAGAAAAACCTCAATCCCTGCGAGCTCTATTCCCTTCTTATGTTGGCGGGTTGTTAGATATCGATCGATACAAGCTACTCTAATGGGAGTGAGCATAGGCCTATGTATTCTCAGCATATGGTGGTCTATTTATAGTAAGTTGCACAATGGCTAAGCTGTGGCGATCACAGAAATAGGTGTAACTTTGTGGCATATTCTAATCATTTGTAGGGCCAATTTTGGGGTGATATAAGCTATTTTGGGATATGATTTAACTGAAGACAGTTATAATTTAGCGCTTAATATTGGTATTCGTGTAATTTCTTGGTTTTATTGTGGAAATTTGTAAAAGTTCAGTCATTATTTCAGGAGCGCTGATATACATGTACGTTGAATATGGAATCCTACTATCAAGGCCTCACTCTATTTTGCCCATGGCAATAATACCGTTATTAAAGGTATACCGGTATGGAAATTGATATCGATACCAATATTCATTTTTCTATTACCGTGAAGCCCCATGGTCAACATGGAATTTGACCACTGCCGTTGAATTATCGTCAGCAAAATTCTGCGAATGTAACCATGGTCAAACATGCTCATCATTGCCATACCACGATTTACCATAGTCGAGCTGTCAGACCATGCTACAGTATGTTATTTAAACTGAATGGACCCTAAGGCAGCACTGTCTTCCTATCTAACTATGTTCAAAATATTCAACAGAACATTCGTTACATCGTGTTCAAAATTCTACAAACTACCATGTCTCTGGGATTTTTTTTTTAAAAACATGTTAACACATTTATGAGCTGTATAAATCTGGAGAAGGTTAATCCTTTAACATTCAAACAGGTCCAAAACAGTGTCTGCATTAGTCTTGAGAAATGCTCATTTGCACAAGAGAAGACTATTTTAGAAAATTTATCACTGGAATGTCTGGCCCGATAACTGAGACAGTCATTCCATTCCAATGGTAAACTTTCAAAAATAGTCTTCTCCTGGTTGCAAATGAACATTTTCTATAAGAAAATTTATAATTTCTTGAACAGATTTGAAGGATAAAGGTATCAATACAGAGAGGATTACAGTATCACAATACTTACAATTGAATCAGTCTGCCTCTTTTTTTTCTTGCTTGCCTTCCCATCCCGTAATCTGAAAGAAATATAACCATTGACCAATGTCCATTTGCAGGCCTGTCTGGACAAGAGTAGACTATTTCCAAAATTTTATAATGAATGCCTGGCTCAATGCCATTCCAGCAATAAACTTACAAACATGGTCCTCTCTCGGCCTGCAAATGAACATTCACTCCGTCAAATTTTTTTCAGCTTTCTTAACCAATCTTACAGTAGTCTTGATCATTACTCCTTTCAACGACAAATCCCTGAAAAAGTATATTCTGTTGAATAAGCAAAATTAAATATCTTGAAACTAATACTGTATGAATGGAAGGCATTGCTGCCTAAGACAGCAATGGCTTCCCATCATACATGTGTATTAATTTGAAAATATACAACAGATTTCCTGTTTGCCTGACTTGAGATTGAGCTACATGTACATGGAATTTATCAGTGAAAGGTTAAAGGCTTAATAAAACATTGTAATTGTCATGCATGTGATTATCATGACCCCCTGCTTCTGGGTGCCACAAGTGTCTTCAAACGAGAAACTGTGTGCGTGCGTGTATTTGTGTGCATGCATGCGTACATGGGTGCGTGACAAATTTCAACTGGATGAACAACCAGCAAATACAATTTAAAATAAAATATAATCATGACTTATTCATTAACAATAAGATTAGTTATACAATTGTAATACATCAAGTTGTAAATAGCATATTGCGTTATGTGCAGGAAAAGAAATCACATCTGACACTATCTCAATAACAAAATGTTTTGACTTTCACACTTTCTAAGGCCTAAAAAATGTCTCTTAAGAAAATTAAATGTTGATACATATTCCAGCCTATCAGACATGATAATTCCTTTTAATAATGTTCTTCGCTATAAATATCCACAATATGCCAGAACATGCTTTTTAATAGCAACGGTAATATTGACCATACATATAGGTGAGAAACATTATTCCGAAAACTAAATCAGAATGACATAGTTTTTATATGACTTGTACATGTAACTTATGCTCAAAATTTACCCACCCTTTAGGAAACCAATACATGTATCTCTAAATATGATGAAACGTGCCACCTACATTTAAAGGGATGCTAATCTCATCTCAAATGTTGTATCATACAGACAGATTATGGTTTATAGATAGCATATCATTCATATACTGTCACATTCCCTTATCTGTATCGCAATTATCGTCTTTGTAATATCAAGTAAACATTGAACAGTTATCGGCACCATTTTATCTCCTCAAGCGATAGTGTGTGATGTCATGTAAGTGCCAATGCATATTCTTTATTATGTAATACTCAACTAGTTGGATATTTTGGAACTAATTTGACTGGAAGATGTTGCTGCCTAAGGCAGCTGTCTGGCTACGGCAGCAACAGATTCTAGTCAAATTAGTTTCAGAGTATTCAACAGCTTACCTGCATGGTTGCTTTTACACCACATTGTCAAACTATAGATGGCACATCTATGACTGTGTGTATATACCGAGGCAGACACACCAGGCTTTTTCTGATTGGTTGAAAAGTAAATCATGACAGCCATTATAGACTGTAGAAATGTACTAAGATTTAGCTACTAAAGGCTGAATATCTTTCTTTAGCGGCATGATAAAAAGCTTAATATTCCCTGCATAGTTTATGAGTTGCATGTTAGATCATTTGAATAGCTATCGAGAGATGAGGTTAGATATCCTTTAAATATTATCCTTCCCCATTGACTCCAATACAGTACATGTACTTACATGTACATGTAGAATATTCCCATTTGTGCTACATGTAACTCTAACACAGTCTGGTGGATTAGATTGAATTAGCTTCAGCTAAAATAATTATTAGATGCCGAAACATTCTAACAAAGTTCGGATTTAATCAGTCACGAAATAACAAAGTGTGTCCCCATTGTTGACGATGCACAGATAACGGTTGATGGCTAATGCCTCAGTTGACTGACAAATTAGCTGGGCTAAAAATATTACAATGTAATCACAAATTTGTCTAACAAAAGCTACATTTCAAAGATAACAAGAGACCCAAGGGGCCTGTATCGCTCACCTGGAATTATTTGCCACTGGAACTACCGAATAAAACAAGATGACCACTGGAACAGGATCGCCACCAGCCAAATTGGCCGTTCGGCATCGTTTGAACAAACTTATATGCCCTAAGGATTGTTCCTGCCAAATATAATTGAGATGGGCCCACTGGTTTTTGAGAAGACATTTTAAATTTCCCGTTGCTTTAGTATGGGAGCTTTTGGCGGGAAAAGGATCCAAGATGGCCACCAAACCGTTTATTTGAGTGTTTCAAAAATGGCAAATTTGAGATCAGAATACCCAAACACCTATACAAAACCAATTTCGGCCTCAAAATCCATCAAATAAAAAAAACCAATATGCCCGCCAAACATGCTACATTTTGATTGGTCCATGGCGGCCATGTTTTTTGATGGATTAACTTCCCTTAAACAAACTTTAATGACTCTTAGTGCCTAGCATATTTAGGCCTGCTCCCTTCAGCATTCCTGGAGAAGTTGTTTTCGCTAAAACTAGGTCATCCAAGATGGCCACCAAACTATTTGGCCAATCAAGTTCCCTTGAACAAACTTGGTTCAGCTCTTGCACTACATGATATTTCATGAGTTTTGAATCGATCCCGCTAGCAGTTTCGGAGATTTTTAAAGATGTTTCTCAAAATCAGCCCTAAGGATGCTTCCTGCCATATATAATTCAAATCGGCCCAGAGGTTCTTGAGAAGTTGTTTAAAGGAAAGGTTGACAGCCGATGGACAGACACATGATGGAGGGTCGCCATGGCATAAGCTCACTTGGCCTTTCAGGCAAAGTGAACTAATAATAACAATTGTCTACATGTAACAAACATAACAAGCTGAGCAAGTTGATTACTCTGACTGTGAGTCTCACCCAAGTTGTGACTGCTCTGCAGCCTGCCTTAATAGCTCATCAAATCGTGCCTTTGTGCCCTGGTGACTCTCACTTTCACGTGGTGAACCTACAAAGTGAAATCATGCAAGAGCTGTGCATGTATATATACATAATTTAATACATTTTACATACCCAGCCCATAATACTTTAATCATCTAATGGGCAAGCCGACCAAAACTGGCTTCATCAGTGGGCTTGAGGAATGTGCATTTGCAAGCCAAGATTTTTTATAAATTTACCACTGGAATGACTGGCACAATATTTGAGGTAGTCATTCTACTAATAAATTATCAAAAATAGTTTTATCTTGGTCTTCAAATGGACATTCACTGAAGACAAACTTCAGATTTCTAGAAGAATCTTGTCCATTAAAGGGTTAAATCAGGTTGCGCGTACATGTATATTTAACAAGTACATAAAAGGTCCAGTAAATCTTTATTGTTTTCGGTTACTTATATAAGTCAGGCAAATATGGTAGTTAGGTGTCCTTCATTTGGAATGGATGCATGTGGCATACAGGTAGTCCTCAGTTTGGAACATTTGTCACATTTTTAGCAGGCCCATATATGGAATTATGCATCGTGGTAGCTGGAGTTGGGGGCAGGACTGAGAAGTGTGATTGTTTAACTTGGTATAAGGTGCTATGTATCTATCTAACTATTATAAGTTAGTATTTGAAGCCACTCCTAGTCTTAAAAAAAATGGCCAGAAGCTGCAGTGACATTGACAGCATCCTGCAACTTAGTCCTTATTCTTTGGCCACGGTTTCTTGTCCTACCTAAGCCAGAGTCATTAACTCATTTAGGTTCTTCTTGGGCCTCAGTCCTAGATATATACATGTACCATATCTGAAAAAGCTGCCAGTCGCAACAATTATTTGTCACACTTATTTTACAACAAAGATCATCTAGAGCACCTCACATTCTTTAAGTCATTGCTAATGGCAGCCCATGTCTTGATTTTCAGATCAACGTGAAAGGTTGGATCATTTTCAACAAGTGTGATGTTGTCGATGTGCTATAGACAGTAATTGTAGTTTTGTCAGATTAGATAGATGGAGAGACAAACTTAAATACTAGTTGCGAGTTGCAAATAAAAAATGGAACAACTCAAACCATAGTTACATACCCCTTTCAGATAAATGCTCATGTTAGGAAAATGGGACTGGAAGCTATTGTGGCCTGCCTTCTTGTCAATTTAGTTTTCAAATATTAAATAAAAATTATATTAATTTATATGTGCATGTAAAATTTATCGCAACCAGCTTGTGGTATTGAAAATGTTAAACTACATGTACACTTTTAGACATTAAAATGATGAAAACTTTAATGGTCAAGAAGACCAAAAGCGGCCTGTCTTTGGAAATATGATCTGCAGGCCAAGATTTTTTTAATTTACCACTGGAATGACTGGCTCAATAAACAAAAATTAGTCTTTTCTTTGGCTGTAGATATTTAAAGAGTTATTAATACATGTGTTGTAGTTTCATTGTACAAATTTGATCATTACCAGTCGGGTCATTCCACGCCAACTCACCCAAAATTCATAAATCTTCCCGGGTGACCACCTCCGATTTCCACGAAATTTCACACAAATGTTCATTTTTGGAAATGATTGTGGCATACAAAGTTTTACTGCCAAATTCCAATTAGTTAAAAAGATATAATTAATTAAAATTAAGGGGGCGTGGCACTTTTTGGCACTCGCGAATCCTGTACGTTGTGATGGTGCATTTTAAAATGCTAATAACTTTCTTAATTTTGAAGCGATTGACCTGTAAATTGCTTTACTACACAATTACTACATGGGGAATCAGAATATCAAGTCAATTTTAAGATATTTCTTATATTTACTGTAGTATTGATATCTAAATATGGGTGTTTATGCAATTTCGAATGTATTTTAGCAGATTTTCTCATAGGATTACTAGCTAGTCATTCATCATACAGACTTCTTTTGATGTTACCTGGATTATATACCCATAGGTACTTCTTCAAGAAAAAACCCATCTAAATTAACTCAAATATTAATGTGTAGCTATGGGTCAAACATGTGATGAAAATGAAAAATTTGGAATTTGGGCCCTCATACCAGGGGTGATTTGGCCATGTGGGCAACTTCCCAGCATTCTGAGCTTTTGATAAGATTAACATACATATATTATCTATATGTGTACCAAATTCCGACTTTGTGTCTCAGCTCCCTCATATTGAAATAATTTCTAATTCTAGGTGCCCATCTGGGCATTTTCAGTACTTTAAACTGACTAATACTCACATGTCTCTGCTCTATATACATGCAAGTAATTTCTGGAATATCTGATTCGCATCATGTGCAGAAAGTTTATAAGATCGAGCACTATGTCCTTGCAATTCAGGAGCATCAATCAGGCAGATAATATCATGAAATGGTACCCAACATTGATCTCTCCGTGAAGGTGGGGGCCAGGAAAGAATTCCTGTCTGAAACTGTTTGATAAAGTTAATCAGTACATCACTTTGTTCATCAGAACATTCCACTATGTTCCCAACATACCACTCCTTGTCATAAATTGATGCAACAAACTTTCCCGGCTGTAACTGATCATGAATGTTTTGTTGGGACTCAAAGGATGTAGATGGAGCCGATAGTAACATATTTTCACAAAGAGTGACCGTAGTAAAATCTGAATCTGCTGAAATTCTTTTCATCTTCAACTTGCCATCAAACATTGGAACGAAGCAATGATGAGAACGTGTGTAAGAAACTGCTTTTGCTGATTCAAAGCGTAAAGTCAAATCAAATTTTGCTGCATTATGTGCAACTTCCACCGTAGAAACTAAAAAGAAACAGATGCCTGTAATGTGTTTGGATGCCCAATCAAACATCTGAGTTAAAGTAAGAGTATGGTCATTCATGGTTGCCTGCAAGCTGGCCTGTGAGACTAGTAGCTTCACTGTACCCCCAATGCCATCACAGGGGCTTTTGCCATGGCTCGTGGTGAAGAAATGCCATTCTGCTTCAGGTCCGTGGTCTGTTTTGTAATGGCACAGATTTGTGAAGTTTTTAAAGTTTTTGTACGGACTAGCACCATCATCACTGAAATACATTACTCTCTTAATGGATGGTAGCATGGTCTTAAGATACAATAACATGGTTGAAATAAATAAATGTATGGTGAGAGTATCATGCTTCAGAGTCTGAGATAATACAGATATTTAAGCATTTTAACTCTACCTCAGATCTATAATATACAACAAATGGGTGGAGGGTAGCTTGTGAGTTGTCCCAATGATGGCTTTGTACAGCATCTTATATGATAAAGCTCTAGTTTTCAGTAAAATCCAGCAAAATAACAGCACTTTCGGGAGCAAGATCTTCCTTTAGTTTCGTAATATAGCTAGACTGCGCTTTTGCTATGAAGTGATGTTGATGAAATTCATTAAATGCATCACTTGCTATCTGTATGAACTCTTGAACTGATACTGTTAGATCTACAATCTGAGTTATTTTGTTTGCATGAATCCACTGCTTGTATACAATAGAATCATCAAAGTCAAAATCATGCGATGTGAATAAATCTGATAAATATTCCTGAATTGCTGTTTTTCCAGGACAAGTATGGTATCACAAAGGTGGAGCACACAGTTAAGGTTTTCTGTACTACAAACTAATTTAGCTAAAATATCCTTATATACATCATTTCCATGAATGGCAGCGGTTATAAGTTTGATATTTTGAAGATGTTCACACACACAGACAGCATGCATGCTGGAAGCAGTAACTGGAACACACCATTTGGGTCGCAGTTCGCAAAAATTTGAAAATCCAACCTTGTCACATGGATATTTTTAGTGTATTCGAGATAAAGCTCTCAGATTCACCAATAGTAGCCATTTTTGCTTATATTCCTTAATATTATTTGTTCTAATGGTCACATATTCTTTATTATCAGAGCACATACTGGAATATGCATCAGACTGGTAAAAACATACACTCCTTTCATTTATATTACAAGATCTTTGTGTCTGGATTAGCCACAATACCTTTATCTTTTTTAGATGCCTTTCCCTCCTAACCATGTGTTCAGTCACGTTGAACTCGTCCATCCATGATGACCTCACCGTAGAATGAGCTCATCTTTTGAAATTTGAGGTCTTTATTTAAATGAATGGATGAGTGAACATTTTGACCCCTGCTTGTGAAGAATGCATGAACTCATTAGATAAACAAAGCTATATAAAGCTCCAATTTATTTCAGAAACAGAGTTAGTGCATTGTTAGTGGATTGGACAAAGAAACTATTATACAATCAGTCTGAAATAGGCTGTAGTCTGTACATGTAGGGTGGGATTGATTTAATAGTGATTATTATGGCTATCTGTTCATCTGTCATTCCATTTATCTATCGGATCAAATCAATGTTAATGCAACCTATATAGGTTCTGAGTGTTAACAGTAATTGAGATTTAGCTGTTATATCATTTTATGTGTTTTAATATAGATCTATATTGATCTACCTGGCTTAGAACCAAAACTAATATCTAGGATTTGCTAGTCAGTACTCGCATAGGTCAGTGAAAAGTACTGAAAATGCCATAACGGGCACCTAGAATTGGAAATTATTTCAATATGAAGGAGCTGAGACACAAAGTCAGAACTTGGTACACATATAGCTAATATATCTCTATTAATCTTATCAAAAGCTCAGAATGCTGGGTAGTTGCCCACATGGGCAAATCATCCCTGGTACGAGGGCCCAAATTCTACATTTTTGTCACATGTTTGACCCATACATGTATGTAGCTACACATTAATATTTGAGTTAATTTAGATGGGGTTTTTTTCTTGAAGAAGTACCTATGGGTATATAATCCAGGTAACATCAAAAGAAGTATGTATGATGAATGACTAGCTAGTAATGACAAAATCTGCTAAAATACATTTGGAATTGCATAAACACCCATATTTAGACATCAATACTACAGTAAATATAAGAAATATCTTAAAATTGGCTTGATATTCTGATTTCCCATGTATAGCAATTTACAGGTCAATCTCTTTAAAATTAAGAAAGTTATTAGCATTTTAAAATGCTCCATCACAACGTACAGGATTTGCGAGTGCCAAAAAGTGCCACGCCCTCTTAATTTTAATTAATTATATCTTGTTAACTAATTGGAATTTGGCAGTAAAACTGTGCATGCCACAATCATTTTCATAAATGAACATTTGTGTGAAATCTCGTGGAAATCGGAGGTGGTCATCTGGGGACCTCTGGCTGATTTGGCATGGAATGACCCAGTCTGCCTGCTGAATTTCTATAGACTACATTTTCCATGAGGTTTAACTCTGGATATGCTGAATATTTTGAAAACAATTTGACTGAAAGTTGTTTGTGGCTAAGCCCCCAACAACTTTCAAATTGTTTACAAAATATTCAGAGTTACCACCCATTGAAATTATTGTTTGGTGGCTTGTAGGGCTGTGCGGTTTTGGTAAAAACACAACCGGTGATGGTGTTGGCCATGAAACCGGTTTTAACCGGATATCCGGTTTATTGGCTGGAAATATTTTCAGTTTTCGTGGGAAATGAAAATTCACAATACCACGAAAATAGAAGGCTTTTGGCAATAGACTTAAATCTGTAGCTATAGTACCCGATGCAATTTTAGAGGATATAGTGAAATCATTACTTAAATTGCTTTAAAAGATTAGATTTTGCGCTTTTAAATTCATCGCGATGTCATTTCGAGTTCTTGCGCAATGTCAGTCATATATTAGATTCCTAGACAATTAGCAATTCGTATACCCTCCTCTAGGATAACGAGTAGAGATATATTGCCAAATTTACTGTGGCTTTCAGCGGCTAATTCAAGCGGTTCGCGGAGTGGAAACTACAAATGTATGTTATGGGATGACTTCAAACTACAGTTAGAATATTTGTAGAGCATTCGCTAAAAATACTACTTGATAATTAGTCATTTCACGTCTTGGAAACGACGAGCCGGTGATAAATTCTGAAAGATGGCGGACCTAATTAGACTGTTACACAGACTCCATTTCGGAGACCCGTAAGATGAGAAGCGTTATGCAAATGTATATAGAGACTAGTTCCCGATGGCCTACGTTTACACATGCTTAGGTAGAATTTACTGTAGTTATAGACGTCATAATACTGTCACGTGGTAGAAATCTGCCTATCGCATATGCGTGCACATGTGTAGTAAATCAAATTTATTGATCCAATTAATCGGATATGTATAGTTAAACTCGGCTGTATTAGACTATTTACTAGCATACATTTTTCGCGAAAAAGGAAATCGAACATATTTTAATATAGAGTATAAGCGCAATTTGGAAGGACTTAAAACTGTGTAAGCTGTAAAAGTTGTTTTCTGGAGCTGATAATGTATATCGACCTGCGCCAAGTGTTAATTTTGTCGTCCAACATACGTTGAACCAGATCATGATTTTCACGAGAAATAACTCTTGATCGCCTGAGCGATTAGACATCGATCTCAACTTACGTTGGCCGGTTAGATCACTTCCCGTCACAGATGCATGTTCAGAATTCATAATAGACATAGATATCAGAAACACTAGATCGCTTATGATACGTGTTCAAGCGTGTATCATAGAAGTTAATAAAACGCTAGCAGATTACAATTTCTGAACATACACATGTACATAGTAATACAATCTAGCAACATTCTCGCGATATACAAATGAAAAAGAACCCTCTTTGCCCGGTTTATTTAGCGGATTTTCTATAATAATTAGCCATATGGATTCAATTTTATGCAATGCAAACATACTATTTTAAAAGATATATTGCCAAAACCGGTTTTCATAAATATGCAGTTTTACAGTTATGAGATAATGACACCAGTTTTCGAACCGTCACATCTACAAAACCGGTGACGGTTCCAATACCGGTATAGCGCACAGCCCTAGTGGCTTTCGGCAGTCAGACAGGTAAACAGCTCCATAAAATTTTCATTTGAAAGACAAAAGCATTGGGATTATATTTCTTGTGGTATCAAATTTATCCCATCACAATCAAGACATGCATAAAATAGATCCAGTGTTAGCACTTTAAAGATCAGGAATATGTCAACAAAGTAACTAATGCATTCTGGGACAACTATTCACCGATACACATATGTGCATGTACATGATGCACACTCAGGGATAGAAATTAACCTTTTGTAATCGTGATCCATACTGATCAGTACACCAGAGAATTCACAGATCCTTGGAATCTGGAACTGATCCACATCATTATGACTGTATTACCGCACAGAATATAAAATTAATAAAATGTTCTGGATGCACCATTTACATGTACACCATATTATTATGAAAATTATTTAATCGTCAAGAAGTCAAAATGTTTACTTATATAACGTCCATTTGCAGGCCAAGAGAATACTATTTTTGAGAATTTACCATTTACCATTTACCAGTGGTAAATTTTTCAAAAATGGTATTCTCTTAGCATGAAAATTGACATTTCTCAAGACCACTGTAGAAGCTAATTTTGGTCGGCCGAACCACTAAAGGGATAAAACACCATAGATTACACTAACTGGTTGATGAAGTAGGCGGTAAATCATGTTTGAATTGTCATAAAACTACATGTACTGTGAAACATAGTGATCCGTTACTGATCCGTATGCGAAAAAGGCCTATGGATCACAGGATCAGTGGTTAATTTCTAGCCCTGTTTACTTGTCAAATATACTTTTCTTGAGCTACAAATGAACACTTCGCATGATCTCTGCAGACGATAATTTTAGCAGACTTGACCATTAACCCTTTAACACTGAAGTTGACCAAAAATGGCTTCTACTGTGGTCTTGAGAAATGTTCATTTGCAGCCCAAGACAAGGATATTTTTGCAAAATTACCACTAGAATGACTGGCTCGATAACCATGCCAGTCATTACACGGGTATTTTTAAAATAAATAATCTCTAGGTCTACAAATGGACATGTACTATGAGCAAATTGAAATTCTCTTGAAGAAATTTGAGGGTTTCAGCTTTAAAGAGTTAATTAAAGAGGTACAAACACACTAATTGAGTAACTGTACCTACCTAGTGGTGACAAGCCGACGCTTGGTTCACTTTTTGGTTGTTTGGTCTTTTTCTTAGTTTTCTTTGGTTTATCAGGTAGAAGAACTGTTGACATTCAAAGAATAATCGGACATCATTTTAACAGTTGTACAATAATGTAACTTCAATGCAAGAAAAGCAAGTAACAATGCATTTATATACTATATGATAGAGGGAATTATTCTGTATAATTAACCATGGTAAAGTATTATTTATCGCTCACTTCACACTGTTGTCACCGCATCATTCATATTATCGTCATTTATCGTAAATGTTGACAGTGATTCTCTCTCTTTCTCTCTTCTCTCTGTGTTATTTCATAGAATTAGTTCTACCAAGCCACAATATGAACTTATGCACATGTTTTCCATAAGAAAACCACAGAGACCAGCAACCCAGGGCCACAAAAGCTGACTACCCTCAGGGACATTGATGGCGAGGACCAACGAGGCAAGCGCAGGTAGTCAACGCCACTGCGTTTGTAGCATACACTCGCGCCAACGCAAAACCGTACCTTAGTTCTAAGTATAATCATAAACCAAAAAAAACAGGGTCTGGCAACGACGCGATGCGGGCGACTGACCAGACATGCACAGCGCATTAAAATATGTGTCTGGCTGTCTATCAAATTAATTTATAGGCTATGCCTTCAGTGGATAACCCGGACTCAAGCATGTGAAACATGTTTACTACAAAAAGCGGCTGCAGAAGTTGAACCTTTCAACGTTAACATACAGAAGATTGCGTGGAGATATAGGATCGAGGCATTTAAGAAGTTGAGACGCACATATGATTGTGAAATCTGCCCAACTATACCTCTTAGAGAATCCATAAGCTGAGGATGCCATCTTAAAATATACAAGATGACCTGGCAAACGGTCAACTAATGCAGCACAGCTTTTGTATCAGAATAGTGGATCCTTGGAATAGTCTGCCAGAAGAAGTTTTGAGTGTGCCAACTGTCAAGGCCTTTGAATGATTGGCTTGACAAACCATGGGCAGAACAGGAAAGAAAATATCAGCTTGATGCCGCTCTAAAGAATTCTGCTCAAAGACACAACATTTCAGTTAATGTAACAAACGTCTCATAGGATTTCATCTTTCATCCAATATCACAAACTCAAGATTCAAATCAATTTTTGACGCAACAATACTAGAAAACATTTCTTCTCACAATGAGTAATCTCACATTGGAACTTGCTACCTGAAAACATTGTGCTAGCGCAAAACATACATTGTAGATATCTTCAAATCCAGACTAGACAAACATCTCAACGAGATAATATATTACTATGACTAATTAAACTTTAACAAATTCAATAATTCAAACTAGGGACCCACAATCTGCTTCAGGCTTAATTCCATCACTATACTGTATGTGGATACGGGACGAAAGGTTAAATTGTATGAGTCCAGATCTTCTTCCGGTTCATCTTTCGTTACATTAACTGAACTGGTGTTTTGCAGTAGAAATCTTTAGTGTGCTTGTCGAGTCGTGCTTCAGAACTGGCGCGCTCACAACTTCTTCTGGCCAAAAGCTTTGTTGCCTTAGCTGTCTGTTTGCCCTCATGTTGTATATTTTCGGATTGTCATCGGGTTGCGAAATCTCTAAGCAGAATAGTTGGGCAAACCTCAGTCATATATGCCTGGCAACATCTTGAATGCCTCGATCATATCTCTGCGCAGTCTTCTGTAGGATAGCATGGGTAGCTTCAGCTTCTGCAGCCGCTCTTCGTAGCTCAGGTCTCGGAGCTCAGGTATGAGTCTTGTGGCCCTTCTTTGCAGGGTTGGGTTTTGGACTGTCCAAAACTAATTTTGAACAGACTTTGTCCAAAACCTGTCTTAAAGGGTATAAACCAGTCCAAAACTAATTTCAGCATATTTGCATATGTAGCGTAGAGTAATTTCAGCGGTGAAAGGGTTAGCTGTACTTGGATTAGTTAACTATAATAGCAATTAAAGGCTCATTCACTTGTAGGTGTTACAACATAACATCTACTGAAGTGACTGCTGGTCATGCAGGTTATCTGAACTTAGATCTGATTCCCCACACAGAGCCTATTGTTAATACCTCCAGCCATCTTCCACACTCAAAGGCATAGACATCATAGTTGAATATAAATTACAGCCTGTAGTTAACTCTTTCAATAATAATGAATGACCAGAAATGGCAAATTCCTTACAAGTTAACAGATTTTCTTTTGAATATTTAGACAGTAATTTGCCTGGAAGCTGTTGCTGCCTGAGGCAGCAACAGCTTCTAGTCAAGTTATTTTCTAAATATTCAACAGTTTTCCTATTATACAATCTGACTGAAAGTAGTTGCTATCTTATTAAAGGATTTTACTGCAGTTACATCTAAGATGATGGGTTCTGGAGTCGGTGTCTCATGCTTCTGATAGTGGGCTTTCATTCTTGCTACTTTATTCACAAGTTTGTAATCACATTCTGTACACTTAGCAAAAGATTTTCCATTACTCTGAACTTCTAAGAAATGCTTCCAAATTGGATCCTTAGGCCTACCACCCTTAAAATACATCTTTGATCAAATATTTCAAATAACATCAAAAGTTAATATTATACTGAGAGAACATCCAGACAGGAACTAAACAGATGAACTTAATTAAGAAGATTTACTTGATAACTGATTTCTAATAGAAAGTGGAGTAGAATTATATAGTGATGAAATAAGCTGATAATTGTATTAATTGTCAGACTAGAGGTTAGTCGCTGTATGCTAGTTATGTAAACATGTATCAGAGGAATATTGTAGTATAAACATAGCCATGATAGCTATCAAAAAGCAATGAGAAAACTTAACTAGCAGGGCTAAGTCAGCAAATAGTAGTAAAAACATCTTAACAGACTTACTGTCACTTACATGTATGAGCTGTGATCTTATGATCAGTGTATATACGTGTTGGCAATTTTAAAGCAGGTAGACAGGCCCTTAATGTTTAGACAAATACATGCACTATCAGTAGATTCTGTTGTATGTCTTCCAGGTTTTAATCCCTGAATCACAGTCTAGTCTCAATTATAAGGAAAACACACTGCTGAATATTTTTGAAACTAATTTGACTGGTAGTAACAGGTTTTAATCAACTTAAAATATAATTTAAGCTTATGGAGAACTATTTTTTACCAGGATTTTAGGTTTTGGACAGTTTTCAGGTGTCCAAAACCGATTTTGAGCGGACGGTTTAAACCTGGTTTAAACCATGGTTTAAACCACTAGTGTCCAAAACTTACCACCCCTGCTTCTTTGGCCACCAAATCTTTCTTCCTAAGTGGGGACCAGACTGCATTTGCGTATTCGAAATGAGGGTGAACGAGTGCCGTGTACACCATGTGAAGCTATCTAAGTCCATACATGTAAATGATCTTCGAATTAATCCAATTATCTGCGTTGCCTTGTTGACTTTTTGCTTATGTGCATTTCGAAGGATGACCTCCCATAAATGGTCACTCCATAGATCACGCCGTACGAAGAGCACGGGTCCCGAATGCTTCCATGTGGACTCCTGATTAATACGCTGGCCCATGTTATTACTATTATTATTATCGATAATACTGAACACAGGCCATACAGGCCTCTATATTCAGGTGCATGAGTGACGCTTGGTTTTGAAATGGTTACTTCATGGTGACGGTGCCTCAAAGTTAAATTTAATTTGTGCATTGTCCCAGTATTTATCCAGTCAGTTTTTAAAGCTCTGAATGGTCGGGGCATTAACGATATGGTCAGTTAGGCTATTCCATACTTTTGCTATTCTGTAATAAAATGAAAACTTGGATATATTATATTTAGCTCACTGGATAAATAATTTTTTACTATGACCCCTGTTACTATTTCTTAAAGCAAATTTTAATATTGGTACTGTGTCTGGATCATAGGTATTCAAAACCTTATATGTTTCAACCATGTCCCCTCTCAGACGTCTGTATGTATGATCTCAGTCCATAATGACCGCGAGCTAAAATGACCACGGTAGGGACGAAAATGACCGCTATAGTATTCCTATGGTATTCCTAATACGCCTAACAATAACTACTATCCGCTACGAATATTCTATATGCGTATATAAGTTACAATATATATTATATATATTATATGTTTCCTACTACGAGTTCCTATCTAATTTAACTTATATAAAATTTGTGTGGTTTTTTTTAGGTACCGTCGCGTAGACTGTGCCTAAAGAAGGGAACGAAAATTCCGGAAGTAGCAATTTAAAAAGTGAACACTGTACGTCTGCTAGATAATGCTAGAGTGCTCAAAGATATTTAGAAGAAGTTTAGTGCTACAAAAAGCTGTATTGAAACTGTTTTGTAAATATCTAACTTATGCAGAACGGCTTAACATTAAAACGCATATTTCGAATTTAAATGTGCATATTGACATGCGAAATGCTTGAAAATAAAATTAAGTAAGAAGTGAGATTTCATTATGTATAAATTAATAGTACTTTTGGTTGTGAATTTGATTTCCTTCTTTTCATCATATTTAGCTGCGCAATTGAAGCCTCTAAAAGTATAAGATTTTAACAATTTATATTTGCGTATGATACGCTGAATTTTGAAATTATCAATTAGCAAATAAATAAAATTGAAGAATTTCGCAAGTTTGATTATTTTCACTACAAATGAGTTTCTCAAGAGTACGGAAATCTTTGAAACAAGAATGTCTAATACTCAAAGAAATTTGTGAAAAATCTGAGAAAATTTTGAGTCTGTAAGGGTCAAAAGTGTATTACAGACTGATCTGCTACCTGAATCTGATACACTCAAAGAAATTTGTGAAAATTTCGAGATAATTTTGAGTCTAGTAAGTTTGCGTCTGTAAGGGTCAAAAGTTTATTACAGACCGATCTGCTACTTGAATCTGATAGACGACGCGCAAATACATGTGCATTCTGATTCGTTGCAATCGTTACTGATAGTTCATTGGACAGAGGAATCATCATTGTGTTTTATTATATGTCTAGTAGACATAGGCTACCATTTTAATGGTTTCCTGCAATTAGCGTACATGTTATGCAAGCAGGGGGACTGGGTGGGCGAGATAACAATGCATACACTCCTACAAATCCCGCTGTGATTTTAACGCCAAAATTGCTCAAGTTGTACAATTTCTTCATACAAATAAATCCCTAAACCAATTAATGCTGACAGCAACTACTTTCAGCGTGAGATTGGAGCTAACATTTATGCATAATTATCCAGTACTTTCCGCGAAGGATTGAAATACACAATGCTGAATATTTTGAAACATATTTCACTGGAACATATTGCTGTCAGTCTGCCAGTCCTAGTCAAATTTTGTTCAAAATATTCGCCACATATTACCTGTTAAATAAATGGTTGTTTTTTATCCTAAACTTTGACACGTGAAAACACGTTACACCTACACCATATATTCAGAGTTGCCCTTATGCGTCCTTTTGCGTGTATATACGCATAAAAATGGCAGAGGGACGCATAAAAATTAACCCTGTGCGTCCCCGAGGACGCACGAGGGACGCAGTGAAAAAGTGTAACAGAAACTGGTAACTTTGCGTGTGCTTAATTATCGATTATATTATCGTGTGTGTATATTTATTTGTGCATGTGTTTACTTTAAGATATATACCTAATGCATTGTGTGTTCAATAAAAACGAACTTACTGTGTTGTTTAAGACTATGATTTGTTGTATGTTTTCTTGCACAACTCAAAGTTGTTAATGCCCATAAATCAGATTCAACCACCACATTTAATTGTAAACACAATCCCCAAATCATCCTTAGTATTTTATTTGATCTAATTTTGATAAATAATGAGTTTACAAGCCCGATGTTAGTCGCCTTGTTTGGCCTACAAATTGCAAAAAATACCTGCCATGTTTCTGTCTGTTGTGCTAAATGTCAGTGTGACGCGTCAGTATTTGATTGGATAACAGCGGAATCTCCCTCTAGAGGAACTCATGCTTGAGAAATCCAATACAACTGATCAAGCGTATACAAATGTGTCTGGGCGTCTTAATCGTTTCACATCTCAGAACATTGGACAGATCACAAGGCTGTTATAACTAATATGCTGAATATTTTGAAATTAATTTGCGCATGCCTACTTGCCTAAAGCAGTAACGACTACAGCCAAAATATGTTTTTCCATTTACTTATCAAAGTATCTAAATGGATGAAGGAATATATGGAAGATATTGTGATATCTTTTACATTTGAATGGTCATTTGACGGATTCGCGGCGGTGTCTGTGTATTGCTGTTTGAATAACGATATCAATAAGCGCTATAAGCCATCTTTTATTTAGCAATAGCGGCTGATTGATTGACTGATGGATTAGTGTATGTAATGTTTAACAATACTCGATCGTTAGGTGTTCCCAATTTCTCAACTCAAAAGCTCATCCCAGCAACGATGTTCAACGATATCGTCATCTTCCCAAACAGTGTATAGCTCAAAGCTCCCTGATACAAGCGTCCTTATTGGATACACGCTAATGCGTTATCTATGGTTCAACCAATCAGCAATCGTGTTACATAGTTACTCCCTATGAATTGGACATATCAGGTTGTTGGCTGATATATTTTCACTAATTACGCATTTTAATCTGATTTATACAGATTATTTTTGATACATTATTGTTTTGTCTGATCTTAGACTATGTATTCCACTATATTTAGTCATT
This sequence comes from Chaetoderma sp. LZ-2023a, assembly GCA_034401795.1. Lineage (NCBI taxonomy): Eukaryota > Metazoa > Mollusca > Caudofoveata > Chaetodermatida > Chaetodermatidae > Chaetoderma > Chaetoderma sp. LZ-2023a. Next base: position 138,463,457 of record CM067369.1, on the reverse strand, counting down.
CCAGTTACATTATAAAAAAATACGCGCGCATTATATCGAAGTAGGTTAAGTCGTCCTTGAGCAAACTCGCCACAGGTACTCGTAATTTTTCAATTCGTCCAAAGTCAAGTTAGGGTTTTATAGAAAAACTAATGCAGTGGTCTTAGCTAATTACTAATATAGTGGTCTTTGGAAATGTTAATCATACAAGGTTGTCAATGTAGGTTTGTTGGTTTATCAGACAACAAACAAGTACAGTGCTTTAAGTTATTGTTTATTGATATGCAGTTCAAATGTCATTAGTTAAATATACAATGGCCATTTCAGTATATCAATTTTAGCCATGATTGTAGATCACAGAATACATATTTTTGAAAATTTGCCACTGGAATGACTGGCACTGTTTAGAGCCAGTCATTCCAGTGTTAAACTTTCAAAAATAGGTATTTTGGTGATCTACAATAGTGCCCAAAAGTGTTAAGTGCTAAAGGTTAATAAACTATGCATAGTTAATATTCTCTATATACACATTAACATTATTTACACAATGTCATACCTAGTGCTTTCAACATGTTTAATAAAGTGCTTTATAATTAGATCAATGTGTTGTGTTTATTTTAAGAAAAAAATATGGGACCCACATATTTCAGATGAGGACCCCATGGGACCCCCAGATTTTACAGTGGGACCCCCAAATCTGAGTGTGGACCCCAAAAATCAGATGTTGTGGGCAACACTGCATATATTTCTTATGCATGAGTTTATTGAAATAATATTGACCATATATACAGACAGATAAAAATTTGAAATCTATTTCGCTGGAACCTACTGCTGTTCCGGCTGCCGATGACAGTCAGATTAGTTTTAAAATAATCAACAATATTTAATACATCAATATGAATCATAAATAAGATTACATTTCTGATCGCCGAAAACATGTTACACGGCTCGTTGCGGCGTCATACAGCAAGAACACTATATAGCAAGACAGATATAGGCCTACTGGAAAACCATTGAACATTTTGAATCCTATTTCGCTGACCTCGATAGCTGTTGGAACCGGCCCGCCGCCCATACTCAGCGCATGTTGGGATCGCAGTGGCGGTCATTGTCGCCATAATAGCGGTCATTCTTGTACCGGGCGCGGTCATTTTAGCTGGCGGTCATTTTCGTCATACACCGTATGTATGATTGTATGTTGATGCTAACTGTTCACTCCGACTCTTCCGGTTGGATAAAAAAAATGTTATGAGTGTGTGAGTAAATGAGTGAGTATCAACACACGGTTACATATGGCTATAGGCAGCGCCTATTTTCATATAATTATTAATTAATGAATCAGTGATTGAATGATTCATGATTGATAGACCTAAAGATTATCCAGACCAGGGTTGCCTGCCCTACCAGTTTGGCAATGAGGCAATAACAAGCCAATGGCTTATGCCTTGTAAATTGATGTTGTATGTTGTTGTATAGATCCTTCCTCATTAGTCATTGACAAGTTGTAACATGAACTAAGTTGAATATGTATCGCTAGAAATTAAGTCACTCGTGGTCTATCGGAACACTGCAGATGCTTAGGTGTAAAGGCAGGGGCTCTTTAGATTCCAGCATTGACAAGTGCAATATTACTAAATACACCTTATTATTTTAACTTTTTTTTAAATCAAATAAAAAATTCTTACCGTCTTCGGCCATGTTGTTTATTATCTGCGGAGCGCTTAATTCGATCTGAGTTTTTATTGGTCAAAATTATTTAGATTCATTTTACCCATAGACCTCCAGCTATAATAGACCGCTTATGCCATAGAAATCTGTATGTAGTATTTAGAAGTTCTATTGTATCCCCATTTTGCATTCACTATGCGCCTTTGTCGCACTACCAAAACGTATGTTCTACACAATAGTAACCAATATGAAAACCACTACCGCCCTGCAACAGTCTGGCCAACTTCGGTTTCTACAGTGGTCTTGGATAAAGATCTAACCTGGGAGAAACATATAGAGATTGTAACATCTAAAGTGGCAAGAAACATTGGGATCATGCTACGACTTAAATCATACTTACCACCTAACATACTAAAAACACTATATTGCACGTTAATACTCCCACAAATTGCTTATTGCAACACTATTTGGACTAATACATATAAAATCAGACTGGCAAGACTAAAATCACTTCAAAAGCAAGCCATTAAACTTTTTGCACAAACAGGAGAGGCCCAAAATGTTTACAAGACAGAAAATTTATTAAAACTAGAAGATATTGGTAATCTCCAATTATATACAATAATAAAAGATTTTTTCAAAGGTAATCTACCAAATTCACTGTCTTCTCTCTTTAACCTAAACACTGAAATACACGCATACAACACCAGATCTAGACACAACTTTCACACAGAATACAATAGAATGGAAATCTCAAAACAAAAACCATCCTTTCAAGCTACAAAACTCTGGAATAACACAGACACGAACACACGTACACGGATTATTAGTCAAAATTCCTGCAAACATATTATTAAACAAATGTTCATTAATAAGTACTAAATCGGGTAAATGGACCTCACTCTTATATTAGTTACTACACCTTCATGCGCCCGGACACCACAGCAATTACCAGCAATTCATCATGAAGAACCACCTGTTAACAATACTGATATTACTGCTCTTGCCCTGCCTCTACACTCCGGTTTGACATATTGTCTACATAAAATAAAAGGTACCGGTACTGCTGAATATTCTGGACCTAGTGGAATTTATGGGAGAATTTTCTGCATAAGGCAGCAATGTCTTCTATTCCAAATGTGTACAGAAGATTACTTACGTCATAACGAAATCAGTTTGTTGCTAGAATCATGTTGGCCATTGTTATCTTTACTGTATCATTAACCATAATCATATTTAATTTAATTTATTTTATTATATTATATTTTATGTGAATGTCTGGCTCCTGGGTCTTACAGACAACACATCCCAAGGGACATAACTCTCGGTCGGGTGGCTTTTCTGAATATTCAGCGAGTGTGCAGCTTCTGTGTCAAATCCTGAGTCAAATTGGACCAGCACTCCTCAAGATATACACAGATCAGAACTTGATCATATCTAAGAGCTCTAAAAAATCCAGCCATGACAAACACACTAAGAAATAGACTCGAACACAGATTCACATGGCCGGTTTACTCTCTTTCCTCTAGGGAAAGAAGGTGATAGACAATAATAATAATAATAATAATAATAATAATAATAATAATAATAATAATAGTAGAAACAGGATGAACTCCATCCCCCACCCCACCCCCCTTCATCCCCTAGCCCAATCCAATGAGTGAAATATGTTACCCACAGTATGAAGAACAATAAAAAACAAGAGAACCATGTTTGTCAAATGCCTTGTCTTTTTCTCTTTTTTTTTCTCTTCTTTTTCTATGTCAAATCCTATATTATTTGTCTGTAGTTATGTATAATATATTGTCATAATGCCGCATGTCTACTTATGTCAAATCATGTGTAACTTGTATGTTATTCTATGTCAGGGGTCCACAAACTAATAGGCACAGCCTCCAGGGGACTCCCTGTTATCATATTGTAATTTGTAATATTTACCAAGAGAATAAATCAAATCAAATCAAATCAAGAACTAACATTTTGATACAATGATACAATGAAAGGACATCTGACAGCAGGCCCCGGGCATCTAACGTCAGGAATGTCAGTTTCACATCAGTCCACTAGGTTTAGCTTCAAAGTTGAAGCGCATAAGGTGACTTTCCCAAAGTTCGTCCAATCTACCCTGATAACATTCCCATATGGGCCCATTTGGGGTGGATCTGTGCATCTGGGATCTGGGAATGCCCAGATGGGCCCCATATAGGTCCCATATAGGCTATTACAATCTAGATTTAAATTCAGGGTTTACCCTGATGTACCTCATAAATGGAGATGGATATATAGGAGCTATGTATATAATAGCCTGAGTCTATAGTTCAATGCTAAGGAGTCCTATGAAGATAATTAAATCTTGCCCGTATGTGTTCCATATGGGCCGTGGGTACAAAACAGCATGAAACCAATATGTGTCCATATGGGAAACAATATGCGAATGTTATCAGGGTATGTTTAAAAGAATTAATTGAAGGTGCGCTGATGACATATTCAGAAAGTTTATTCCAATGTGCATCGCAATGGGAGGGAGTACATTATGTCTAGGCTGGGTCGAACTTTCATAATTTTTAAGCTATGGCCTCTTGTATTAGTTTTTGTGTTGTGAAGTTCAATAAGGTCTGACGTTCCTTGGTCATATTTGTTATTGAGATGTTTATAAATCTCTATCATATCGCCACATAACCTGCGAAATGCTACGGTTGGTAATTTCAAAGTTTGTAGACGATCACTGTACATGATAGATGGTGTAGACCAGGAATGAGCTTGGGGGCTCGTCTTTGAACATTTCTACAGCATTTGTGTTTTTTCAAATGTGGGGCCCAGACAACATTAATATGTGGTCTAACGAGGGCCCTGAATAGGTGGGTAAAATTTTATTTATCTATATAGCTGAATGTACGTTGGAGTACTCCCATTATTTGCTTTGCTTTGTTTATCTTTTCATTTACGTGCTGGTCGAAATTTAGATTTTCATCAATTATTACACCAATATCTTTTTCAGCAGGGGAGTATGTTAAATCATGGCTGCATAAGTTCACTGTATAGGAGCGTGGTTTTGTTTTTTAGTAGAGATTCACATCTATTTCCACTTATCTGCGTGAAGTTTTAATAATGAATCATCCTTCCATGAACACATCGAATTTGTGTCTTTTTGCAGTGAAATACAGTTGGTTCGATTAAAAATTGATCTGAAGAGTTTTGTGTCACTGCAATCAGGAACATTTCAGAACCACAGTTAACTGCATCAGGAAGATCATTGATATATATTATGAAAAGAAGTGATCCCAAAACATAACCTTGTGGTATGCCACTTGTGACCTGTGTTGTTTTAGAAGGGACCCCATTAATTAATACCTGTTGCACTCTACCGGTTAAAAATGCTTGTATCCAATCTAATAATTTACCTTCTATGCCATATATAGACAACGTTTTTATGAGACGTTTCTGAGGAATCTTGTCAAATGTCACAATGTCTGAAGTGATATTAACAATTAGTTGAGATTGCGTAATTATATGTCTAGTTGAAATTTTGCAGACCGACAAACTATTTTTCAAAATGTAGCACTGAAATGACTTACTCAATTAGTAGTCAAATTTCCAAGATAGTCTAGCGGTCTGCAAATTGATATTTTCGATGAGACAATAGGAATTTCTTTAACAAATTTGAGGTTTAATGCATGCAGTACAATTATACACCAATTTTACTCAACCGTAGTCACTTAATTCCTTTAATGTTTGAGTTATTATCCTCTTGAGTAAACACTTTGATCCTTGAGTAAATATTATGCTTACTTACAAAATAATTGATTAATCAGCGTGGCTTGAGTCAAACAGTTTATTCAATTGGCCACACGTGCAGCACTCTAGAAAATACAAGCGAGGGCGCTAAATCGTCAGTTGGCAACCAGCACCAGCACCACCACTAGCACCACCACATCATCAACCACAACAACAACAACAACAACAACAACAACAACAACAATGGTAATGACAATGACAACAACGAATGTATGAATGAAAAATGTATGTGAGAAGAAATGAATGAATGAAACAGCATTACGCAAATACACATGTATGTCACGAAACGATTCAATTTACCACCACCACCACCACCACCACCACCACCACCACCACCACCACCACCAAAACAAAATTTTCGACAGCACAGAATTTTTGCATCCTGCGTGACAAATGAGTATATTTTTTTTCCGACAATAACATATTCCTGGAAATGTCAAACTGAGAAATTATACAGCTGATGATGCACTGCACGCTCTTTCTGCAAAGATGCTCGTAAAGGTTTGACAAACTATAACCAATAGAATTCCATATTAGAAGACTCATACCTATTGCATACACCTCGATACAAACTACGTTTTGTTTCAATTTCAAGCGCAGGTACACTTTGGTATGATTTATCTCCACATTTCTATCACACTCTATGCACAATAATACATACTCCACTCCAAGATATGCTATGCTCAACAACGCTTTCTCTAGAAGTATAGTTTGATATACTTTTCCATACTGGCTTTAAGCTTTATTTAGGACAATCCCAGTATACAGAGTAATATAATATATGGTTACATGTAATGACAATCACAGATACAGCTGAAGGTGAAAGTATTGCTACAGTGATATATATTAAGCTTAATAATAATTTAATAACATTAACTCAATGACACGAGTAGTCACTGTCTTTGTGTGACGTGGTGGCTATTACCATTACACATTATAGTGTGTTAGGGACGGGTACAGGTTCAGAGAATATACAGTTAATAGTAGTGGACCTGATAATTAGCTGCCCTGCTTACTGTGCGCCTTTGGTGGTTCTCCTTCGATGGAGATATTGATGCAATACAAGATACAAGTCGTTGTGATGATGTAACAAGAGGCTAATCATGACGTTAGAGGCATATGTTCAGCACGAATCCATGCCTCTATTTTGATATTGTGCTCAGTGACGACCCTGGACACCGATCCGTGCCCCTTGTAGTCAGGAGGCAATGGTCATCTACTTAAGACATTTTGCCAACTCACTGGATTACCTTTATTCCCATTGATATAAATAAAATAAAATTTGTTGCTATGGCTGTACATGGGATTTCACTATTTAAGCACAGTATAGGTTATCGGGTGTAAAATATCCTACAATTCACCAAACACACAATATATTAATGTGTATATTGTTTAGGTACTTTAGGATAGTAGTGTAAGCGACTATAAATGAATAAAAAATAATCCCAGTTATTTTTCATTACTCTTACTAATACTAACATAGGCATATATTTGAAAACAACATTTATATGTTTGAGAAGAAGCCTGTTTATAGCTGGTGTAGCGTGGATCAGCCGGATGGGTACAGACCTTCCCAGCTTAGCTGGGTACGGGACGACCGCTCCGAGTGAGTTCCAACCATGCCCCCACCTTTAGTAGGATAGTATGCGTATATAAAGCCATATAAGAGAGGTTTCTTAAAAACGGCTAAGTGCATGAGATCACGTAGCACGCTTGCGTGCACGTCAAAGCTTCCCTGACAACACGTGTCAGCGTTGGGAGAGAATGCATACTAAAATGTACTGAGTTGGTGCATGGAATCCCTTTAAACTGTATCACCCTCGTCGTTCTTGGTACCTATCATGACCGGAACGAAACGAGGAATCTAGAACCATTTACCTTTTTTAAAAGCAGACCAGAAATGGCCGAGTTATCCTTATTTATCTCCTTACATTAGCTTCAAAATATTGAAAACGTCATAAACGTGTGTATGTACTAAATGAATGGGGAGGATTTCCATCACGTTATAGCGTCCTCGCCCTCTTCAGCTGCATGCTGATTGGCTATAGATCGCCAGCTGATTGGCTGAGCATCCTGCCTATGACATCACGAGTAGTATAAAAGGAGTGCAGAACCAAGAATCGAGACTACACTTCGACGAGAGAGAACAAGTGGTAGGTTGCGTGGCCAGAGCAGTGCGAGATGTGGGCAACTGCTTAATGACTGTTGGTTACATTACAAGCACAGTAGTGCCTCTTGGATTTCAGTTTTTAAGCATATGGCCCGCGATCGCCACATCCACATCTAATACGTTTTTGTATGCCCTCGGACGGCCATTCTGGGGGCATCTAAGTAAATAAAAGAATAATCCCTCACATCCAACACTTCAGAGGAGCTGTCCTGCAGATGGGCCTCGCGGCCCTCACATAACAGCTGGTAGTATATAGAATGAGTGGTGATCTTGGTGGACACCTGATCTGGATCTGCCAAACCACGCTGAAAAGTGGCAATAAATTCCATGCAATGTGTCGTGTGTGATATTTTAACTTTTTTACCACAGTCTAGTGGGATATTTCCTGGTGTGCCGCAAGAGCTATGTGGTGCACCATGTATTGTGTACACAGAAGATGCACATGCATTTTATCATTATAACTTTCAACTGTAGCCCTTCATGTTACGGGGCACCTTCAAACTACCGCAACAGTATGGAACTTTTTCCATAGTCCGCTTAATTTATTTATATGAGCTATTATGACTATCTAATAGACATCCGCATCCCCAATTGTTCTTCTTCAACAGCTTGCCTGCAGATATTTCCCAGCAACTACAGAATCATGCCATCTTGCGTTCCTCATCTGTGATGCAGCATCTACATTGATTTGTGAACTTTTTCCGTACCGATGACTAATAGGGACTCATTTAGCCGTAGTTTTTGTATTATTGTATTTTGATTCATTTCATTGTAGGTACTGATGACTAATAGGTACCGACCGGTTGCCTGAGACCGCATTTTATAGTTTATCTCTTTAATGTATATATTATCTTTATTTCTGTGCTTACAACTAACAAGCACCGCAAGGTCATATATGACCTAATTTATTGTCAATACTGTTATAGTTGGTTATATATATGGCAGCTGCCATCCTGGTTACTTGTTTTGTTTATATTGCATGAAAATAATAGGACCGCAGTATGCTAGCCTACACTATACAGCAACAATAAATCTGCATCACCTTTTCCCCAGCATCAATTTTACATGGAGGTCACTGTTCATGTTCTCATTGTGTGAACCTGACATGTGATTGACTAAACCTGGCTATTCTAGTTCGATAGGATAGGTTTAAAAGTAGTTAGGGACAACCACTCCTTAGGAGTCAGTTGTGTAAGCCTCTTTTCTGGATGTAGCAGATATGTAACACCGCACACCGGCTAGATTGTGTAAAATTAGGTAGTTACCTTAGGGCATCTTATTAAATTGAATAATTGTCTCTTTCTAAGCTCCTCCAGCCGCAAGGCGTATTAATTGTCTGGAACACCCATCGCCATGTTGGTATGATCCAACTCCAGAAACTATTGGGGTTTCCGAGTGGTAAAAACCAAAGTGTCGATTTCGCAAACACCCCCCCCCCCGCCCTCTGTATCTTCGGTTAATAGTTAACTTAAATAACCCCTCCAAAAAAGGAAGCACTGCGAAAACATTATATTATTTTAACTGGCCAGCAGTGCATCTCTGGGCATTTTGGAACTTAACCCTAATGACAGGCAAACGTTAGTCCCTGGGGTTTGGATCTCACATGATCCACCCCCGACACAGCATGTGACGGATAGGATGCACATCTCAATCTAACTCTGTACAAATGACCAGGTGCAGTCGTGGAACCCACCATGCCCTCACAGGAAGGTCACTATAGTTGGATATCTGTCTTTCACTACCCACCATAAAATCTATATGCGCTTTTCAATTGCTTATGTAATGATGACTTGTCCTAGTGATGTTGTATGTGGTTGTGGTATGATTTGTAACAGGATCGTTATATGGTTCTGGAACTGTCACTCTGTAACATGTCTGCACGCTGTCTCTCTCATGGGGATGCTCCATAAGGTGACCATATGGAAACCAAGCATCTTCGCCAGTCAGGCTCATGTAATCAATATTGGTAGAAATCCCTGTCACTTGTGGCCAAAAGCTTGGACATGGACCTAATAACTAAATGTTAGTTTAGGAGCTAGCAGAAGGGTTGCATAAATAAAGCGGCAACTACCAATACAGTATCTTGAACCTACATAAGATGATGGTGTTGAATTCTACGGAAATCATCCACCCCATCTTCATTTTCCTGTGACGGAGGCAAACTCGAGGCACTTTCCTCTCGCAAATAATAATATTTTTGCTAGGGGTATAGTGGTTTATATTAAACTAAATAAGTAGCCTCGTTAGGATGCTCCCTTGCAGGGACACTTCACGGATTTAGAGATCGGCGAAGTACCTCTGACGAACCCACGTTAAACAAGACACCAACTTAGTTCTATGTATTATATATTTCTCTCTCATACTAGCAAACGAGTAGCATTGTTTGTTGTATACTTATTATATTAATTATACCTTGCCGCCAAACTGTCAGGCAAAGCTTTAGAGGTCCTGGCAGATGTGGGATAAGACACTACGCCTACATACACAAAAACTTATGTGGATGAGCCGAGGAAACTCTGCTGGGGTTGGCAAGCAGCATCCGCTGACTTGTCACTCGTGCTTGCCCCAGCACCAATCATGAGGGAGTCACGCATCTTCATCCCATTCCCTTCATCGACACGTTGAGCGGAGAACCCACTCTCAAAGAAAAAAACTGTTTCTCATAGAACATAATCTACAGTCATTAACAGCAACGGGTGTCAGAATTGAGAATTTCTTGGAGTGGGAAAAAGCTAATCGTTGCTGGTCGCATCCTATCAACGAGTTCAATGATGCACACCCCCTAATCACCACCGACACCGCATCTGCATCTGCATCTGCATCAGCAACAGCCATGCACACCACATCACAACAAGAACACCCCACCAGTCAGAATCACGCGCCTAGAGCAAGAGGGCGTGGCCAGTCCCATTGGAGAGGCCACAATAATGCCCCAGGATGCGGAAACCAGCACAACAACAACAACCGACAGAACATGCACGATAGGGTAGAAGAGATAACAAAACAGATCTCCGCACTCACCAACTCACCACGCTCAGCACCACCGTCGCCACACAATCCACTACACGACCTGCATCAAGTATGATAACGCACACACAACCACCAAACACATGTTTTGGATGTGGTCAGCCGGGTCATTGGAAGGAATGGTGTCCGCACCGGTCTCCCCTCTACAACACCCACAGCTGACCGACGCACACCACAGCCAGAGCCCCCTGTCATATAGAACGAGCACTGATTACAGAGACACTTCAGTGCCCACTCCTGCAACTCGGCTCAACTATGGTCTCCAAACATCAACATCAGGTGAACGCATCTACAACATGGAACACTATTTCAACAACAGTATGCAACAACACACCCCCGGCTTCACAAAGGTTGGTGCCTACGATGCACATTGCATCCGCAGTACCGCCAACATCTCGCTCTGAAAAAAGTTGTGACCCTACAAGAACCACATCTCACAAACACACTTTCCTATGTAAAACGGCAGTGGTTGGTTGTAGCACCTCCACTAAAACAACGTCTGTACAAGCACCATGACCCACTGCCAAAGCATTTAACACCCGGTGCCCCTTGGTGGTATACAAATTCATGAGTGCTAACAGCATCACCAACCACATCCAGCAGCAGTAGTGGCACGGACAACAGTCAACACTCAGCATCTTGGATCCGCAAAAGGAAGCATCACGCCAAGAGCGGCAAACCACAGCATCGCCTGTGCTTCTTTTGCCCATCCACCAGACATCCAATGATGCATTGTCCAAAATGGCAGGCACAGATGGCCCTTTATCGCCCCCGTACCAGTCCTGTCCAGACTGCTGTCTACACAACACACAATACAGCCCACCAACATCAACCACACCACCATTGCTACCCTGGCTCCGTCATCGCCTAAGCAATCACAGCAGCAGTGACGACGAGCTGGCCACTTCCTCACTCAGCCACCTATTGCACTCACGCAAGCTATCCAGAAGCAAACGGACTACATACAGGATGCATCTGCACCGAAAGAGCTCCCACAGACAGTGTCACTGGAAATTCTTCCCCAAACACACAGGAAAGTTATATATAAGTGTGCTTTTCTGTTCAGTGCGTTTCAACTAGTACCACCGTAGACATTGGAGCCTCCATCACCGTTTTAACAGGCGCTTGTATGAGAGCATCCCACCTCATAAAAAGCCACCCCTTAGGCCTACTAACACATTTCAACAAACAGCTACCAGAGCTGATGTTACTGTGGCTGGCACAGTAAACCTCATGATACAAATAGAGGAAATGCAATTCATCCAGCGAGTTGCCTCTATTAAAAATGATTCCCTGCTCGGTTCTGATTTCCTCAGTGCCAGCGAAGCCATCATACATTGCAGACAACAGGAATTAGGCATACACGGCCGTCGCATACCCCTTGGACTGGAATCATCACTGGACGACACTTGTGCAGTGATATTGGCTTCAACATCCACAGTTGAGCCAGGGCAGGAGGATATTTTATGGGCCGCCACGCCACAGTTAGGAAGCAACACACACACAGCCATGCTGGAAGCCGACCCCCAATACATGATTGGCTCACAATGCACGATGATCGTGGACACCACCAACAAGGATCATATATCATTTAGAGTATTCAATGACACAGCGGACCCAATAACACTAGTCCCAGGAGTTCGTTGTGGCCATTTGGTGGAGGTGATATCACTGGAGACATCCCCTACCGCACCTACACCAGCAACAACTTCTGAAAGTGATTTATCTAAACATCTGCAAGACATATATTTGCGCGCCGCAGTGATTTTGTATGTGGTTGTGGTATGATATGTAACAGGATCGTTATATGATTCTGGAGTTGTCACTCCATAACATGTCCGCATGCTGTGTCTCTGAGGGGGATGCTCCGTAAGGTGACCATACGGAAACCGAGCATCTTCGGAAGTCAGGTTCATGTATTCAAGATAGGTAGAAGATAGGTAGAAATCCCTGCCACTTGCGGCCAAAAGCTTGGACATGGATCTAACAATTAAATGTTAGTTTAGGATCTAGCAGAAGGACCGCATAAATAAAGCAGCAACTACCAATACAGTATCTTGAACCTACTAAGATGGCGGTGTTGAGTTCTACGGAAATCATCCACCCCCATCTTCACATAATACAGCGTGCATCACAACAATTATAATTTCACTAGGTCGACTCACACTACAAACTTAGCATATGTTTGAACAAGAGAGTGGCCCTCTTTGTCAGCTCTCTTCCTCCGCTTCGGCGTTAAAGGCATTTTCCTGTGACGGAGGCCCACGCGAGGCACTTTCCTCTCGCAAATAATATTATTTTTGTTAGGGGTATAGTGGTTTATATTAAACTAAAGAAGTAGCCTCGTTAGGACGCTCCCTTGCAGAATTAGAGATCGGTGAATTACCTCTGATGAACCCACGTTAAACAAGGCACCAACTTAGTTCTATGTACTATATATTTCTCTCTCATACTAGCAAACGAGTAGCATTGTTTGTTGTATACTTATTATATTAATTATGTCTAAACTCCTAAATTGAGTGATTGCCTGCCATACCGGTGACACAAATAGCTGGGATGAGATGGTGAGGTTCAATCTCGGCAACAATGGTCGCACGGCCCCACTGGAATGTTATCAGTCCACCGACTCTAGAAGTCAGTCTTTGTATTTTCCGGAGTGTCACGATATGCGGTGCAATGGAACGGCATAGATTGACGGACCAGCACATACCCCCCCCCACCACCCAGAGGCTACACTGGCACCATTTTTTGTGACCGAAAGATACCAAATGTTTAAAAATGGGAGATCACACGTCTTATAGAACTGCCATCACTTTCATCCCAAAGCTATAATTACATAGAAAATTAGTTTTATATAGTTACTTCTTGTCTATATTGTGACCAGCTTATCATCGCTGTCCATTATAGACATGTTTGCCGTACATAATAAGGCAAATTCATTAGGTATTCGAAGCCATTTAAGTTCATATTTGTGAACCTTGCAAACTATAAATAGAATATAAATCATGCCACAGAGACGACAATTCTCCACTACATAGTCAAATATAAACAGATCAAACAATGTATTTATTATAGCCAAACCTGCTCTTCAGGTCGAATGATGCCATTTCTTTAAGACTCGCTGTCACCTTAAGACTTTCTGGCTCCTGCTAGACACTGTAGATACAGGTCTAGTTGCGAGAATGACCACCGATTGCCCATTGATCACTTAGCAAAAGCCAGCTATTCGTTAGAAGATAATACAGATGGCGATCGTTCCATTCTTGTCATAAGGAACATTCTAAAGGAGATTGACCATCTTAGTCTTAGGCTTATGATCTAACATACTGTGCACGAAGCCTGAGGAAACCTAAACGTTAGCGAGAAGACTGCCCCCAATGCCTCCTCTCTCAATTTCCATCCTTGGCAGACTAGCACCCGAGGGAAATGCTTAAAATAGGGGGGCCAAAGGACTCTACGAAGGACACGCCCGCCCACATTAGTGAGTATCGTCTGTTTCAAACACATTCATATGCATCAAGTTCTGGTCGGCATCGCCACGCCCAAAACAGTCTGTACATGGCAATTGGTGCTTGACTCACACACATGACATGCTCTTACAGTTACATGCCCTAATTCTATCAGAGCTTTTGGAGCCTGACCATTACCACAGTAGACCGACTCGAGTCAGCCATCCACTGTCTCCGAGTAGTAGTCTACAGGATGGGAACCCCAAACCGGATCCATATAGTAGCCTCTGGATGTATGTGCAATTAATCTTCCCAACCTCAGAGGCAATGGACCGTTTCAGTTTTAGCTATGCTCCACCCATCCGTAGTCAAGCTCCACCCACGCTTCCCCTGTGTTGGGATCAATCGATCACCGAACGCTCTGACTATATATTTCCAGAAAACTATACAGGTAAGTTGTTTATAATCTTGAAACTAATTTGACGGGATGCTGTTGCTGCCTAGCAACCAGCGCCCAGTCAAATTAGTTTCAAAATATTGGACAGAATGTTTATTAAATAGTAAAGATATTCAATTTGTACAACGTGTCGAACTATTAAGCGTTTAAGATGCACTAAATCGAGAAATTCATAACGTAATGATTATGACGCCATCCTACACGCCATGTAGTTGATTAAGACGTCATATGATGGATGGATAAACTGGAAAGGTCCATTGTTGGACTTCTTTGTGCAAATAATATACGCCTTAGCTCGCTAATACCACATACACTGCTGTCATATGTTCTGTAAAGTAAAGTAAATTTACATACAGCTCTATAGGATCCAATCTGGTACTTTATTAGAAAGTCAAAATTTTCAAATTTTCGCTTGCAAAATGGTTTTACGTGGTTAACACATCTTTGTCGGCGAGTGATTCAGTGATCTAAGTTCCTTTGAAAACATACTTTCCAACGAATTTGTCCTATCTCTCCTGTCCCATCTTTCATCACCGGCATACGGATGATTTGAGCTAATGTACAATTGGCTATCATTGATGTGAGATGCATAGCTAACACATTTTGTGTCTTGTCTTGATAATAACTAATGAGTTTTTTCTAATAGAAATCCAGCGAGTTCTGCATTACGACTTGTATGAGAAAGAGCTGCTTTGATGTTCTTGATTTCAGTTTTATCATAGGATCGGTGGTGTTTTTGTCATGAGTTGCTCCATTTGGCGAGCCTCGAGGATATTTATCAAAGACAACCCTAATGTCATCATTCCAACCATAAAGTCAACAAATCTCTGGGAGGTTCACATGATTTTATATAAGGGGTGGGTGGGTGGGGTGGTGGTACCATGTTACTCTACACATTGAGTCAATGCTCTGTACTGAAGGACTATCACTGTCTGATTCAGGTTTGGCTATGCCTTCATGTAGATGTTTATTCAGAACTGATGACAACGGCTGTGCTTTACCAGTGAACGTCATCATTGACCCATCTGAATGGAAGTTGGAAGGTGGAGTTACATTAAATTCAAAATCCCAGATAGCATCCTTGCCAACAACGTCTGACTTACACTTCACTAGAAAAAGTAACCTAGACAGAAATTTTATTTTCTGTTTGATTGCTACTAGATGGCCATTGATATTAGTTTGTACAATAGCTCCAGTATCTCTGAAGAATGACGCAATATTCTTGTTTTGGACATCCTAAAACGTGACAGTTTTCCTGCCAATATAGTGGAAGCAAAATTATGTTTTCTTCCTAATGGACCTTTCCAGTTTTAGCTATGTCCTAGCTAAGCTCCACCTACACCTCGCTCGTGTTTGGATCAATCGATTCCTGAATTCCCTGACTATCAGTTTCCAGAAAACTATACAGGGAAGCTGTTAAATATTTTGAAACTCGGTGGCAGCAACAGCGCCCAGTCAAATTAGTTTCAACATATTCAACAGAATGTTTATTAAATTGTGAAGACATACAGTTCGTACAAAGTGTCAGACTATTAAGCGCTAAAGACGGGCTATATCGAGTCAGTCATGACGTAATGATTATGACGTCATCCTACACGTCACGTAGTTGATTATGATCGACGTCATATGATGGATGGATAAATTGGAACATGAATTGTCATGGACGTCAATATCAATACATACGTCGCTAGATGCAACAACAAATGTAACAAGCTCAAATGTATCATTCTTTAGAAATGTGTTGCCTTATTTGCTGATGATCATGACAATATTCGTTGCATTTGCACTCATCTTTAGCTTACTACTCATTACTCCAACAAGCTCATAAGGGAGTGAGCTAGATTGCTTAGTCTCAATTCCAGCAAAATCTCTCTACTCTTGAACAAGTCTAGAAAGTGTGGGAATACTTCTCTAGATCATGCTCATCACCCGTGATGTCAATGAAAGCAGCCCTCGGCAGTAGAGGTGGGGCGAGCTGGCAGGTTTTTTTCACACCTTTTTCTATTGTTCTTTCCTCTGTCCTCTCCTTTGTTATTCTGACACCTTTTTCCTTTGATCTCACCGCCTATTGAAAAAGGTGTGAATAAAAACAGCAGCTCTCTGCCATTCGATTTGGAAGTTAAATGTAGAGGTTGCCCATAAGCCCCTCACCTTCATTAAATCATGTGCCTCCTGTCATCCAATGAGGTGATCTTAAAAGGTGATTAGCGTAATGATTGACAGGGGTTAATGGGGGTAATTAAGGATGATTGACAGGCTACATGTCTGGACTCGTTCGATCGCGAAGCCCCAACCCCCTCGTTAAGTCACGTGCCTCCAGGCATCTAGCGCTGTGAGCTTAAGAGTAATTAGCATAATGCTGACTGACGAGGGTTACTGGGTGTAATTAAGGATGATCTCTTGGAGCCATGCCAAATGCTCAAGGGGTAATGTATTACGTAGTAGGCTAATTAGCATAATGATTGACATGGGTTAATGCATAGCGTAATGATTATTGATTGGTTGCATGTCTGGACATGTATTTCTTCTGACTCTGGGAACTTGTGCAATCATAGGAGATTCTAAATGGTCAGCTATAGAGTAGGGACAATTGTGGAAGACGTCTCCGTTAGTCTAATGGGTTGATCATTGCTAAACTTCTGAACCTCTGCATTTTTAGCCATGCCAATGTACAAGGGTCAATGTATAGTGTAAGGACAATCGGTTAGTTATTACCATGACAGATTAAAATTAACTATTCAAGCTTTGAAACAATTCCGACTGCGTGTAACGATCGTCAGAGTCACACAAAGTTCAGCAACTCAATTTTCAATCATATTAGTGAAATAACAACAACCTATTACATTTTTAATGGTCTTGGAGCGGCCACGCAATGTTTTGTAAAAAAATTCCAGTCTAAGTTGATTCAGGTTTGCACGGGTTATAAGCAATGATTATTTCAGTTTTCAAAGTATTATAAGTTTATGCATATAGAAGACTGCATTATAAGACACATATCTTAGCATGCTTCCATCAGAGCAAGAATAAAATCTGTTTAAACCAACATCAGTGATCAACCAGTTAAATTAGTTTTCTGGAAATTGCTAGTCATGGAGTTCAGAGATCGATCGATCCCAACACGATCGAGGTGTGGGTGGAGTTTAGCTAGAGATGGGCGGGGCATAGCTGCCTCTATTAGCATGCAGTGTGCAATCAGTTATTCTCTTATAATTGCTTAATAGACCGTCAAGTGGATTAAAATGGAGTTGTTACTATTTAATAAACATTATGTAGAATAATTTGAAACTAAATTGACTGGGCAGTGTTGCAGCCATAAGCAGTATCATCGCCCAATCCATTTACTTTCAAAATATTCAACAGCTTACCCAGAGAGTTTTCTGGAAATCGCTAGGCAACCATATTACCGATCTTAAAAAATTGGTATTATAGCTAACACACAGTTTCGACAAGATTGATGTAAAACTCGAGTAGGCGAACTTAGCATTCATCCAAGGCAATCTTAGCAACAGCTGGCTAGGAGAACTACACGTATCTCTATTCACTAATGAGCCCCTCCCCAAAACCCCACCACCCACCCCAACACCCCACAACCCACACACTCCCTTACCCCTCATGAATAACAAACATATAGTCTGCTGAGACCAGTGGGCCATAACAAACTTATCGATTTTATTACAATCCTTTAACTTGGAATGTGTCATTAGCCAGGTGCGTCAGCCCTTGGTGTAACTCTAGGGTCTCCCGCAAAATTATAACCTGGGGAAAATGCGAAAGTCACTTTTGAAAGGCCTTTTAACATGAATATGGTAAAATCAGTCTTAAACCATATCGTTTTAAAACAAATATTTGCAGACAAAAACTAAATTTAGGTGTCTATCGTCTAATAATACATGGGCTAAGCTTTGGACGATTCGATCATTTTTTGTTAAATCTAGTAATGACGTTATAATTGAAATCATAGACACTCCATGAATCCTATGATACAGAAAATATATGCAGCACTCTCGACAATGAGTCGATGATAGTGGCTGCACAGTAACGCCATTATATATATATATATATATATATATATATATATATATATATATATATATATATATATATATATATGGGCCACGGTGCCCACCCGAACGAGTAAAAATTTTCAGATTTTCCATGTTTCTGGAAATATAACGCGATCCAATGAGTACCTGGAAGTTTCTCAGTATCTGTATTAACGATGAGACATGAGGGTCTTCTGATGTATTTAGGTATACAGTCTTTAGCGAAAACACCTAGGAACAGCCGGCCTAATCTCCAGTCTCCCAAGCAATATGTTCGAGATCTCTAGTAGGTAACATAATAATAATAATAATAATAATAATAATAATAATAATAATAATAATAATAATAATAATGAAACGCTCAAAGTCCAGAATACAATTGGATATTTTTTTTTGTTAGTAAAGTTTCTTCAAATAATAATGCAGATGTATACGGCTGGCATATGTTTGATGGGTGCACCCACGCATACGTATGTGTACTCCGTGTGCGTGTGCTCGGTGTGGTTGCTGGTGTGGGTGTGTGGGTGTGTGGTGTGTGTGTTGACAAGTGTGGGGTTGTGGTGTTAAGTGTGCTAGTAGTCCGTGGTAATGTTACGATCGCTATCAGTGCTTATACTCTTATTAAATTCCGCATAACATATTATGTTCATAGTATCGGGTAATGCTGTTTTAAATTTTATTTGGGGACATAGGCTTCCTTGCTTCGTAAGGTAGACATGATCCCCTGTAGCGAGTCCTGGAGTGTAGTCAAAGGCAAAAAACGTGTAACCTGCCTTATATTCATCGATGGTAAGCCCTATACATTTGTCATCGAATAATGTATCGGTTTCATTAAACAATGTCAAGAATGATTCTGTAAAATTATAACCAGCAGCCATGAAATTCAGTGTAAGAGCATCGCCAGCCACTTGCTCATTATCCATATAACACGAAATGTGATTAGCATCATAGTGTTGAAAATTATACGGCTTTATATCGAAATCGCCATTATAAGCTCTATTGCTAACTATACCAAATATAACCCTACTCGGTAGGTCCCCGAGAAAAATATTGTCCCTATTTACACTACTAGTCCCTGCGGGAATGGTGAATGATTTGACGATAACTCTTTTAATGGGGTATTGCGCGGGGGACTTTAGCAATGTCGATGCGTGAGCGTTAATTACTTCTGGAATAGGTTTTACCGTACGTAAATTTAATGTAGCTTCATGCAGACGTAATTTGTAAGTGTGCGCAACGCCACAAATTAGGTTAAAATCAGGTTTACTCGAATTGAAATGGACTTTAAGAAAACTCCATTGATTAAATATTTTTCATGAAGGAAAATGTCAGAATGAATTCTACTGATCATTTGCACAGTGTTACTTAGGGAATGGTGAATGATTTGATGATAACTCTTTTAATAGGGTTTTGCGCGGGGGACTTTAGCAATGTCGATGCATGAGCGTTAATTACTTCTGGAATAGGTTTTACCTTACGTAAATTTAATGTAGCTTCATGCAGACGTAATTTGTAAGCGTGCGCAATGCCACGAATTAGGTTAAAATCAGGTTTACTCGAATTAAAATGGACTTTAAGAAAACTCCATTGATTAAATATTTTACATGAAGGAAAAAATTAGAATGAATTCTACTGATCATTTCCACAGGGTTACTTAGGGCAACGTTAAGTTTTCTATGAGTATAAACTGCATTATTAGCTTCTTATTATCCATCCATATGGCCAGCTGTATCCTTAAACCATATTGCAGCTGGTAATTGACTCGACCTATGCTCTGTCGAATAATTAAACAAGCTTTCGAAATAACTGCGAAAAGCGTACGTGTCATTAGCGTCAGAGACATGTTTTCCGTTTTAAAATACATCTACTTGAGAAAACATAGAGTCGACCATAGGTTAACCGGTGCAACATAGCTTCAGCACCCGCAACCAGCTGTACAATGCTAGCGTTAACAATAAATGTAACTTTGAGCTAAATCTATGTATTCGTCACCACTTCCAGGGATGAAAAACTCCAGGCTTCCCCCCTGAGTTAGACAGACTCGTAATGAGCTTGATCCATCGTAGTCATTACAGGTTTCACAGTAAACAAATTTTAGTGCAGTGACACGCAGCCATCTTATTAGTTAACTAAATATATCCCCTTGTTTAGCATTTCCTATGCTTCTCCCTCTATGGTTACTCTTCGAATGACTTCTGTGAGGGTTAGCGAAGCGTTGACCCCTCTTAATATTTTTGCATCTAGGTTGTGAATTAGCTCCAGAGATATTGTTATGAGCTAACGCTATGGCTTTTGGTACAATCGCTCTACCGACATTCAAAGCCCTATTTTTCACAGATGTTTTCAATTTTGTACCAACTAAAACATCTTCAGCCACACCTAAACCAGCTGACAGGGTTCACGTACCCAAACTTTTTCCAATGCTTTTATCTAATGGCATAGCTGCTCTGAACCTATAATATTTCCTAGCCCGTGACCCTTTTGACTCCTAGCGCCTCTGAATACTGGTAAATGTCCGCAAGCTTGATTAGCATAATAAGCTCTCAACATAACTGAATCTGGGTTACAAGCATAAGTGATTTTTTACTTTTGTTTTTACAGTCAAAATGTTTAGAGTTGCGTTAATAGAGCGCTTAGGTGTAAATTCTTAGACCTTAGGTCTAAAATGTAAACAAAGTATGCTCGGTGATGCGCCGTCTTCAAATGGTATGTTCTCTCCAGTCTTATCGCTTATAAAAACGCCTATCGTGTCGATGTAATTCTTAGATACCATTCTATATTGAATGTCAGGAAATGTCCATTGACAAATATCTTCACTGCAATGACTGCTAGATAATGGTGCTCCTCTTAACAGATGAGCTGAAGCTGTCTCCGACTACATTATGGCCTATAATATCGCAATATACGTAAGCTGTAGTTAATGTAATTTTATTACTTTTATGCATTGATAGAACTCGACCAGCGGGGGTTGGGGCTAAGAATTTATCAATGTAAGTATCAAATTCAATGGCGAACATTTGCTTAACATTTAATGCTACGAGGTTGATTCGATCCGTAAAATAGTTAAATCTAATGGTATTTTTATAACGTTTGTGATTATTAATCTGCTTATTTATAAACTCTATTAGAATGTTAACAGTATAGAAGCCATTACTATTCATTGGAGGAAGAGAGGAAATTCTGCAGCTTTACGTCGAGCCTCTGAATTCGCTGGCTCTACTAGTAAATTATTAGTCTGGCTAAATTTATTGAAAATTTCATCGATAGCTGCTGCTGTGCTTTTTCGCCACAAAATGACCAACAATAATCAGTAATACTTATTTCTAGACTGCTTAAAGACATTTCTACAATGCTGCAACATTAGGGGGGGTCTGGGGGTGGGTGGGTGGTGGGCCAAGTAGAGTTGTGCCCATGACGCAGTAATGATTCTAAATACATTTATGGTCTGAATAACTTATCCATGAATTAAATAAATTAGGATAACCTGCCCATTTGACATAGACTTCTCACTTATTATCTTTCATACATCTTTTAATAATTCTTTCTACTCGATACAGCTGACTGTTAGCTTCGTTTAAACACATTTTCTGGAACTCTTCAGAACAAAAAAAAATGTATCGATAATGGGATTTTGATTATAATCATTGAGCTTATATACACCCGATCTGTGAGGTAGTTTTGAGCTTATTTTGAATATCTCCTCACTACTCTGACACTCTTACATCATCGCCTATGCTCAAATCGCTCGGCTTTACCGATGCTCTAGGCTTTGCTTTCGAGTACATATTATGCCAAGCTGACACCTCTGTACTGTGGTCAACATCAACAGGTTTAATTTTTGTACTACTGTGTACAGACCTATTGTAAGATCTTACCAGATTAGGGAGTGTGTCGATATATCAATCAGTATTTTTGTAAGTAATATGTTTCCATAACTTAGCCTTTATGGTGTGTTGAACGCATTCAATGATCGCAGCCTTCATGAGAGTGCTGAGATTAGTAGAAATGTATACCTTTAGACATTAACACATGTCTAATGGTAGCATTCACAAATTCACCCCTTTATCAATCTGAATCGATTCTGGTCTACTAGAGACAGTATTCAGAAAAAACTCCAATGCTTGAGCTAAGTTTTTCAACATTTTTGTTTGTTAAAGGAATTATCCATAAAAATTTTGATAGACAATCTATTACGAATAGTAGATAATGTATAGAGTTATTATTATGTCTGGCTAAACTAGTAATGTCGTTCAGATCCATTTGCCAGAGCTGATCAATGCTGGTTACTTTGAATTGATCTCTCTTAAATTTTATTTGCTTAGGTCTATTCAAAGTGTACATAGGTTGTTCCACTCACCAGGCGCGTATTAAGGGTTTAGATATTGTTCCATTAAAGGCCCTATACAGCTTTTACAAATGACCAAAAGATGCGGAGTGTTTGCTATTATAATAAACACATTTCAATCTGTCGGTTACGCTAATAGATCGCTTATTTCTTACGGTTCTTGCAAGGTTGTTTTTCGCCATAGTTTAACCAAGTTTTGGACAGCTTAGCATCTCGAGATCTCAGATTTCTAGCTACAGAGTGTTGAGCTGTCGCAACCTTTCTATTAATGAGTGTAGATCATAAACATTTAGCTTCTGGTTCGTTTTTCCATTTGTTCGCTGTAGACTCGCTGGGTTGAAGGCTCTGCAGTTGTTCAACGTCTTCGTCTGTATTTTAAATCTTAGCCCAAGTCTTATGACTGCCCACTACATGTCTAGGTATATTGGTATCGGCTAAGAGTCTATTGAAGGCTGCCAGTAATTTAAGTTCTAAAAAATAAAAGAATTTGTATGCGTCACTATTGAGGTTATTAAATCTACCAAAATGCTATTTGGATAGGCTACACCATCTATGGTGACACGATTGGAGTTGTCTAATGATAAGCCTGGGGGCCCTATGATTTAAGATTTCGATCAATCTCTCGCCTTTATTCCTTAAGCTTGGGCTCAAAGATTGAACTAACTCTTTAATTCTAAAATTATCCAAATTTAAACTCCTAGGCGCTGAAGTCTGGAGATTCCACAAACGCTGCAAATCATCTGATGACTTAACAGCTGAATCTAAACTAACGATAGACGTGTGTGTATATATATATATATATATATATATATATATATATATATATATATATATATATATATATATATATATATATATATATATATATATATATATATATATATATATATTGTATACCCAGTAAGGTATGTAGTTGCATGATCGTAATTACTACAAGATTAGTTAGACATAGCATTAACGCCACTACCTCCCTACTCTAACCATTGGGAAGCTAGCATTAACAGGAAGCTAGGTACAGTGAAAATTTCTCTAACACTTTAGTCGGCCTATGTACAGAGGCTATTATATGCAACTCTATTTCAAATTCGTAAATTTTTTTCAAAAAATCATGAACTTAAATATATATATATATATATATATATATATATATATATATATATATATATATATATATATATATATATATCAAAATTAAGCTGAAATACTTCGATTTATGTTGGTACGGCGATTAACACATAAAAGCGGGTCATTTAGGGTGGGTGTGTTAAATTTTGTCATGTGGGTCTTGATGTGGGTGTGGCCGAGAATTTATCATTGTGCTGTAGGTCTATCGAGTTAGCTTCTTTCTCGTCATACATTTGAAAACTAGAAATACAGTCTTTCGATTAATTATTAATGTATATTAAGCCCTAAGTAGAGTTTTTACGTGTTAATAGCTGAATGTAACTCGAAGTTATTATACCATTTAGACCTCCGTATAATGCTAGTTTAAGTTACAAGTTTAGACCTTTTTTAAAAATTTCAGAGCGATCTCGGCAAAAAGTGAGTTGCATAACTCTACCCCAGGGAACGACGTAGTTACCTCCCATGACCTAATATATTTTTTTACAAAATATTATTTTAAAACATTTGTCATTTTGTTTTAATCTACAGATGATTCATGCGAACATCGAGGGGTCCCATAAATGTTTGGTGAATGAGTTGGATGCCGATAATGAGATGATGGCAGCAAAGAGATTCAGGCTGAAATGACCATGTTCAAAAACCAAACTACTGGTAAGTGAGCATAAGCGTTTTAAAAAGTTTGCAGAAACTGGGGTTAGTGTGCGTGCGTGCGTGCGTGCGTGCGTGCGTGCGTGCGTGCGTGCGTGCGTGCGTGCGTGCGTGCGTGCGTGCGTGCGTGCGTGCGTGCGTGCGTGCGTGCGTGCGTGCGTGCGTGCGTGCGTGCGTGCGTGCGTGCGTGCGTGCGTGCGTGCGTGCGTGCGTGCGTGCGTGTGTGCATACGTGCATGTGTGCGTGCGTGCGTGCGCGCGTGTGCGGGCGTGCGTGTGTGTATGTGTGCGTGCATGTGTGTGTGTGTGTGTGTGTGCGAGTGTTGTGTCTGTGTGTGTGCGTGCGTGCGTGCGTGCGTGCGTGTGTGTGTGTGTGTGCATGCGTGCATGCGTGTGTGCATGCAGGCGTACGTGTGTGCGTGCATGCATGCATGCGTGCGTGCATGCCTGCGCGCATGCCATGTGTGCGTGCATGAGTGCGTGCATGCATGCGTGCATGTGCACGGGCATGCGTGGGTGTGCAAGCATGCCAATGTGCATGCGTGCATGCCTGTGTGTGTGTGTGTGTGTGTGTGTGGGGGGGGGATGGGGTGGTTGCCGAATGTACACTGGGTTGGGGTGGGATTGTGGTGGGTGGGGGTTGTTGGTAGGCGTTGTGGGGTGTGGGTTGCAGGTATTCGAGTATTGCGGGTTGTTGTGGGTGGGTGGGTGTTGTGGGTGTGGAGTGGGAGGGGTATGGGTAGGTGTAGGAATTTGGGCAGGGTGGGTTTAAATGGTGTGTGGTGTAGGTGTTGGGGTCGTCGGGTAGGTGAGACTTATGACCGCGACTTAGGACAGTGACCGTAAAAAAAACCTTGTCTGGAAATATAAAATTTAATCTGTTTTATCCTTTTTTCCCCCATATCACAAACTTACTCGAGATATACGTGGTCAACAATGGTGAGTGGAGCGACATCAGCTCCATCATCACTGATGATGACAAGCCCGATGACTCTGGCGATGACTACAATGTTGAGGCAATCTTCAGGGAGATCGAGCCCTGGGGTCGCTTCAACGAGCTTGAGGGGCGCCGAGCCTGCTCGAGGTCAAGAGCCTGCACAGTTAAACAGGCTCATAGAGTATGATTTGGGTGAGGTACTGAGGGAAACTGTTTTTTAAAATACTGTAACATCTGTGGAAATGTTGCGAGATATTTTTATTTTTCACAGCTTTGAAGAGCAAAATATCACCCAAGATCTTCACACCTCTTCTAATTCTGAAGACGATGATGTATTGCAACGTAATATAGATATTATAATTCACGGTCTAAGCGATACTGAGCTACAGAGAATTTGGTTGAAGTTTTGGAGTGCGTGCACTCTACATTCGAAAAAATATTAGAGAGCTTTTATGCTAGCATGAATGCATCACCTCCAGATTACAGCAGGGTTACAATAAATCACCCAGCTTTATACACCGAAATCCATGTGGACTTTGCCCAAGTCTGAGATCTGACAGCTACAGAAATAATGAACACAATTTCTGAAGTGAGTCAATCTCAAAGAGATGTATGTCTCGATGGGGACCTTAATGTGGAGATTTTTCATGTAGAAATGCCTAGCGGATTGGGGTGGAATAATAATCTTGCTAAATTATATCTCGATGATTTGGGGGTCGAAGCCACATTGAAAAAAAGCTGTATCACTCTTAGGAATCTAGATAATATGTGTATGGCCCGATGTATAGTGATCAGGCTATGTTATCTAGATTCGTCAGCATCGAAGGCTGAGTGTGTGCGGATTAGAAATCACCCTAAATCTCTAGCTAATCGTGCCTTAGGTGATAATCAGCATAAATGGATGAAAGCTCGAGAACTGCACACTCAGGCAGGTGTGCCTACTGACATAGCTTGCGGCCCCGATGCTTGGAGTGCATTCTAAGACATTTGGCCCCACTGGGGCATTTCTCTACACGTGTATAGCAAGGCCGAGAATAAACGCTGTGCATACAGGGGTGCAGATAATTGCATTCAAATTCTGCCCCTATATCTGTATAATTATTACTACACAGACGTAACCAGCGTTAAGGACTTGACGTAGCTTACGCAAACCACGATCAACACTCTTGCGTAAAATGCTGTCATTTATGTCAAGCGGCTCCAGCCTGCAATCAAATCGCTAGTCACTATTGCGAAGCTTGTAGCAGATGGTTTAAGAGCAAGGGTTGCTACAACAATCACATCAACTCTGGAATGTGCGCTATGCATAAGTCTTGCAGGGACTGTGGCAAACTTCTAGATGTTGCTTCTTGCTCTAACCATCATTGTGGGTAGGGGAAATGTCCTGGTTGCAAGACGGAAGTTGATTTACGCAACCACGTTTGCTATATGCAGGGTTATAATGAAGAACACATGAGCTTAGCGGCGAAGCGTAAGGCACACAACACTTAAAACATGAATAAGGACTTATCATCCATCCCTCAACGTTTCATCTTTTATGATTTTGAAACAAATCAAGGGACAAAGTGTCACGAGGTTATTTGTGTCATCGCTCAGATAGCTTGCTCCGTATGCATTAACAAACCTCATAACGAGTATTGCTCGGATTGCGATGAACATCAAAGAGAGGTTATCTTCGAAGGTTCTATTGCTCTAACCAATTTCATGCAATGGTTATTAGCTACGAAATCTGGGCGCGAGGGCAAACATAAGACTATTGTTCTATGTTTTTGTGACTACATCGCTGTAGCTCATAACAGTCATGGTTTTGACTTGCATCTAGTGATGGAGTGGCTCTCTAGAAATACAGAGCTTAAACTGTTCAATGTAATAATGAACGGTAATAAAGTGGTGTATTTGAATGTCAGGGACATTCATTTTAAGGACAGTCTAGTGTTTCTTCTGTTTCAACTTCGTCAACTGCCTGCAATATTCAATCTACCTAGCGAGAAAGGATTTTTTCCATATATACCGCCTTTCGTGTCATCTATGACATTAGAGTCACTATGTAATAAGGTGTTTAGGGCTAACTACTTAAATGAGCATAAGCTAGTAGCCCCGCCTGTTTGGGGTACTTTAACCTATGTAAAGAAACATTACTCCGTAGAAGCGTGCAAGTGGCTAGGTTACCTCGCTCATTCTAAGAACATGTTTATTAAACATGCTCTAATGGGTGGTGAACCCGAAGCGTTTAACCACTCGCTGGATCATCACTGTCTGGACACAGATGAGTACTTTGAGTACTATGGATGTTACGCACACAGGTGTTCGAAATGTCTACCTAGTACGCATATGACTACCAAGTCATTTTCTGAGCCTGATTTAACTCTAAAAGAAGTGTATCTAAATCTAGCGAGCTAGGCATATGGGTTTGAAGGTAGTCGAAATGTGGGGTTGTCATTTTAAGGCCCAGAGGCTTTATACTTGAGAGGCTGAATGCTAGATCATATCACGAACTGCTTATCACGTGCGATGCTTTGTATGGTGGCCCTACCAATGCCATATGTTTGCATCAGAGGTAATGAACGTTTGTTCTTTCCTCTGTGTAGTAATGCGCTCACGATTTGCAGAGTACGGAATGTACCCATAGCGATTATGTGCTAGCTCTACACAGTGTATGGATGTCTGTGGAGTTGATGGAGGCAGTACGTAGCGGGTACCGTATCTTAGCGTTTATCAAGATATGGCACCATGAAGAACGTACTGATGCGCTTTTCAAGGGATACATCGATAACTTTTTGAAAATTAAGCAAGAAGCATCATGCTATCCCGAGGATGCAGCCTTAGAAACCTGGAAAAACAGGTGCTGAATTCTTTATGGGGTTATTTCCTCAATCCCTACCCTAAGCATGAATACGTCAATTTGTATGGTGCCATGTTGAAGTTGCTGACGGATAGAATGATTTCTGTTAAAGATATCTGTGTATGCAATGGCAGCAGTCTGTTAATGCGCTATCGCAAGTTGAACCAATTCGTGCTGGCGGATAATTGCACCAATGTCATGATCGCCACATTTGTCACGAGTCATGCCAGGGTTCATTTGCTATGAAGCCTTTTAGCTGTAGGCTCGCGCTGCATTTATCATGATACAGATTCTATCGTGTACATTAAAAAACATGATAAACCTCGCCTAATCCCCATTTACCATGATAGACTCAGTTATTTCATGGACGGAGTTCCTTCCCGCAGTGAAATAACAGAGTTTTTCAGCACAGGACTGAAGAGTTACACATACAGACAGTTAGACGGACAGGCTGGGGATATCAGGAATGTCTGCAAAATTAAGGGTGTAACGTTGAATTACAGGAATAAGTGGTTGGGATTCGATACACTGTTAGCCACGATCAATGATCACAGTCTCGAAATGTTCACTCAGTATCCTGATACTATCATTAGGAATGAAGATCATAGACTTTTGAGTAAGGATACGGAGAATCATTTCGGATTTACTAACAAAAACGTATACTTTTTAACACCTATCATACTAAACCGTATGGCTTTCAGGGTATCCCTAGGATCTAATTTCACAATAGCCTGTGGTGGGGTGGGAAAGTTGAGGTGTGCTTTCATATCAGGGTATGTTAAAGTTGTCGATCATAATCTGGGGTGTATGGGGTTTGACTGTGAGAAAATTGAAAAAAACATGTGGGTTGGGGGTGGGAAACGGTTGAGCTGGCATGCTTTTACTATGTATAATGTTCTAACCTATGTTACGTAGAAGATTACTAGCATACCCTTCATTGAGGGGGTGAAAGTAATCTTCTGCTTTAATATTATTGGTTAGATATGTGCAGAGGGTGCTGCGTAGTTATAGGATAGGCGTGGGCGTGGAGGAAATGATAGAGCTGTCATGTTTGTACTATGTATAATGTTCTAACCCATAACGTAGAAGCTTGCTAGCAAACCCTTCATCGAGGGGAGTAAGTAATCTTCTGCTTCAGTATCGGTTAGATATGTGCAGAGGGCGATACGTAATTATAGAATGGGGGTGGGGGTTGGGTGACAGTTGAGATGGTATGTTTGCAATATGTTTAATGTTCTAGCTCGTAATGTAGAAGATTACTAGCATACCCTTCATCGAGGGGGAGTAAGTACTCTTCTACTTTATTATTATCGGTTAGAAATGTGCACGTGTGTGGAGGGTGATATGTAGTTTTATTGTGAGAATGTAGGGGTGGGAGGAGGGGGTGTCTCGAGTAAATTGTTATATTGAGCCTGTTTTTTAAAACCATTATTTAACATATTTAAAATATACCCTACACTGTCCTCCCAATGCTTTGAAAGTTAATATCTCCAAACCATACATCTGTACAAATCCCTACCCTATCTTTACACCCAACCTGTTAGGGGTTCAGCATCACTTAGATTGGTTTCAAATTTATTTAAATAATAGCTCTAAAATCAGTTTCGCGTAACACCTCAGTCAAATCATTCTCTATGTCTATCGTTTAACTTTTAGCAGTCCTGGATCCCGCTCGAAACATTTGTAAATTTTATATTTTAATTAAATCACATGTATTCGTTCTACATATATTTAGTTTTATATTTTTTCACCCTATGCCTAGTATTATTATTAGCTGTATATTTATCGGTTGTATATTTTATCATTTGTATAGATTTACTGAAATTTTATTTTATTAAAAAATTGTGAAATGTGAAATGACTCGCATTGTTTCAATTGAACAAACTCTGAAAGTAACGCGAGACTATAACCCGTCCAAACCCTGAGTCAACTTAGACTGGAATTTCTCTTCAAATATAGCATGGCCGCTTGAGGCCCATTAAAATGTAATAGGTTGTTGTTATTTCACTAACACGATTGAAAATTGATTCGCTCAACTTTGTAGGACTCTGATGATCGTTACACGTGGTCAGAGTTGTTTCAAAGCTCGACTAGTTAATTTTAATCTGTCAGGGTAATAACTAACCGATTGTCCTTACGCTATACATCGACCCTTGTACATTGTCATGGCTAAAAACGCTGAGGTTCTGAAGTTTAGTAATGATCAACCTGTTAGACTAACGGAGACATCTTCCACAATTATCTATACTCTATAGCTGACCATTTAGAATCTCCCATGATTGCACGAGTTCCCAGAGTCAGAAGAAATGTGTCCAGACATGCAACCAATCAATAATCATTGTGCTATGCATTAACCCATGTTACATTAATTACCCTTAAACTCGTCTCATTGAATACCTGGAGACCCATGATTTAACGAGGGGCGGGGCTTCACCATCGAACGAGTTCCCAGAAAAAACATGTCGATACACGTAACCCAGTCGCCCCTCATTATGTAATACATTAACCCTTGAGCGTTTGGCATGGCTTCAAGACATCATCCTTAATTACACCCATTAACCATTGTCAATCAGCATTACGCTAATTACCCGTAAGCTTGCAGTGCTGGATGCCTGGAGACATGTGACTTAATGAGGGGAGCACTCGAACGAGTTCACAGGAAAAGACGAGCTCGGACATGTAGCCTGTCAATCATCCTTAATTACCCTCATTAACCCTTGTCAATCATTACGCTAATCACCTTTAAGCTCACCTCATTGGATGACAGGAGGCACATGATTTAATGAGGGGGAGGGGCTTGTGGGCAACCTCTACATCTAACATCCAATCAGAATGGTGGAGAGCTGGTGGGGTTGTTCACACCTTTTTCAATAGGCGGTGAGATCAAAGGAAAAAAGGTGTGAAAATAACAAAGGAGAGAACAAAGGAAAGAACAATATAAAAAAAGGTGTAAAAACCGCCAGCTCGCCCCATCTGCACTCCCGGGTGGTACTAATATATCACAATTGGCCTCTTGGCTCGTTGACACCATACCCACCGTCGATCCAACAAAATTTTGGAGATAATAATTGTGTATTTTCCACGATCTTATGGCGTTCCTAGAATCATCTTGCGTGATTGGGTTGTTGTTGTTGCTGCTGCTGCTACTGCCGCTGCTGCTGCTGTTGTTGTCGTCGTCGTTGTTGTTGTTGTTGTTTTATTAGCCACTCACGGTCTCACACCTAGATGTATTTGAAGCATGTCTATCTTTGAGGTGCTTCCCCGAAGGGTTAGTGGGGTATCAATTCAATTTCATTCAATTTATTAATAATTAATCTTCCAACATCAACTGACAAGTTCTGTTAACGGACTGTAGTATAGCCTAAACACGCAAAAACACTATCCGCACAGCTTGCGCGGTACTTGTTCTGCCTGTAGGCAACAGCTATCAACTGCAGCTGACACCGCCCAGACGCTCTAGACGCAGACATCCGGTTGGCAGTACCCAGACGCTTGCCTCGTTTTCAGGCTGTTTATACTTGAGATTCTTTACGCTGTGTAAGCTGATATGTCTACTATGTTATTATAGCAAAGGACGCTATGATTTATACAAGAGAGTTTGAGATAATTACGCTAAAAACAATTTGATTGAAAGTTATGTTATTTCTAGCTGTTATAACGTACGATGCTACTATTAGTAGAAGAAAGGCTGAGCTAAATATGTGGACAACAATTTGATCGAAAGTTGTTGCTGCCGTGGGCAGCAACGTCTTTAAGTCAAATTATTTTCCAAATATTCACCACAATGTAGGCTATATTGTATATGCACGGGTGGGTAATCTCTCGGATGGTTCCTAGTGGGTTGAGTGGGGCGGATGTGGCGAAAATATCTAGATGCTGTAATCCGCACAAAAAGGATGAACATGGATGACCTATTCAATTTTAGTTATATTTCATAAATTTAGCTCTAGCCTATCTGACCAAGCCATTGTCGCCACAGGATGTTTTGATGTTTATATAATCCTAAATGCCAACTCACCCCACCACCACCACCACCCCCACCCCATCACATAATCTAACAATATAACCTGCACAAATTGTCTCCTACAAATTTCGAGTGGTTAGTTAAATTTGAAATTTTATCCAGCAATTTGGATATTAAATTTAATGAATTAAAACTTTATTATTTCATAGCCATATACCCTCACCCTTTAAGTGGAAGAAGGCATTGCAAGCAGTTCTTTGTGTGTGTGCGTGCGTGCGCGTGTAGGCCTATGCATGCGTGCGTGTGCGTGCGTGCGTGCGTGCGTGCGTGCGTGCGTGCGTGCGTGCGTGCGTGCGTGCGTGCGTGCGTGCGTGCGTGCGTGCGTGCGTGCGTGCGTGCGTGCGTGCGTGCGTGCGTGCGTGCGTGCGTGCGTGCGTGCGTGTGTTGTGTGTGTGTGTGTGTGTGTGTGTGTGTGTGTGTGTTTGGAGTTGTATCTAAAAAAATACTGGTCAGAATTTCCTAAAATCTTAACACGATGAAGGAACTGAACTTGCCGAGCAAGACGATTTCTAGGATTTCCAAACTCCAGGCCATTATCGAGATAAAGGAACTAGATAGGAAAATATTCTGGATCTGTGCATATCTTACCTGGACGGATTTAGGACCGCTGATGCTTTATATTAACTATGACAATGGATGGGCCCCCGAGAAAATTTAAAAATTAGGTTCTCTAAGACGCCATTTGCCGAATTTCTGAGAGTTAATTAACGTATAGCACTATGGGGCCATATCAGTATACGGTCATTGACATTGTCATTGTAACTTACAATAATTTCAACCTGGCAAGGTGATGATATTCTATTGATTATAAATTACCAGACAAACAACGTCTGATTAGAATCTTGCATTTTCTTTTCAAATAGATATAATCTATGGATATTTATATATATTTTGAAAATAACTTGCTGCCTTCTAATCAAAGGCTGTTGGCTGGTAGTTTAAGTGTGTGGTGTGTTGCACTTTATTATAACATGAAACTTGAGATTGCTATATTCACATATACATACGAGGATTTGTAAAATCACACCTCAACCCAAAATGACAGGGTCTGGGCACTGACATGCTGTCTCCCTGGCGCCATGTGATTATATATCTTTGTGAGATTTTATTTTATTAACAGTGTGTGTTGTGTTGCACTTTATTTTAACAAGAAACAGGGGATTGCTATGTTCACATATACATACGAGGATTTGTAAAATCATATCACAGCCCAAAATAGACAGGGTCTGGGCACTGACATGCTGTCTCCCTGGCGCCATGTAACTGTATATCTTTGCAAAATATGATTTTATTAACTGTATTTGTTGTGTTGCACTCGGTTATAGCTTAAAACAAGGGATTCCTACAATCACCTATGCGTACGAGGATTTGTAAAAACCTGTGTCATAGCCCAAAATGACATGGTCTGGGCACTGACACGCTCTCTCCCTGGCGCCATGTGATGTTATATATTTACAAACAATGATTTTATTAACAGTGTGTGTTGTGTTGCACTTTAGTTTAACAAGAAACTTGAGATTGCTATATTCACATATACAAACGAGGATTTGTAAAATCATACCTCAACCCAAAATGGCAGGGTCTGGGCACTGGCATGCTGTCTCCCTGGCGCCATGCGATTGTATATCTTTACAAAAGTTGATTTTATTAACAGTGTGTGTTGTGTTGCACTTTATTATAACATGAAACTTGAGATTGCTATATTCACATATACATACGAGGATTTAAAATCATACCTCAACTCAAAATGGCAGGGTCTGGGCACTGACATGCTGTCTCCCTGGCGCCATGTGATTATATATCTTTGTGAGATTTTATTTTATTAACAGTGTTTGTTATGGTGCACTCGATTATAGCTTAAAACAAGGGATTGCTACATTCACCTATACGTACGAGGATTTGTAAAAGCATGTAATAGCCCAAAATGACATGGTCTGGGCACTGACACGCCGTCTCCCTGGCGCCATGTGATGTTATATCGTTACAAAAGTTGATTTTATTGACAGTGTGTGTTGTGTTGCACTTTATTTTAACAAGAAATAGGGGATTGCTATGTTCACATATACATACGAGGATTTGTAAAATCATACCACAGACCAAAATAGACAGGGTCTGGGCACTGACATGCTGTCTCCCTGGTGCCATGTGATTATATATCTTTGTGAGATTTGATTATGTTAACAGTGTGTGTTGTGTTATACTCGATTATAATATGAAACAGGGGATTTCTATATTTACATATACGTACGAGGATTTGTAAAAACATACCTGTACCCAAAATGAACAGGGTCTGGGCACTGACATGCTGTCTCTCTGACGCCATGTCAGTGTATATCTCTGCAAAATTTGATTTTATTAACTGTGTTTGCTGTGTTGCACTCGATTATAGCTTAAAACAAGAGATTGCCATATTCACCTATATATACGAAGATTTGTAAAAACATGTCATAGCCCAAAATGGCAAGGTCTGGGCACTGACATGCTGTCTCCCTGACGTCATGTAATGGTATATCTTTAGAAAATGTTATTTTCTTAACAGTCTCTAGCGTGTTTCACTTGTTAATAACATTAAACAGGGGATTGCTACATTCGGTTATATATACGAGGATTTGTAAAATCATACCTCAACCCAAAATGGCAGGGTCTGGGCACTGACATGCTGTCTCCCTGGCGCCATGTGATTGTATATCTTTACAAAAGTTGATTTTATTAACAATGTGTGTTGTGTTGCACTTTATTTTAACAAGAAACAGGGGTTTGCTATGTTCACATATACAACCGAGGATTTGTAAAATCATACCACCCCAAAATAGACAGGGTCTGGGCACTGACATGCTGTCTCCCTGGCGCCATGTGATCTTATATCTTTACAAAAGTTGATTTTATTAACAGTGGGTGTTGTGTTGCACTTTATTTTAACAAGAAACAGGGGTTTGCTATGTTCACATATACATACGAGGATTTGTAATATCATACCACAGCCCAAAATGGACTGGATCTGGGCACTGACATGCTGCACACACGCACGCACGCACGCACGCACGCACGCACGCACGCACGCACTCACGCACGCACGCACGCACTCACGCACGCACGCACGCACGCACGCACGCACGCACGCACGCACGCACGCACGCACGCACGCACGCACGCACGCACGCACGCAAATGTGGATATCATCTACAGACATCATATGAATATTGTGAGGCTGAATCGAACAGAGTATGAACAGTTTATAGACCGGAAAAGTTCTAACACAACATATTGGTGAGCCAGACTCTTGCTGTGTCTGAAGCAATGTGAGGGTCAATCTTGCATTGCAATGTAGCAATTCCAATTGAATAATATACTGGTAGTCATGGAGCTAGTTGGTTTCAACTGGCACTGAAAGCTACCATATATTTTACTTTCGCTCATGGCCTAGAATGGCTGTAGGATGGAAAAGGTTGGTCACCTGTTTCAGATCTCTGTCATTTGTCTGCCATGTTTTCTTTTAGGTTTTATATTTTACCACTGCTGTGGGAGCTCCAACATACGGGAGGAGTATCCAAACCAAGACAAGACAGCAAGGAAATGTAAAATAAATAATCGCAATCGATTTATATATACATGTATATAGACAATACTGAAATATAGAGTTTTAATTGGGGCGATTCAAATCAGCTCATACTCCTTTATTATGAAATATATCAGAAAACAAAATTATCAGTGTATATGTGACTATCCCGGCTACGCTTCAGCAGGTTTACTCTCTGTTGTCTTTAGAGAGCTCGAAAATCAGCGCATTTTACAAAATTGTTCTCATTTTATATCTTAGTCAGATGACCGATCTGGTGAAATAAGCATATGGATTATTTATTTGAATTTCTAAGGTTCCATCATGCTGCCTAATTATGAATTCATAGCGACTCCCTTTTGTGGTATCCATTGTAGGCCTATATTAGCTAGAAGAAGCTCACACAAGCTAAGATCCAGACCGTTCAACACATTTTATAGAGATTTAAAAATTTAATTTAACTCTTCTGAACACCACTAGGTGGTGAATCGAAAATAGGATCCATTGCGATATAAATAGTTGAATTTTATTATTAATGTTATTAATAAAGTGTACGATATAATAATACCTTTCTTGCCCTGTAGGTGGCGCTTAGAATACACCTTCCGTATCCTCTGCGTGTCGTAAGAGGCGATTAAAGGAGGTAAGGGTGAGGTAACCCTGACAGATACCTCGAGTGCTGAAGACGGAGGATCCAGGCCGCACGGCGCACTCTAATAAACCATGGATCCACGCACTTAACGCTTATGATCATGTCGATAGTCACTTACAGGACTGGCGGTATGATCAGCGAACGAAAAGAAGAAGAAGATAATACCTTTCCAAAGTCATATTAGAAGACGTACCTGCATAATTATTAGATTCCCTGGGCTTATCATGCTTGGCTAATGAATGTGTAATTAACCATGATGGAGACATCCATAGTATTTGCAAGTACTTAATATCGAGATTTTAACCATACAATCGAGTATGGAGTATCTGGTACTTTAATTATGATATGTAGTCATATATTGTATGGTTAAAATCTCGATATTAAGTACTTGCTAATAACCCTTCCACTTCTATGCTATCACTTTCATGCTTAATTTCCATTCCACAAGCGTCTGCGGGTCATTTTGGGAGTGGTGTTGTTGAAATCTGACCATTGCCTTGACAGGAGGAATTTCAGCAACTCCATTGATGATTATATTGATGACATTAACTTTCATGTTGAAATCCAAATGTGTTTAAAATTACGTTAAATGATTATATTTATTAATTCGCTGAGCAGATTTTAGTATCTGTAACTTGAGCTGCAAATGTTATTTCGGAATGGAGAATTGTGTTTTAATGTAAAGGTAAAACGGCGCTTATCACAAGGCTACCCCCGGGCCACACACATGTAAGCATGCACTCATACACACACAGCGAATACATACACATACTCACGCACGCACGCACGCACACGCACGCGCGCACCCATGCACGCACGCACGCACGCACGCACGCACGCACGCACGCACGCACGCACGCACGCACGCACGCACGCACGCACGCACGCACGCACGCACGCACGCACGCACGCACGCACGCACGCACGCACGCACGCACGCACACACACAGCCTTACGCATGCATACACGATGCATGTACATGCACACAAGCATGCGCATACACCCACCCTCACGCAACCACAGACCCAAATACATTTTTTGTCAATAACTAGTAATGATTTGTGTCTGTATCATAATGTTTTACTTATTCCATTGGTCAACCATATTGCAGGGATATATTTTGATTTATTGTTGTTGACCGTTAAGCTATCTACTGTTAGATTTAGTATTGTGTTTTAATGGGTCAGATTGAATAATCTAAATAATATATCATATACCCAATAACGGCTTCATTAATTGAACTCACGAATTGTAGACTTCATCTAACCAATTTTATTCTGAATATCTGATTTCACATATTTGGTTTGTGATCTGATGTAACAGGTCTGACGGACAGCTATTTTGCTACCCACTGTCAGATCTGCTTCACTGCTTATTCAAAATGGAATTGATCTAAATTGTGTTAACTTTTGTAACAAATTGGCGATTTAGTGGTACTTCTCAGGTTGGAATCAGCTAGGTGTTTCGCTAAGACACAGTTTTTGTGGCCCACAGCTTTGCTCATATTACGCTAAAAACAAAGGACTGATTGTGTGAGTTTAATTTGGAAGAGCGAAGTTGATGGCTTGAATAATATGGCTGTCAAGCCAACAAGGTATTTTTTGTGTTGTGTTTTGTTTTGGGATTGTTGAGACACAGCAATTGTAGGGAATGATTTTTGCTCAATTATTTTCGAAAACGCAGGATTTGATTTTAATTTGAGGAGTGAAATTGATGAGTTTCTGTCTACACAGGTTTTCACAAGTATTCGGATTACTTATTGAGATCGCGCCTCAGGTGTGTGTAGGTTGGACACACTGAGTTACATATATGTGTGATTAATGCATGGAGGTGTGCCTACAAGATACATTTGTGATGTTAGCTGTTTCTTATTTGTTATGTCCTGACAAGGTATTTAGAGGATTTGACGCATTTCATCCTGTATATTGATGGAAATATTGGTAAATACTTCTGTATGCGATTTGGAATATATGCTGGCCATTTTGAGGACAACTTGACTAATTGACACTGATTAATAGTGAAATACCTCAAAATGGTCTTATGTTTTCATTTCGCAATAAGTGGAGTCACCTTTATTGGAATACAGGATGAAATCATTGACTGGTTTGTATGGCTGGACACAGTCATCTATTTGTCCCTCGACAGTTATGGATAGGGGCAGCTGATATGATTGTCTTTTGGTTTAAGATGCAGTTAACCGAGTTAGGTGCTAGTTTATTCATCGTATATTATGGTTACCACATTTTGCGTGTGAGACAATAGCAAATTGTTACATATTGTATACATGAAGTGGATAATATTTAATTAATACGACTGTAATCGCCATCTCTGTTGTATAATAATGTCAATATATGAGACGGCTATTGTTCTGTTTGTCGTGTGCTTATTTATGTTTCTACCAGTACCACTTATATGAGTACATATTTCATTGTGGTAGATTGTGGAATTTAATACATTTTAGTATGGATGTCGGTAAGTGTGATTAATCAACTCGTGATTGGAGTCATGTTGGAGTCATTTTATTTCTTCCTGAATGAAGTGTGTTGCTCTACTCAAATGAGCAATATTCTACACATTCAGTCAGAACAAACAGATGTCTTTGATGACACGATTGCTAGTTGCAATAATTCGGGTTGAAAATTACTAGGCCCCTACTGTGTTAAATGAATGATGTTTTCAGGTAGTTTTCGCTGTTATTTTAATTTTTTAATGTAGTGCCGTGGAGGGGTAGCAAGGCTAGTGGTAATTACTGTGAGTAAGAAGCAAAAATTTAATTTTGTTTGCTGATATTGAGTGCTTCAGGATAACTACATTGGTACATTAGCACTTAATCACTTAATGAGTCTAGAGTCTGAAATGTTGGTGTATCATGTCTAGAATTAATCGGTTCAACTTCTACTACACCTGAGAACTCTAAAATTGGTCACAGAAACTGATTATCACTGAATACAACCATATGTGCAGATAAATACGCTCTGTGGACGTGCGATGCTGGTCACTCAAAGCAGGTGGTATAACCGCCATCAATTTTGAGAAACCACCGACACCTGGTCCCAAAAGCATGTGATTGTAAAGGACCAATATTTAGCTGTAGTTTTATCACCATATTCATAATTAAATAACAATGCTTGTATTATGTATTACGATTACAAAGTAGACATATTCTAATGAGATGGTAGCCAATTGAATTTGTTACGTATTTATAAGTTTGTATAAGTTTGTCGGTGTCGCTATTTAATTTAGATTTCCTAATGATTTGAGTGAGCTATATACTATAATACTAATGCCAAATATTACTGTTTTCCTGATAGTGCATTACACATTATATATACTCATTCAGTGTGTTGCTATACATTTCATGGTTTTGTTTAATATAATTAATACCCCATTAATGCCCCCCACACCACCACTATACACCCTTCCCTCCAGGTGCCAGCACGCCAGCGCTCTCAGGCCATTGGTGCCCAGTGATGGCACGTATGTATTTGCGGTGGCAGGCGTCAAGTTTGTCTAGAGCTGCCTTTGGAGCTGTCCAGCTGTTGCAGTTATATGTTATCAAGGATACGCAGGTTGCGTTGTATAAACGTAGTCTATTTACTAAGGGCATCTTTGATCTACGAAGCCATAGCTTCCAGAAGGACTGGAAAGCTATGTTCCCCATGATGCAGCGTGCAGCAATGTCAGCAGTACTGCAAAGCAGTGAACCCAAGATTTTACTTTTCCTCCATGGTTCGCCGCCATGGAGTGGATCGTCATTTTCTTTAGTTTCAGGCTTTGTAGATAGGTATATGTTGGTGAACTCTGTTTTGGATTCATTCATAGAGATTCGCAATTTTTAGTTTGCTTATATATATATGTTGCCAGTGCGTCAATAAAATAAAAATACATATACTGCCAGAGCCGTGATGGAGTCAGAGTACAATAGGCTTAAATGCCAAGGATTGAATCGTGGCAGGTGCATCCACAGATAGTCCCATATGAATCGTCAGTATGTCAGTATATCAGACATGTGAAAGCTGGTCTGCTAACCTGAGACTTTGTCTTGGCGCGGTGGTCCAGTGGAAAGATGTCTGGTTGCTGATGCTATGCGGAGTTGCAGTATGGCGTTTCGATTCCCCGACCGGGAGATGGTCATCAACAAATTAAACTAATGGGTGCATGACTGTCGGCTGGTTAGCAAATCGAAATTGAAGCCGCACGTTGCCAGTGCGTCAATAAAATAAAAATACATATACTGCCAGAGCCGTGATGGAGTCACAGTACAATAGGCTTAAATGCCAAGGATTGAATCGTGGCAGGTGCATCCACAGATAGTCCCATATGAATCGTCAGTGTGTCAGTATATCAGACATGTGAAAGCTGGTCTGCTAACCTGAGACTTTGTCTTGGCGCGGTGGTCCAGTGGAAAGATGTCTGGTTGCTGATGCTATGCGGAGTTGCAGTATGGCGGTTCGGTCCCCAGCCCGGGAGATGGTGATCAACAAATTAAACTAATGGGTGCATGACTGTCGGCTGGTTAGCACATCGAAATTGAAGCCGCACGTTGCCAGTGCGTCAATAAAATAAAAATACATACATAAATATATATATATATATATATATATATATATATATATATATATATATATATATATATATATATATATATTCATAAAGAGATTCTCAATATTTGAGATTATTTAAGATTTTAAAGATTTAATATGAGGTTATTGCGCTCCTGGCATAGTTTGGTGCGATCTTCACTTTGGCCATTTTCATGGATGCGCAGACGTAATGCTTTCTGTTCTGCTGACAGTTTTACTACGAGAGGGTTGTCAGCATACTTAGTTCTGTTGTTTTTTAGAACACCTATGGTGCTAGTGGCTGATGATTCCATAGATATCAGTATTTTGGTTAGGGCTTCGTTTGGATCGGAGCTGACGTCGATATTAGCTATCTGCTCCCCGAGGGCCTTTTTGTATGACATTTGAGTGCCAGTGTCGCTGATGAGCTTGGGTAAATTGTAGGTGACTCTACCCTCTTGCCTGGTATGGTGTTTATACATAAGGTAGAGCTGGTTCATATGGATGCACGTAATGACTGGCTTATGGTCAGAATTGATGTATGTGCCTCCATAGGAACGAGCATCCCGAAGTAGGGGCTTTGCTGCTGTCTTGCATAGTATGAAATCTATTTGGTTGAAGACATCTTTTGTAGCCTTAGAACCTTTAGGGACTTTGTGATCAGCAATGTGTCCAGTCCATGTTGTCCGGTGGCGGCATGGGTGTTTGAAAGCTGTATTTGTGGCAAATATATATATATATATATATATATATATATATATATATATATATATATATATAGAGGAAAATCCTAATTTGTGAGGATTTTCTTCTTGTAGGGTCTGAATGTCTGCAACGCACACTTCTGAAACTATCTACTGAGGTACTATGTTGCTACCTCGTAAGAATGAATCTGTGTACCTCACTAGTAATGCAACAATTCGTCAGTACACTTCACTAGGCATGTACACTTGGACAGTACACCTGTATACCTCACTCGTAATGTACAATTGGATAGTACACCTGTATACGTAACAAGTAATGTACAATTGGATAGTACACCTGTATACCTCACAAGTAATGTACAATTGGATAGTACACCTGTATACCTCACAAGTAATGTACAATTGGATAGTACACCTGTATACAGCACTAGTAATGCACAATTGGACAGTACACCTGTATAGCGCACTAGTAATGCACACTTGGATAGTACACCTGTATACCTCCCAAGTAATGTACAATTGGATAGTACAACTATATACCTCACAAGTAATGTACAATTGGATAGTACACCTGTATACCTCACAAGTAATGTACAATTGGATAGTACACCTGTATACCTAACAAGTAATGTACAATTGGATAGTACATCTATATACCTCACAAGTAATGTACAATTGGATAGTACACCTGTATACCTCACTAGTAATGTACAATTGGATACTACACCTGCATACCTAACAATTAATGTACAATTGGATAGTACACCTGTATACCTCACAAGTAATGTACAATTGGATAGTACACCAGTATACCTCACAAGTAATGTACAATTGGATAGTACACCTGTATACCTCACGAGTAATATACAATTGGATAGTAAACCTATATACCTCCGACAAAATTAAACTGAGCATCACGTGAGCACAAAGTCATAGCTCATTTGCTTTGCAGTGATGATATGGACGGGTTAATAGCTATGCACTATTTTAAGCATAGGCTTGAATGACGCATTAAATAAGACACAACTAGTTGAGATTTCTGAAATGCTTACTAACACG
Source organism: Chaetoderma sp. LZ-2023a (assembly GCA_034401795.1). Lineage (NCBI taxonomy): Eukaryota > Metazoa > Mollusca > Caudofoveata > Chaetodermatida > Chaetodermatidae > Chaetoderma > Chaetoderma sp. LZ-2023a. Next base: position 138,420,416 of record CM067369.1, on the reverse strand, counting down.
TACTAGGTGTATGAACAAGCGCATAGTCACTATGACTGCGATCAGTACGGTTTTGACAGAAATGCAAAATTTTTGATCGACAGGCGACCATCCGACAAAATGAAACTGAGTATCACGTGATCACAAAGTCATAGCTTCCGCATTTCAGACAAAATTTTGCCATCCGATTAATAATTGTCATATAAATGCAGCCACTAACAGAACAAGCGTCATGTGATCGCTAAGGCAAGTATGTGATATAATAATGTATTACTAGTGAGGAGTTAAGCCAGTGTTCCTTGTAGTGAAACTTCTCGACCCTATCACTGGTTACTGACCACTTCAGTTCCCTAAAGGCAGACTGGCATTGCAGTCTGCACCAATCCACATTAGATAACATGATGATGATCAACATTGAGGGACCGCTTCTTGGTAAATGATGCTAGAAAGGCTGTAGGAACTTTTCCCCCAACAACTAGGAGACCCTCCAGTAAGAAAGAAGTTATCCTGATGATGTTGATGAGGATCCTTAATTTTATTAATTTATGATTAAGCATCCTCATCAACATCATTCAAAATTGAACATTTGTGCTTAGCTATGGTCACGGTCTAATGTGGATTGGCCCAGACTTCTATGGTCAATTTCTAGAACCTAAGGACTTAGGCTTTGCTTATTTTTAGTTGTGTGTAGCAGCTCTATAAACCGTTGTGTCCCTTAGTCAGTCACAAAAGCTTATTCAGGGTGACTACAACTAGAGTTTGGATCGGACCATCACCAAACTTGGACAGGATGTTGGCCTCGGAGTCCCGAAGAAGTTGGGTCTTTGGGGGTCAATGGTCAAAGGTAAAGGTGACTCTTCAGGGGTCAAAAGTACCAATTTTCAGTTACAAAAGCTTATTCCAGCCAATTACACAGAGTTTTCATCGGATCATTACCAGACTTGGATAAAATGTTGGCCTTGAGGTCCTGAAGAAGTTTGGTGATTTGGGGGTCAAAGGTACCAGTTTCTGATTTGTTACCCTTGCCCATACAAGGTCAATGGACATGCTAGGAGGTACCCAATGATACCCATTAAGGTCAAGGTTACCCATCTAGGGTCAAGGTCCTTCGACTTGCAGCTACCGAGATCCGATCGAGCTTGTTATTGAATCACTTTCTGTAATCTCAGAGACTGTGTTAATTAATGATCACATAATCAGTTAATTGCTATTTAAAACAAAGCAGTGTTTACTCAGTCAGTTATAACTTTTTATTAGTTGTAAAGTTGATATTGCAAGTACATGTATCATTACTAAAATTATAGATTCTGGAATCTTCCCAGTAATATGAAAACATGCTAAAGTAATACCCTTACACAAATCTGATGCCAACTATCATCCAATTTCTATTCTATCAGCTTTTTCTAAAATTATTGAATGGCATTTACATAATCACATTTATACACTTTTATGATTTACTGAATGAAGCAGTCAGGTCTTTATACATTTTTATGATTTACTGAATGAAGTACAGTCAGGTTTTAGATGTAAACACTCATGTGAAACTGCCTTACTTAAACTTATTGAAAAATGGCATTTCTCAATTAACGATGGTGATCGAATTGGAGCCATCATGATTGATTTGAAAAAAGCTTTTGACATCTTGAACAAGATGACCTCTTGAACAGGAGCCCCAAGCGGCCTGTATCGCTCACCTGGAATTATTGGTCAGTTGCAAAATTAACCATGTTTTTTTATCCTTTTGTCTTATCAGCTTGTCCTTGCAGCCAAAGTGTGTGAAGTCTGGCCATTTAAAGTTTCCTATTGCTTTACTATGGGAGGTTTCGCCCATTTCTTTAATATGGGAGATTTTATCGGATGGCACCCATCTTGTATTTTGACTGATCGGCTTCGTTTGAACAAACTCAGGTCTATACGTACTAAGGATGCTTCCTGCCAAATATAATTGAAATCAGCCACGCAGTTGTCTAGAAGACATTTTAAACTTTCCCATTGCTTTACTATGGGGGATTTTGGCGGCCGGCGGCCATTTTGGATTATGGCCGATCAGCTCCGTTTGAACAAATTCAGGTCTCTACTCCCTAAGGATGTTTCAAGCCAAACATAATTAAAATCAGCCCAGTAGTTGTCGAGAAGACATTAAGAATTTTTCCCATTGCTTTACTATGGGAGATTTTCGCAGCCGGTGGCCATCTTGGATTTTGACCGATCGGCTTCGTTTGAACAAACTCAGGTCTCTACGCCCTAAGGATGTTTCCTGCCAAATCGGCCCTGTAGTTCTCGAGACATTAAAAAAATTTCCCATTGCTTTACTATGGGAGATTTCGGCTGTAAATAAATCCAAGATGGCTGCCAAACCGTTTATCCGAGAGTTTCGAAAGTGGCAAATTTGACATCGCAGTACTGATAAAACTATATAGAACCAAATTTGGCTTCAAAATCCAAAATTACAATATGGCCGCCAGAGATGCTGAATTTTCATTGGCCGACGGCGGCCATGTTTTTTCACGTACCAACTTCCCTTGAACAAACTTGAATGGCCCTCAGTCCCTAATCATATCTGCAAAATTTCGGCCCGATCCCTTCAGCGGTTATGGAGAAGTTGTTTTCGTGAAAAGTAGGTCATCCAAGACGGCCACCAGGCAAATTGCCCAATCAACTTCTTTTGACCAAACTTGGTTCTGGCATTGCCCTAGATGATATGATATGAGTTTCGAATCAATCTGCCAAGCGGTTTCTGAGAAGATTTTTAAAGACATTTCTGAAAATCGGCTGATTTGGTCGGCGGCCATCTTGGATTTTGGCTGATCGGCTTCGTTTGAACAAACTTGGATACCTATGCCCTAAGGATGCTTCCTGCCAAATATAATTGAAATCGGCCCAGTGGTTCTTCAGAAGAATTCGTTTAAAGAATAAGTGACGGACGGACGGACGGACGGACGGACGGTCGGCATGGCATAAGCTCACTTGGCCATTCTGCCCTGGTGAGCTAATAATGATATTTTAATAGAGAAACTTGCCAAATACAAATTCGATACATATTCAATCAAACGGATCTCATCATATTTAAAGGAAAGGCTGCAGTATGTTTCAGTTGCTGGTAAGACCTCTAGCCATTTATCAATCAACTCTGGTGTCCCTCAGGGATCCGTATTAGGCCCTTTATTAATTATTTTGTATATTAATGACCTTCCACTCTGTATTGACAGCAATATTGATATGCATGCTGGTGATACCAAATTGCATAGAAAAAATCAATCAACTACTGATATGAAATCTGTGCATAAATGCTGTCTAAATAACAAAATGCTGCTTAATGTAGACAAAACTAAACTGATGGTACTTGGTAGTAAATACAAACTTAAAACCTTAAATAAAGATATTATTATACCAACTATGGAAATATAGACTCTGGTAAATCTGACAAACTTTTATGACTGAATATTGATAATAGACTATCATGTAAAGACCACATACGGAAAATTAAAAAAAAAATTTAAAAAGTTACAATTTACATGAAAGTAGAACATGAACCTATTTTTATAAAGAATACATTCTCCCACATATAGATTATTGTTCTCTCGTATACTATAAATCCGCACATACATTATTAAACAAGCTTGAAAAACTGCAGTGGCGAGCAGCATGAAGCATACTAGATGCCCCATTTAGAGAACCAAGTGAAAATCTATATAAACAACTGAATTGGACCACACTATCCGAGAGAATAAATTTCAAGACAAACATCATGACATATAAAGCTCTAAATGATCTTGCTCCAAAATACATTAATAATTTGCTCACTTATGTGGAAGACACATTTTCACTTAATCTGCTTTCAAAAACACGCGGACACCTTCCGCTTCCAAAGTTCAAAACCGATTATGGAAAGAATAGTTACACATATACAGCTGCTCAACTTTGGAATTCACTACCTCAAAGCAGTACACAGTCTCCTACTCTCTCAGCATTCACATATAATTCAAAAAATTATTGATCACTGTATTTATTACGTCGGTAAGAATTTGCCATATCTGAAAAGAAAAATCTTCGATAAGTAATTAAAACCTTTAACCCTTGAATCTTTTCAAGAAAACTTTAATTTCCTCAAAGAAAATGTCCATTTGCAGACCAAGAGAAAACTATTTTTGAAATTTATGACTGGAATGACGGGCTCGGTTATTCAAGTCATAAATTCTTTTAAATAGTCTTCTCTTGGTCTGCAAATGGACATTTCTCAAGACCACTACAGGAGCCGTTTTTGGCTGATATAAGTGTTAAGGGGTTAATATCTTTTTTATTGTGATGGGCTTTGAAGTAATGCTGTTACTTATTTTGTCAGGTGGCAAGACATCAACTGAATTATGACATATATGATTGATCGACAGGTCTGCAGTGAGCTAATAAATATTAGTCACACTGATTATTTTGAAAACATGTCAACTGAAAGTTGCTTCTATAACAATCGCCATGTGGTAAAGTATTCAGCACATGATAGTGGTTCTTTACACGAGGCCCAAGGGGCCTGTATCGCTGACCTGGAA